>OZ014524.1:122365102-122767809 GCA_963966055.1 Lathyrus aphaca
GATCTCAGACAAATCTTTATTTTCTCTATCAGAGTAATAAGGATTGAAATACTCAAATAGAGAGTCTTCTTCCCACGGTGAAGTATTTTTACGAGAATTCAAGTATTCCCGACAGCCAGCTGAACGATTCCCTTCCACACAGAGGTTCGGAAAATTCAGGTAGACAAAGAGTTCTCCTCAGCAGAGCCTTGACAAGACCTTTCCCCAACTAAGTCGGAAAGTTGTCGATCCCCCAACGGATTTTTATGGGTGAGATTCAATCCCAAGGAGTTGAGGTATCCCCTAGCAGGCCCCTCAAATCAAAAGTCCAATTTATTTTTGGCAAAGGTGATAATTCGAGACAGATGGATTATTCACGCTCTTCTCCAGCAGAGATGTTATCCCCGCAGGGCTTCTTGAGATCGAATCCACGATCATTGCATTCTCAGCAGAGTCAGCAGGGACTTACTACTTCCGCATCAGGAATTCCCTTTGCACTTGCATTAGTTCATTGACATACTTAAGACATAACATCCCTAGTGTCATGGGGAATCATTCCATGAAATTATATGCATACCCAACATAATCCAAGTTTGATATCTTGCAAAGTCTAGCCGTAGACTGGCCAAAGTCCATCCTCTGGGTGAAAATTTTCTATTAGTCCAACCGCAAATTGGCAAAAGTACATCCAATGGGTGGAAAATTCTTAAAAGTCCAGTCGTAGACTGGCCAAAGTCTAACTTCTGAGTGGAGAATTCCTAAAGTCCATCCTCTGGGTGGCAAATTTCTAAAAAATTCCAACCGCAGATTGGCAAAAGTCCATCCACTGGGTGGTAAATTCTTAAAAGTCCAGTCGTAGACTGGCCAAAGTCCATCCTCCGGGTGGAGAATTTCTGAAGTCACACCACAGATTGTCGAAAGTCCATCCTCAGGGTCGCAAACTTCAAAAGTCTCCCGTAGTGAGCAAAAGTCTCCCGTAGCGAGCAAAAGTCTCCCATAGTGAGCAAAAGTCTCCCGTAGCGAGCAAAAGTCCCCTGTAGTATGGTAGAAGTCTCCCATAGCGAGAAAAAGTCTCCTGTAGCGAGCAAAAGTATCCCGTAGCAAGCAAAAGTCCCCCGTAGTGTGGCAAAAGTCTCCCATAATGAGCATAAGTCTCCCGTAGAGAGCAAAAGTACCCCATAGTGTGGCAAAATTCTCCTATAGTGAGCAGAAGTCTCCCGTAGCGAGCAAAAGTCCCCCATAGTGTGGCAAGAGTCTCCGGTAGCGAGCAAAAGTCTCCCGCAGTGAGCAGAAGTCCACTCGCAGTGTGGCAAAGTATTCTGAAGTCCAACCGCAGATAGGCGAAAGTCCATCCTCAGGGTGGCAAAATATCTGAAGTCTAACCGCAGATTGGCGAAAGTCCACCCTCATTGTGGCAAAGTATCTTGAAATCTGACCATAGATTGGAGAAAGACCACCTGCAGCGTGGCAAGTCAGTAGTCTTCTGACATCACTCAAAAGACATCCCTCATTTACTATTCTTCCCATCAGAATTATATCCGAGTAGAGTTCATATGGTTGGGTTTATTTCCCTGTTCTTCTTCCACATAGTGCAAATATTTTGGTTGTTTCTGGTATTCAATCCCTTTATACCTCAAACGTCTGAAAGCAATTGCTATCATCCATTCAGGTCTACAATGATTGAATAGGGGCAGCTGTAACACCCCAAAATTTGCCCTCTCATTTTCATGGCATTTAGCACGTCGCATTGCATATCCGACCATACATTGCATAAATAAAATAATTCATGCAGCACTGGTTAGCGTGCAAGGCATGTGATTAGGGTTTTCTCAGAGGAAAAAATCAAATATCAAAACCCAAGGTTGAATCTAAATCAGAATGGACGGTGGAGATGTGTTCTAAGGGTTTCCCACCAAAAAGGGAGAAATTCAATTTTTTCTTCCGTTAACCGGTTAACGTCAGGGGTTAACCGGTTAACGCATGCGAAAAATGGGGAAAATTTTCAAAAATTAGTTGGTGCGTCACTTTTCCTTTCCACTTTCCACTTTGTTTCCCATTTCACATTACCATTGAAGTTTCCACCACTTTCTAGACTCTTCTACCATGTTCCAAGGAATATTCCAA
This sequence comes from Lathyrus aphaca, assembly GCA_963966055.1. NCBI lineage: Eukaryota > Viridiplantae > Streptophyta > Magnoliopsida > Fabales > Fabaceae > Lathyrus > Lathyrus aphaca. Next base: position 122,367,206 of record OZ014524.1, read on the forward strand.
GGAATATTCTAGAAACCTTAACCAACTTTAACTAACTCCTAAGCTAGCTCCTAACCTCATTCTCCAAATCCAATGCTAAACCTAATTCCTAACCCATACCTCATGCCAAACCTAGCTTCTATATAAGCTCATTTCACTCCAAAACTCACAACTTCAACCTCATTTTCACATTTTCATCTCATTTTTCATCTCAATTCTCTCATTTTTTCTCTCTATTTTCCAAATTCACCAAAGCTTCTTCATCCAAAGTTCTTCAAGTTTTGCATTGAAACTTGAAGAACTTGAAGCTAAACCTTCATCCAACATTGATTTTTTGGCTTATTGAATAAGTGCTGCTATTTGAGATTGATTCTAGCTCCTTGGAAGTGCTTTTGGAAGTGTTCATCAAGATCTTCATCAACCGCATTTATTTTGTGCATTCGCGGAAGTGCATCGGATCTCTGTTTTTCTTCTTCATTCGTGTTCGATCGACATTGTAATGATTACGAAAGCAAGCCTCCGCTTTGTAGGTTGGTGACTCCGAAATCACTTTCTCGTTTTAACTTATTTCTCTTCATCTCGCCTCACGCATTCTTCGTTTTATCATTTTTGTGATTTTTGATGCTTTAATTAATTAATCATTAGAAACTAGGAATTGTGATGTGCATGTGGTTTTATTAGGAGCTAAGATGTTGCTTTTAGGTGTAGAATTCGTGCTCATTGGATAGGGTAGGCATAAGGAGCTTTTAGAAATAAGTTGTTAGCTAAGAAGTGCTTTTCATAACTAATTTTTCAGCTTTTGTTCAGTGTTAACTGGTTATAGCCAAGGGTTAACCGGTTAACACATGTTTTGCTTTTCTGTTTGGCTGAGTTTGGGGTCTGTTAACTGGTTAACCCCTAGCCTTAACCGGTTAACGTTGTTCAGATTTACAAATATGGCTTGTTTCATTGCATGTTTGTTTTCCATTGCTTCTTTAATATTTATGGATCCATAGTGCATGATTTTAGAGAATTATTATGACTAATTTAGGTGCAAGATTCTGTATTCTTGAGATCTTTCGACATGCTCGTTTGCTAATTTCATTTTTGTGCTTAAATGGTGAACTTGTGCTCATAATGAATTGTGATGTTGTTCTCATGTTTGAACTCTTTTGCTAGCATGCCTATAATTATTTTAGGTTCTGTTTTGCTTCACCTTCATGATCCATGCATGCTTTGACAACTTGAGCGCATAATCGCATGTTGTATTTTGCATTAAAAAATGAATAATTCACATGTACACTCACGCTTGCTAACTTGTTACACTTCCATGTTGATACTTGATCGAATTTGAGTATGTCATAATGCATGTTTATCTTTTGCTTGTTTGCAATATGTACATGTTCACTCTGTGCTTACTTGCCATATGTGTCAAATCTAGAAAATGCATAATTGCCACCCGTAACACGGTGGGAGAACTGACTTGGTATTTTTGTTTGACAAAAACATGTGCTGATAGCAAGAGTCACCATCGACTTTTATTTTATCCAATAGGAAAGGTTTATAAAATAACAGGAAAGACCTTTTAAAAAATTTGAGTTCGGGGGGTAGGTTATATAAAGGGAAGGTGTTAGCACCCTTTATATTTATGGGCTCTTAGTTGCTTAGCTCACTTGTTTGTTTGAAAAGTGTGAAGTGCGTGTTTAGAAATTTTCATAAGTCTTTGCAATGACCCTCGTATGGATGTATATAAAGCTTTGAGCTTTTTTTGAAAATTGTTTGAAAGTGAGGTGTGAAAAAGAGTTTTTGAAATATGAGCAAGTAACTAAGAACTACCTACCCTAGACTGGTCTTTCATATTTCTTTATTTCCTTTCAAGGGTAAGATTGTCCTTACTATTAAGGAGTAAGTATTCATTTCCTTGTATTTATTAAGGGACGGGCGTAGGGTCAACAAAGGTAACTTGTAGAGGTGTCTTTAGCAATTCGTAGGGACTATCATCATTTGTTCGTAGGGAAAGATCATTATTTTGTAGGCAACTTCGAAGGGACTTATGATCTTTTAAATCTGAAGGGACTTGATGATTTTTTACTTGAAGGGACATTGCTTAAGACACCCTCACATTCGAGGGACTTGACCATTTGTTTAAGGCAGACAAGAGGGGAACCCTAGGAGGTGCAGATGGCGATCGTAGAACGATCGACTTACGTGTGTGAATATTAATTTCCAATATTTATCTTGAATTTAATGGGCTAAGTCCAATTAATTTAGCATACAGTATTTGCACTCTCTAAATTACTAACCACACATTTAAAGTTTGCAGAAATTAAAAGCAGAAACTAAAGATCCTACGTTATTACATAAGGGGAGGGGGAACATTTGTCTTTTAGGGGGATTGCGGAAAATAAAAGACGGAAATTTAAACCTAAGTTATTACATAAGGAAAGCAATTACATAATCGAGTGGAAAAATAAATTACATAATAAGACATCCTATACAATTTTATAATAAATAAAAATAAATAATTTAAGGCAATCAAAATAAATTAAGATAAACAATTAATTATTATTATTTTTTTATGAAAATATTAGGGTTTTGAAAAAGTTTTAGAAAATCAGGGTTAACCAAAAAATTAGGGTTAAAAAAAATTAAGGTTTTCTTTTAAAGTTAATTAAATCCTAATGATTAAATTAATGAATTTTTAAAAATAATTAATTGTGTAAAAAAAATAAAAATGGTGAAAATAATTATTTGTTTTTTTTTAGAAAGATTGAAAAAAAATAATTTTAGGGTTACTGGTTAATTATTTGATTAATATAGTTAATATAATCATAATTAAGAAATAAAATATAAAAAGAAAAAGGAAATCAGCGTAAAAAACAATATGGGGGAGGCCTGGATTCGAACCCAGGACCTCCCTCTTGCAACCTCAACACGCTTGCCACCAGGCCATATGCGTTCCTGCGTTAAACAACCACAAACAAATTCATATAAAATAAGTGAAAAATTCAAATATTGAAAACGCGCTCGCTGATCCATCTTCAACCTCCAGCCTGGTTTTTTTTGCTACGAAAATGCTTCAAATTAGCTACGAATTTTTCGTAGCTAATTAACTTGCGTTTTTCAAAACATCACAAATATGTATGATTAGTCTACGATATTTATATCAATCAAATGCCCATAACCTGCACAATCCAAATACATCATCAAATAGTATTTATATTGCCTAAATCAAGAAGCCCCAATTTAGAGCTTGGAACCCTAATAATGGTGTTTTGCGATTCCGACCATGAAACTTCAATGCGATTATCCAGAATTCATCCTTATCATGCAAAAAATATAAAGCAAGCATCAAATACCATATATATATTAAGTATATGTAAGGAATCGAAAATAAAATAAAAAATGATTTGGTTTGTGCGATTTTGGACGAATTAGATGATGGCGATGATTGTAATGCACTTAGGAAGTCTCAAGGAACATAATGAAGTCTTTCAAACCTTTTGAAACCTCTTAAAATGGCAAAACCGAAAATCAATTTTTCCTTAAAAATTTGGAGTTTGAAAGTGTTCCTCTTGCCTCTGAATTCGTGTTCAATCCTTGTATTGTTGATATGTGCTTATAATAGAATGCATTAGGTCAGATTTTGGGCTTTGGTTGTATGGATTTGAGTTGCTTGCATGTGAAGAAATCTCATTGCCATAATTTTAACAAAATCAAATATTTTCATATCACATTGGTCTTGTACGAATTTGGAGATTACCAATCACTTTGAATACCATATATTTGATCCCAAAATAAATTTCAAATCAAATATTTGATTTTCATAATTTATTTTAATTAAAAATGATTTTAAATGATTAAAATAAAAAATAAATAAAAATAAATAAAAAAAAATCATAAAAATGGTCATTGGGTCGTGAATGGACTTATCTTTGAGTTTGGATTGAAATATTGTAGGCCCATTTGGAAAGAATTGGAGTTATGACCTTTTTTGCTTCATACACCTCTTGAAAATATCCCAACTTTGACAATGCATAACTTCCTCAACTTTGATCCCATGAAGGTGTTCTAGGACTTTTTAGAAAGCTTAGAGTGTCCTCTAATCAATACTTTTCGTCCCATGTCCATATCATTTACCACTTTTAAATTATGAGCTTTGGAAAAATTTACTTTTTGTTGACTTTCAAAAAGACCTATAATGTCTTAGCTCATATCTTTCAAATGAAGCATTTTTGGACTTGGATTGTGAGACACATAGTTGTGAAGAATTGGATTTCCTTCAAAATGAGCTTTGGATGGGAATTTTTTTATGAAGTATGTGAAAGTTATGGCTGGTCAAAGTTCAGTTGACTTTTCCTACACAAAACCCTAATTTAGTAACTCCTGATTTTTGATCATTCTGAGGTTTCCTTGATGAATCATGATCAACCCTTGATCAAATGATGAATTTAACCTCATAATATTGATGTTGACCAAAAATCTTGAAGTTTGACTTTGTGTTGACCACAATTGACTTGTTGACCAAGTTTATTGATTTTTAAGTATTTGAGCATCTGACTGACCAAACTTATTGGGAAAGCTTTGAAACTTGTCATGAGGATTCTTTAAGGTATGTGGGATGTTATGAAGTCCACTTGAGGCTTTGGAAGTCCACTTTTCTTGGGGAAACTCAAAACCCTAGTTCTAAGATCCATTGTTCAGAAGGAGGCTTTGTCTGGTGAAACCTTCAATCTCTTTGACCAATTGAGAATCTTGTGACTATTAGCAGACCTCTTGAGACACATTGTCTTAAATATGGGAGGGCAAATTTTGGGGTACAACACCACCTTTTTTGTAAAAATTCCTTAGTGACTAATCTTGAAAATGCTCACATGCTTACAAATTCATGCTTATACCATGCTTGTTGGTTTCTTTGATGATGTTATGTGATGTATGTTCATGTATTGTCACTCATGTATTCACCATTAAAAATGATCCAAATATGCCTTACTTTTTCATTGATGTGTTTTAATCCAGAAGATGTTAAATGTATTCTGATTATTCTGTTTTTGATCTTTTACACCTATTTTGCATGTTGTTTGGTAGATGTAATAGGTTGTTTGCATTTTGCATTGCATTTAGTAGTTGTTTGTGCTATAGGAGTTGTAGTAGCTGCTGGATTTATGCTTTGCCTAGTTTTAGGTCCCTTAGACTTATGATTGAGTCTAGATTAGGTCCTAGATGTATTAGGTTTGTTTGGTACTTGTTTACCTCATTCCTTTTATCATCTTTATCCTACTAACCTTTGTTTTGTAGGGAGGTGGAGGCAAGTTCACACAACTTATTCTTTTTTAAAATTCTTACGCTTTCAAAGCGTGTTTGCTTTAACATTTTGTGCTTAGTTTGTACAACTTCATGCTAATTCCCTTTAGAAATAACTTAGCTTCCTAAGGAAGTAAGTTGATTTCTAATTCCCCTTTTTTCTTTTCCTTTTCCTCATTAGGAATAGAAAACCACACTAACCTAGGTTCGTCCATGCATGACAATACTTAGGAATATTAGACTCCCTTTAGACTTTTAGCTTTGGTTCACTTTGCTTTCTTTCTCATCTCAAAGAAAAGTAAAAAAAACACCTAATAAAGGTTGATCTTCTCGTATGCCATGATACTTTGTTATGGGTTACTTATGTGCGTCCCTTTTAGGGGCGAGGTGTAAGGCATCTACCACGATAAAAAAGTCTTAGTATGAGAATGTTTCACAAACAAATAAGCAAAACACTTCTCTTAAAAAGACCATAAACCAACAAGGAAATGCGTCTTCTCTTCTCATCTCCGACTCTTTGCGGACGATCGTGACTTGTCTCAATAGTTCAACAACAATATGGTAACGTCCTCGATTCAGTGAGCCGACAACACCTGTGTTAGAGCTATGTCAACGTCATCCTAAAAAACACAAACACAGTTCCTTCCTTAGTTAGGGGAACTACGTCGACTCTGATCCTCATTTTCCAGATGAGGTACGTAGGCAGCGGGGTAGGGCCCGTTCGAGCATATTCTTTATTTTCCCTACATTTCCCCTTTCGATCTTTTTTCCAGTTCCCTTTTCTCATTCCGGTTTCAGTAAGCAATCCTTTTATTCAGCAGCAGCTTACTTTTCACCATTTGAAACAAACAAACAAGTGTGGATCCTTTCGGGTATGGCAAACGGTCTGGGGTGCTAATACCTTTCCAAGTCATAGCCGACTCCCGAACCCAGAATCTCTACTTCGTAGGACCTTGTCCTTTCCTTCTTCCTTAAGTTTATGTAGCATTACCTTTTCCATTCATTCGGGATAAGAATGTCTGGCTGGCGACTCAACCTTTTCCGCGCCACTTTCGCGTTCGTATTAGGATGAAAATCCCGAAAGCGAGACAAACATGCCCACAATATCCAAACAACTCTCCACGACAGGCCTCGAGCAGACACCTATCATCAATGCAAGATCCATCAATCATACCCCCACGTATGACATCGACGAGCATCGAAAGTTATCCCGCCTCCTAAGAAAACCTCCGACAACCTCGTTTTCCCTTCATAACTGGGTCAGCGAATCGCCTCACGTGGCTTGCTCCACATTATATCACCCTTAAGTCATCACCCCACATTAGATATGCGACTTGGGGGCTCCTGTTCTGGACTAGGCTTTTCGCCAGGTATATCGGGCATGACTTAATCCAGTGGGCATAAATCCAAGGCCCATAAGCAGATGGGCATGGGGAGAACCTCCCTCATGTGCACTTCAACCACCCAGTCAACTACTCACCCCATAATGATAGTCTCACTTCCTGGATTCTAGGAGCAGTTAGACCAGCGCAGAGACCACGTGCTAGGTATTCCCTACCTATTCGCGGACCCTGGCAGTCCTCATCATGGTCCTAGCTGATCCATCCCACAATGGAGATCTTGGCCCAACGCTTGAGGCACATTATACCCTCTTTCAATAGAGAGTCAAGTATTCTAATCCTTCTACCTTTCTTTTTTACTTTCTCTCGCTCTCTCCTTCCATATACTCACTTTGGCATTGGAGTACCTTACAAGGACACCCCCTCTCTCCTTTAACTATCATTGTTGTGTTAACTTAGAGGGTTCAATCTGATTAGGTAAGATCAATGGTGCTATCTATGGGAACTTTATTGCTCCCCCGTCTTTCTTGAAACTAAAGACCAAAGCTTCATCCCCTTCATCAACCGACCATCATAACTAGTGAATACAGCGAGAATTAATGTGCAACCCTCGTTAACTACGCTACTAGTGACGAAGACAACCTCTAGGTCATTCACGAAATCGACTCCAGAGATAGGAAGACTGCCACCCCGTCGCCCAAACCAGTTTCCAATGGATCTTCCCAATAACATACAATGGACAATTTCGAGCCCATTCTGGTACTTGTTGAGGGGAACCCGATGATGATAGCCATGATCCACACCCTCAACCAGACAAACCTCATGTTGTTCCAACAACACGAGAGAATTGCCCTACTGGAAACCAACTGCCATGCCGACTCTCCTTAGCAAAGACCTTGACATTCATGCAACCCTTCTTCCCGCGGTTATAGAAACAAACCTCATCTTGAGAGGAATCAACTAGAAGCCACCAAGAAGAGTGGTCGCTATCCTCCTCGCCAAGGACGACACTCCCCGGACCCCAATAAGAGTAAAGTCGGTGAGCACCCGAGCAGACCACTAGTCTCCCTAGAGGATCCCCCAATCGCATCAAAAACCCTAGGGATGACCCTCCCTCACCCTTGAGAAGTGACGAGGAGGACATGTGTTGCACGATGTCTCGGCCCATCATGGAGACCCAACTCCTCATGAGCATGGAGAAATCCCCGAACCTCACGACCTACCTAGAAACCACCGACCCGGATGACCACATATAGAATATCCACTCCATGCTCGACTACCATAACTTCGGGGGAGCCATGGTCTGGTAAGAAATCTGGCTCCGGAATACATCACTTCATGGAGATACCTGATGACGGTGTTCACGAGGCACTTCACCATTTCCCGGTGCCATCCAAAGTCGGGGAAACACTAGAAGCCATCATCTAGGGAAAGAGGGAAACCCTCTGATCCTACATTGAAAGTTTCAACCAAGAAGCTGTCGAGGTGGACACACCATACTACATGAAAAAGTAGCTCCTCGAGAAAGGACTACTCCTTGACATCGAATTCAGCCGGGTAGTTGGGATCGAGCCTCCCTATTCATTGGATGATCTCCTACACAAGGCAAAATCATACATCATGTATGAGGGAAAATAATTTGCTTACAGCGTCAGGAACCGCCACAATCAAGATGAAACCAGATCTCCAAAACCTGAAGATCACACTACTCATCGTCGCAAGGGCAAAGAAGGAAGGACAACAAACCTCGCGAGCCCCGCGAAAGCAGAGGATCAACTGGGCGCATCTCCGAATAAACTTTACTCACTATTCTGCAAGCGTATTCTCGCTGAATGCATGAACTCAGAGTTCAAGCAGGGCAGGGTGCTCTTCCCCAAACCAACATCACCCAAGCCTAACACCGACAAGTCCAAGTTCTGCGACTTTCACAGGAGTCGCAGGCATGTCACGTAAGACTACATCCACCCGAAGGATGCAATTAAGATACTCATAAAGGAGGTCCACCTCAAGCAGTACACCAAGCGGAGCGAGCCTCCCTGACATGACGACCATAACATCAATAAGGACCGAGAGGACACTGTCATACCCTAAATTTTGACCCTAAGATATATGTCTCATAAGAGGAAATCCACTGACCTAAGGATTATTCTCAAATGATAAAGGAATCTCAAATGATGAAGAATCATTCAAAGACTGTACATAAATTTCAGTGATTTGGGCCCCGAGTCATCAATATCACCAATTAGGGTTTCAGTTAACTGAGTTCTCCAAATGAAATTTTTCATGGAAAAAGGAGCCAAGGCATCCACATGTCATCAAAAAAGGTTGAAATGACTTTGACAAGCCATCTACAAGTTCAAGAGATGCAGAGTTCAAGGATTTTAAAGTTAGGGTTTCATAATGCCCCAAATCAGGGTTTCTGACTGATCGAGGAACCCAAAGTCAAACTTTTCATCTGGACATCAGCCAATACCATAGGGAATGGTTTAAATAGCTCATATACATCATGGAAGTCCATTCATAAGTTTGAAATACCTCAGAGGATGTCCAGTCAAAAAATCAGAAACGCAGGGGTATCTAGTGTAATTTCCATTTGGACCAAAAAGTCAAAGTTTGACTTTTTCATCCAAAATGATCTTCATTACCTATATTACAAGAATATATGTTCCATTGATGCATTTGATCATAAAAAAATCAAGAATTTTGAGATAACTTGTAAAAGGGGCAATCTTTGAAACTTAAAATTTTTTGTTATAAGAAAAGTGTGAAAGTACCATACTTCCAAGCATCATAACTTGTGATCCAAGCATCAGATTTTTGTGAACCAAAGCTCAAATGAAATATCTTGCCACAAACTAAAAATGTTTCAACTACACAAAACTCCAATTCATCATGGATTTTAAGTTGAAGATTGATCAAAATCAAGAAAAAATTGGAAATTTCAACACTTAGACAAAATCTGCCTAAGTACAAAATCAGTCAAAACATCAAAACTTGGAGGCTTTTTGTAACACCCACTTTTCCTGTTTTCAAAAATAACGCAAGTTTTCAAATAAATTAGAGTTTAATCAAAAAGTGAGTGGCTACATTTCAAAACCAAACAAACGTTCCATTTATTCATAAGCAGCGGAAATAAGTAGTTCATCATATGTGTGCTCAAAGCATAATTATTCAATAACATAAATGATTCTTTTAGTTCCTTAGGCGGATACATAACCATACAAAGTCTGAAATTATGAAATAAAAACAAAATAGTAAAATCCCCATTCCCGTTACGCATCAGAGCACCTAGGACTCGAACAAGCAACACCCAACACTTCTCATGTACCTGAGTCATCTGCACTTCCGAAGAAGCACAGATGCCACAAAAAAAACAAAAGGGTGAGAAACAAGTTCATATTATAACGGTGCAAATAACATATATGAAGAAGTAATTCACACACACTCATCATAACACACGACATCAATCAATCATTTATATCAATGCAATGTGACTCAATACGCAATGCAAATGCGGTACCGACTTCATCAAATGTCCATCGATTCGGACCGGATGAATCGCTTACACTCCTACTGAGATACGATCATCCCCACCCATTGATTCCCAATGAATCCGAATAATCACTTACGGTCTATCTGAGACGTGATTATTCCCCCAACATATATGCGTATGCAAAAAATCGATTACAACATACATTTTCAAATCACATATGAATATAGTCATATCAATACGATCCTCATGATCTTCATCAAACTTCAAGAATTTCATCACACAATTTGTATAAAACATATATTATGCCTTAATATGATTTAATTCATCATTAGCAAGTTCATACAATTCACATAATCACCTAAGACTCCTTCACTAAGGTTGGTCGTCAGGTCCTATTTCCACTATTAAACTTTATTCTCACAGTCTTAGACTAATGGTACGAACCTTAATGGAAAGAACGGGTTAAATCCGACTTAAAATATGGAAAAATTCAAAAATAAAGATGCCTGACACGGCCCGTGTCAGGTGGCCTGAAGTGCACCACCAAAAATCCAGTTTCCAATATATCCAAGGGGCTGACACTGTCGCATGTGTCGTGTGACACAGCCTGTGTCGTGTGACACGGCCCGTGTCGTGTGACACGGCCTGTGTCACACCTCCTAAAGCCCTTTTCCCCAAAATTCTCCAGAATCCACCTTCCCGTAGCCTGACACGGCCACCCGTGTCCTGTGACACGGCCCGTGTCAGGGACCCTGTACCTGAAAAATCAGTTTTTCACAATATCTCCAATTTTCTCCCTCTTCTACACCAGCACAAATCCAGTTTTTTTATTTCAATTTTAGCATCCTAAATAGTCCAATTAACTCACTTACTACCAATTTATACCTATAACATCAATTAATCATCTAGCCTAACTTTTACAAATCAAATAGGGAAAAGTATAAGTTTTCTTCATCTTCTCCAATTGCCATATTCTTCATAACAGACATATTCTAATTCTCATAAAACCATACATACACAAGAAATTCAATGTTACACCCCAAACATATACAAGAAATCATCAATCATGCACAAACATATCATAATTTCATCCATTCCAATTATCAATCATAAACCCTAAGGGAGTAAGGACCTCTCAATTACCCTTCTATGTTAGATCACCAATATAAAACCCTTTCTCTCCCCTTACCTCGAAATTGAACGAAGTTTCTCAAACTCTTGACCTTGAACTCTATGAACCTTGATTTCCCCTTCTTCTCCCTTTTCTCCAGAGCTCTCTGTTTTTCGTCAAAATGCACGATTATGAAAATTGTATCGTGTCATCACTTTACATAATGCAACTAAATTACAACTTTGCCCCTTGGACCTCCAACTAATTATTTTATTATTTAAATAACAATATTATAATAATATACCACCTCTCATTATCATATTATTATTTAAAAACAAAATAATTCTTTAATTATTATCTCAAATATACTCCAACTCTCCATATTATTTTATAAAAATAATTTATAAAAATTGAGGCATTACACTTTTCCCACATAGTTCTAAGATGATTCAGATCCTTGTGAAAACACCAATGTTATCACAAATGTTACCGACAATTCAAAGAACCAATTGCCATGAAAATATTTTGCTTGAGCATGAAGAAATCTCATGTCAAACACACCATGACACAACTGTTTTTCAAAAAATAGATTTTTATAAAACTTGAGAATTGGATTTTGATGAGTCAAGGGATACGATAAGCTGGTCTTAAGCATCAAAACAATCATTACAAACCTGATCAAACCTGCAAGTTCATGATTGCACCAAGGAATTCCCATTTATGGCATTTATGAATGTCAACACATATGCATTTTGACCCAATGGTCACCATGCTCCAAAATGACATATGCTTGTATCTCTTGATCAACCAGCTACATGTGTCCAAAATCCAAGATCAAAGCATCTGAAGAATGTGAATTAAGCTACAACTGGCTACTCTATGAAAGCATCTCATCATGCCTTGGGTAAAAAGATATTTCACAAACAATGATCAACAATTTATGATCTCATCTCTTAAAAAATTAGTGGCTAAGAAATCTCAACATATTTTCCTATAAATAGAGATCTCATTTGATAATAAAAATCACACCAAAGCCTCTAAATCCCAAGCTTTCTCATTTCATGTTGTTGCATTAATCTTGTATAATTTTCGCATTCCATGATGTGCATTAAAATTCATGTTTTTACATTGTTGAAAAATAATGAAATCTGCCTTGTTTTCATAGCTGCATTTTGAAACAGGAGCAGTAAAAATATGTTGTATTCATTCTGTTTTGGTTTTTTACACCTATTTGCATGCTGATTGGTAGCTGTAATAGGCTGTTTGTGTTATGCATTGCATTTAGTAGCTGTTGATGCTATAGGAGCTGTAGTAGCTGTTGGATTTTGGCTTTACCTAGTTTCTAGTACCCTTAGACTTAGGATTGAGTCTAGATTAGGTGCTAGAGGAATTAGGATATGTTTGGTACTTGTTTACTTTCATTCCTATTATCATTTTTGCTTTATCCTACTAACCTTTGTTTTGTAGGGAGGTGGAGGTAAGTTCATTCACAACTTATTCCTTTTAAATTCTTTACGCTTTCTAAGTGTGTTTGCTTTAGCATTTTGTGCTTAGTTTGTACAACTTCGTGCTGAATCCCCTTTAGAAAACAACTTAGCTTCCTTAGGAAGTAAATTGGTTTCTAGTTCCCTTTTCTTTTCCTTTTCCTCATTAGGATTAGAAAGGCACACTAACCTAGGTTCATCCATGCATGACAACACTTAGGATTACTAGTCTCCCTTAGACTTCTACCTTTGGTTCGCTTTGCTTTCTTTCTCATCTCAAAGAAAAGTAAAAAATACCTAATAAAGGTTGAGCTTCTCGTACGCCATGAGATTTTTCCATGGGTTACTTATACACGTCCCATTTCGGGGCGAGGTATAAGGCAACTACCACGATAAAGAAGTCTTAGTATGAGAATGTTTCGCAAACAACAAACTCAGAAAACACTTCTTTAAAAGACAGTTAACAAACAACACTCGTCTTTTCCTTCGATAATTCTTTTCTCACCTCACTCACTCTCAGTGCAAACTTTCTACGACTTGCCTCATTTGCAAGACGGTTACACACTCGTTCAAGGCGAGCCTGCAACACCTGAGCATATGTGTAACACGATGGGAGAATTGACTTGGTGTTTTTGTTTGACAAAAACATGTGCATATAGAAAGAGTCGCCATCGAATTTTATTTTATCCAATAGGAAAGGTTTATAAAAGAACAGGAAAGACCTTTTAAAAAAAATTTGAGTTCGGGGGGTAGGTTATATAAAGGGAAGGTGTTAGCACCCTTTATATCCATGGTTATCCATGGGCTCTTAGTTACTTAGCTCACTTGCTTGTTTGAAAAGTGTGAAGTGTGTGTTTAGAAATTTTCATAAGTCTTTGTAATGACCCTCGTATGGATGTATATAAAGCTTTGAGTATTGTTTGAAAGTGAGGTGTGAAAAAAGAGTTTTGAAATATGAGCAAGTAACTAAGAACTACCTACCCTAGACTGATCTTTCATGTTTCTTTATTTCCTTTCAAGGGTAAGACTGTCCTTACTATTAAGGAGTAAGTAGTCATTTACCTTGTATTTATTAAGGGACGGGCGTAGGGTCATCGTATGGTCAACGAAGGCAACTTGTAGGGGTGTTTTTAGCAATTCGTAGGGACTATCATCATTTGTTCGTAGGGGCGGGATCATTATTCGTAGGCAACTTCAAAGGGACTTATGATTATTTAAACTTGAAGGGAATTGATGATTTTTTATTTGAAGGGACTTTGCTTTTAAGACACCCCTGTTTTCGAGGGACTTGACCATTTGTTTAAGGCAACCAAGAGGGGAACCCTAGAAAGTGCAGATGGCGATCGTAGAACGATCGACTTACGTGTTTGAATCCTATTTTCAAATATTTATCTCGATAATTAATTTTCTAAGTCCATATTGATTTTCATTCAATTCTTGCACGCCCTAGATTACTAACCACGCAGTGAATATATACAAAAATTAAAGGCAGAAATTTAAAAGGCAGAAAATAAAGATTCATACATTATTACATGACTTCGGGGCAGTTACATAATACTTAGGCGGAAAATAAAGCTAAATTATTACATCGGGGAGACAATTACATAATAAGGCGAAAAGGATAAATGAATTACATAAAAATGAGTGAAATAGTAAATAGGTTAAAAAAGGTTTGCAAATTAGGTTAAAGAAAGAAATTAGGGTTAAGGTTAAAAAAATTTAGGTTTAGGAAAAAACGTTTTAAGGTTTAAAAAAAATCAGGGTTAGGGTTTATAAATTTTTTTAAGGTTTAGGGTTTATGAAAAATTTTATGGTTTGAGAAAAAATATAGGGGTTTAAGGTAAAGATTAGAGCTAAATTAAAAATTAACCTAATAAGTTAAAAAAATTTAGAAAAAAAATAGAAAGTATTATGAAATTATTACAAAAATATATATATTTTTCTTTTAAAAAAATAGTGAAGGTAATTAAATTGATTTGTGGTTAATTAAGAACACCATTTAATTAATTAATTAATTAGAAAATGATTTAATAATAGAAATTGAAAGAAAAATAACCAAATTTCCAAAAGATGGGCAGCCAAGATTTGAACCCACGTCCTTGCTCTCCCAGGTCACCCTCTTCATCCACTAGGTGGCACCTGCGTTGGTGCTAATGAATCTGTATCATTTAATTATATAATAAAAATGTAAGAACAAATAGGTTAAAAAATAAATGGTTGAAGGCTGGATTCGAACCCACTCCTTCACTTGTATTGTGGTGTTAACCAAATAACACAAATAATATATACAAAAAGTATGTTTTTTTGAATTCCAGATTCGCGCCATAGGTCTTCTCCTACCTCTAGACCTGCAACATTACCTGCGAAATTTGTTACGACATTTGCTGCAAATTTATTTTCATAGATCAACCTGCGTTTTTTTTCAAATGCCTCAAAACATGTAAAATTATTGCATAATAATGGTACCAATCAATCACCCATGGCTTACACAATTCAATCATGTCATTCAAAAGTCTTTAGATCACCTAAATCTTAAAGCCCTAAATTTGAGCTTAAAACCCTAACAATGGTAATACTCGATTCCGGCCATGAAACTTCATACAACTTGTCCATAAAGCATCATTGCATCATAATAAACACAAATCAATGGTTATATAGTTTATATCAAGCATACATATGAATTCGAAAAATGCAAAAAGAAAGAAGAAGAACAGTTCGGTTAGGGCAATAAAGTATGAATTTGATGGTTATGATGATTGGGACATGCTTAAGGATCATCAAAGATGCATTGACAACCTTTAAATTGCTTGAAAACAACTTGAAACCAAAAATCCGAATTTCAAATTTTCTTGATTTTTTGAAGTTTGAAAGTCCTTTCTTTGTATCAAAAATTCGCCCTAAACCTTGTGTTCTTGTTATGTATATATAGTGGAATGATTCAGGTTAAAAAGAATGGGTTTTGATCAAGGTTTCTCGGGTTGCTTGGATGTGAAGAAACCAATTTGTCTTAATTATCCAAAAATCAAATATCCACATACTATGTTGGTCTTAAACGAATTTGGAGTGTATCAATCACTTTGAATATCATATATTTGATCCAAAAAATAATTTTAGATCAAATCTTTGATTTTTTATTATTTATTTTAATTAAAAATGATTTTAAATTATTAAAATCAAATATAATATAAAATAAATAATACAAATTAGAAAATATTGTCATTGGGTCGTGAATGGACTTATATTTGAGTTTGGATTGAAATATCATAGGCCCATTTGGAAAAATCTTGAGTTTGGACCTTTTTTGCTTCGTACACCTCTTGAAAATTGCCCAACTTCAACAATGCATAACTTCCTCAATTTTTATCCCATGAAGGTATTCTAGGAATTTTTAGAAATCTAAGAGTTTCCTATAACTAACCCTTTTGATCCCATGTTCATATCATTTTCCATTTTTAAGTTATGAGCTTTTGAAAAGGTTGACTTTTTGTTGACTTTCAAAAAGACCTATTTCAAATGAAGCATTTTTGGACTTGGTTTGTGAGACAAAAAGTTGTAGAGAATTGAATTTTCTTCAAAATGAGCTTTGGATGGGAAATTTTTTATGAAGTATGTGAAAGTTATGACTGATCAAAGTTCAGTTGACTTTTCCTGCACAAAACCCTAATTTAGCAACTTCTGATTCTTGATGATTATGAGGTTTCCTTGATGAATCATGATCAACACCTGATCAAATGATGAATTTCACCTCATAATCTTGATGTTGACCCAAAATCTTGAAGTTTGACTTTATGTTGACCACAATTGACTTCTTGACCAAATTAACTGATTTTTAAGTATTTGAGCATCTGACTAACCAAACTTGTGTGGAAGGACTTGAAACTTGATATGAGGATTCTTTGAGGTATATGGGATGTCATGAAATCCACTTGAAGTTTTGGAAATCCATTTTTCCTTGATAAATTCAAAACCCTAGTTTTAGATCCATTGCTTAGGAGAAGGTTTTGCCTGATGAAACCTTGAATCCTTGTGAGCAATTGTGACTATTAGGAGACCTCTTGAAACACATTGACTTGAATATGAGAGAGAAAATTTTGGGGTACAATAATAGGCATAAGCAGTTCAATTCATAAAAAAACACATACAAGTTCCCGCCTTAGTTAGGCGAACTACGTCGACTCTGATCCTCATTTTCCCAATGAGGTACGTAGGCAGCAGGGTAGGGCCCGTTCGAGCACACTCTTTATTTTCCCTACATTTTACCTTTTCATTCTCTTTTCCATTTCCCTCTCTCACTTCCGTTCCAGTTAGCGTATTTTGTTCAGCAGCATCTTATATTTTTCACCCTTTGAAACAGACTAATAAGCGTGGATCCCGTCGGGTACGGCGGACGGTCTGGGGTGCTAATACTTTCCCAGGTCGTAACCGAATTTCGAACCCAGATCTTTGGTTCGCATGACCTTGTCCTTTCCTTTTCTCTTAGGTTTGTGCAGCATTACCTTTCTCATTCATTTGGGATAAAAATGCATGGCTGACGACTCTACCTTTTCCGCGTCCATTTTTTTTACTGGAATATTGTCTATCCACCTTAATGAATCACCATTAGCCATGCCAATTTCATCCCGGTAATACTGGTATGTTGGTTGATTTAAAGCATACCCTATATGTTAAAAAAATGGGTTAATTATATATATATATATATATATATATATATATATATATATATATATATATATATATATATATATATATATATATATATATATATATTATATATATATATGTATATATATATATATTATATATATATATATGTATATATATATATATATATATATATATATATATATATATATATATATATATATATATATTATATATATATATATATATATATATATATATATATATATATATATATATATATATATATATATATATATATATAAGGGGTAGGGATAAAAATTTAATATAAGCACCCTCAAAGTGTTATGGAGATACTACAAGTTTGAAGCTTGAAGATGAAATTAAAAGAAGCCTTTGTGGCTCAAAAAAGAAAAGCTCAAATTGTATGTATGTATAAACAATGATGTAATATGTTAATACCATGTTAAACTAGTCAAGTGAAACATTAATAATTGAGACATAGTAACTTAGTTGATCTTGATGGTTAAACTGGAAGAAGCATTATGCTCAGAAAGGAGTACATCAAAAAGAAGCTTAAAGCTCATGAAAAGAAGTTATAGTGCTCATCATTAGAAAGCTTCTAAGAAATACATAACTAGGTGTTGTATAATCTCTTAGAGATTTATCATTAGATAGTTTTGTATTAGAAAGCAAGGAGTTGCACTCATATCTTTCTAGAAACACTTAAGTGTTTATGTATTTCATTTGTGTAATCTGCTCGTAAGAAGCATTATGTGTACATGTTAAAAGCCTTTGTAAAAAGGTAGCGTAAATCCATGTTGAAGGTGGCCTGAAATATCCTTTTTGAGAAAGGTGGCGTAAATCCTTATTGAAGGTATCTTGTTAATTCCTTGAGTGACTATTTGAGATAGTCTGATACTTGAAAGGGCCAAGCGAGACATGGAGGTTGATTCATTGAGAGGCTTTGAGAGCCAGGATTCTCAAGAAGGCAATTATGGTTTCCATTGTGGTTGTAATCATATTTATGGTTATTGAATTAAGTCATTATGAGAAGGCAAATCACCTTGAGGGGTGGACAGGAGTAACTTCGTTGACAGTGAACCAGGATAAAAATAATTGTGTTTTTTTTGTCATTGTTAGATTTACATTTATAATTCTGCAAAAAGGGGACAAATGTGAAACCCAATTCAAATCCCCAATTTCTTGTGTTTCTCAACCTCCATCCTAGACGTATCTCTTCTTGGATTTTTCTGTTGTGCAAGATTGAAGACCGCTTATCTAAATGGAAAGGTTGATTGTTAAGTCTTTGCGGGAGAATCACCCTTTTAAAATCGGTTTGGAGTAACCTTCTCGTGTTTTTGTTTTTGTTCTATAGGCTGCTTGTTTCGATGTGCAACCATATTACCAAGCTGCAAAACAACTTTCTATGGGGCAAGGTAGACAGGAAGAGAAGGATTCATTGGGTAGGTTGGGAAAGTCTTTTCTTTTCGCTTCATAATGGTGGTATCGAGTTTAAAAGAGTGGAATAACTCAACATAGCCTTACTCCTCAAATGGAGATGGTGGTTTTTCTTTGGAAGAGATTTATTATGGATCAACGTCTTAAGGGTGAGATATATGGAGGAATCTTTATTTTCTTACACTTCAAATTACAGCATCAACGAGCATCTCATGTCATACTGGTGGAAGGATATGGCCTCTTTAGAAAAAGGCATGTTGGTAGCAAGCTTATGGCTAATTGTTTTTTGTCTTTGGGTAAAGGTGATTCCATTTCCTTTTGGGGTGGAAACTGGACCGACGAAGGATGTTTGCGTGAACTTTTTCCGGAGCTTTATCGTCGTAGAAATCAGAAGAATTTGAAAGTGGATGATATGGAAGGGTGGTATTATGAAAACTGGCAGTGGGTCGATTATGGTATTACTGTCAACAACGAATCAGCTCTTTCGGACAGGTTGCATATTTTGATCACTTTGACGTCTTTGTTTGCACCTGATCAGGCGGAGGAGGACAACATTAGGTGTAATTTAGAAATTGAATATGGTTATACTTTTAAAACAGGTTACAATATTCTTTGTTTGGAGTTTTGGCAGCATCTGACTATGGTCGTTAATATCTCTCCTTTTGATATGCTTTGGAAGAGTAAAATACCTTTTCGTGTAAAAGCTTTTGGATGGAGATTTTTTTTAGGTAGATTACCTTTTAAGGAATCTCTTTTGGCAAAAGGTATTATCCCGCTTTCTCAATCTCAATGTTCTTTATGTCTTAGCGAGACTGAAAATCTTCTTCATTTTTCTTATTATGTGATATCTCTAAAAGAGTGTGGAAGGACATTTCTCTTTGGATTGGCATAGAGGTAAATCTTAATTTCATTGGTAATGTTAGCCATTTTCTGATTTGGGAGAATTATTTTAAGCGGAAGAAAGTTAAAGCTGGAAGGGAATTTATCGTTTGGCTAGCTACTTGTTGGAGTCTTTGGAGTATGTGGAACAATATTTTATTCAAAGGCGGATTTTGCAATGTTTCTGATCTTTTATGGGATATCAAGATTACGACTTAGAGGTGGTCCCTTTTAGGAGATATTAGTCATCCCAATTATAATTTTTACGACTTTTGCAAAGATCTTTTGCACTTTTAGGGTTAAGTTTCAATTTGTACTTAATCTCTCCTGTTTGTTCAACACTTTGGCTGCCATTTTGTAACTAGGTAAGAGTACCCCTAGTACTCCTATAATCAAATCCTTGCTTACAAAAAAACAACTATAACAATATTAAACATTTTACTTGATACAACTACAACTAACATTAATAAGTTACTTTCATGATTTCCTAACTAACAATAAACATTTTTAACAACGAATTACTAGAGAAGCGATTACATTGAGAAACCAACCTTGAAAAATATTTGACCTCTTGATTTCATTATCATTGTTTTCAATATGTTAAGTTTAAATTTCATTATTTTGCATCTAAGATGGATACTCGTGGCATTCACGTTTTGATTGGCTATTGAGAGCTTCATGTGGATCACTAATGTTTCATGTGGATTTATGATTTGGCAAAATCTTGATCATTGTTACTTTATAAATGTACGACAAAGATTCATTACTTAATTTTTTTCCATCAAATGGTCATAAATAAAAAAAATAGAATACACAACTTTACCCCTCGATTTTTTAACAAAACAGAGGTAATGGATCATAATTTTTATATAAAAAATATTAAAAGGTTATAAAATATAATTGTTGAGATTCGAATATGTGTTTTCTAAATACTGTATCATTCGCTTTTTAGAAAAATCGAGGTAATATGTCATAATAAAATTTAAAAAATAAAAAGGTGTTAAAATATAGTTGTTGAGATTCAAAGGTGTGTCCTCTAAATACTTTACCGCTCATTCCAGCTCAAACTAGAGAATATATTCTATTTAAAAAAATGTGATGCGTCTATAGTTTACACCTCAGTTTTTTATTGGGTAAGGTGAAAGTTTCATCATAAAATATATTATTTATAGTAGTGCTTCCATGGATGGTTTAGTACATGTGTTGATATAAAATTGTAAATTTGTTGCACATGCTTCAAGACAAATTAGATCACATGAGAAAAATTACATTGTACTAGTATATTTGTAAAGAGAATACAATATGAGGTATAAGGCTTCTCCAAGGATTACAATATGAGGTATATGGCTTCCTAGTCGCTCATTTATTGGAGCATCCGCCTATTATTCGTAATGGTTGATCATTGACTGGATTACTAGCCCATTTATGGGAACGAAGCAGGCGATATGTCCTTATCTATAACGGTGTAAGAGAGAATTTTAAAGGGGGGAGTCACATTCTCTAGTATAATAAGGGGAAAACCTACCCATTTCCCACGCTCTTAAGAGAGGGAAAGTTGTTACTACTTTTTTCGAACCTAAGATCTAAGCCCAAGATATACTTATAAATACCTTAAACTTGAAGTTGATGAGGTCATTTAATTTACTTATAAAATAATAGTATACATAGTTTCTCACATCCCTGTATGAGCTTTCTCAAATACCACAACAAATCTAAAACTCATAGACATCCCTACATAGCTAGGGGTTGATATGTATTGTACTTTTAACAAGTACAATTGACACCCACTGTGGGGATCAATAAAATTGGCATAGGCTACCACCATATCATTTGGACAAATTGTTATCCACATCTATGACCACTCTATCCACATGGTGAATAAGAAGTTAACAACTCATGCCAATAATGATTTTGATTATGATGAGAACGTCATGGCAGAAATGTGTGCCGCCATGGATGACGTATGTCACTAAAATCAAACTCTACAACATAACGTACTTCAAACCCAACAACACCATCAAGAAATTGACCCTCTTGAGAAGACTTCAATCCTAGACCCCTAACTTCTCTCTGATGAGATATGGAGGGCATTAGTGCCAGAGAACTTCAATCCGTCTTCACTGACCAAGTTTGATGAGTGCATCGATCCATATGAACATGTCTCACCCGTCTACACGTAGATGGAAATTATTGAAGTTTATGATTTCTTGAAATGTAAGCTTCTCTCTGGAACCTTCAAATATGGATAATTAAGGTGGTACATGAGCCTACCAGGTCTCTCGATCACCAGCTACCAGAACCTGGTAAGGAAATTAGTCGATCAATTTGCAAAAAATAGGCACAAAAAGATGTATACCACCACCCTTTTCAACATTCTCCAAGGCCCTTGTGAATCTTTAAGGGAATATCTTACCCTCTTCAATGAGGCGACTATTAAGGTCGCCAGTCTCATCCATGAAATGTTTATGGGATCATTCCAAAATGGAATAAGGATGAAGCATATATAATGAATCCCTCGCCCATAGGCCAACGAATTCTTTAGTGGAGGTGGTGAACATACAAATTTCTATATAAATGACAAAGAAAGAAACACCAAAAGAAGATA
The DNA here is from genome assembly GCA_963966055.1 of Lathyrus aphaca. Taxonomy (NCBI): domain Eukaryota; kingdom Viridiplantae; phylum Streptophyta; class Magnoliopsida; order Fabales; family Fabaceae; genus Lathyrus; species Lathyrus aphaca. The sequence continues at coordinate 122,389,482 of OZ014524.1, forward strand.
GAGATGTAAAAAAGAATACATCTAACATCTTTGATAGCTCACAACAGTTACAGAAAAACCATTGCACCTCACACGTCATAGATAATGTGAAATTTAAATGAAGCGAGAAACCTTATGAGAGTTTAACGCCTTTAAATACCCACCATGAGAAGATATGGCAGCCATTCCCACTGCCACCAACACCCAAGTCATATGGCATGGGACCTGAGCCCAACAAGTGGTGCAAGTTTCATAAGATCACGGGCACCACACTAAAAACTCCTCTCAACCTAAGAAGAAGATATAATATCTCATCTAAGAGGGTCACTTGAAGAAGTATATAAAGGGTGATGCCACCTAGACACTAAGCGAATCTGGTTGTTAGGGAAAAATGCGTCCAAGAGTTCCAAATCCAAGAAAGGGCAAGAAACCGACAAGGGGGCGAGGACATACTTGCGCACCACAATCTTAATACCATAACATGAGGATTCTTCGGGGGCGGGGATACTAGTTCTTCCCGCATGAGGTATACATAGAAAATTCTCACCCTTGAGGGGTTGCCCACAAGCTCTGACTTTCATGATAAGGCCCCCCTAGAATCTGAGATTACCTTTTCTGATTGGGACATTGCATCCATCCATCCAAATGACAACAACCCCATAGTCATAACCGTAAGGTGTGACAATTGGGAGATTAGAAGGATGGTGTTTAATCACGAAAGCTCTGCAGACATCCTATATTCAAATGCTTTTGAAAGACTCTGCCTTGACCTAGACGACCTCAAAGCCTTCCAAGGTTCATAGTTAAAAGGATTACCCTGAAGACTATATTTTGAGCTGAGGAGAACACATGTTGATCAAGGTAAAATATTTGGTTATAAATGCACCTTCCTCTTATAGTATGATTATATGATGGTCTATTTTCAACCAACTCGGAGTCGCTCTATATACGTTTTATCTATGCATGAAATATCCACTCCTAGATGGGCGAATTGAGATTATCCACGAGGATCAAGAGTTCATTAGGAAGTGTTATGTAGAGAGATTTAAGTTGTAGAATACTATGGTTGTGGTCCACGCCTCAAGAGGTAACTCCCAAAGATCAAGATCCTACTGCCATACTCCATAAAAGCATGAAGGTGGTAGATGGAACGATTTGTTTGGGACCTTTAATTATTTTAGGCGTTAAGCAATTTTTAGTTTAGTTTAATTTATTTTTGTGGATTGATTAAGGCGAGATAACATCTCTGGTGCGTGTATGGTTTTTTTTTATATTCTTTATTTGTGGGGAGCACTTTTTTCCTCTACATTTGTATTAATGTTCATGAGTTTTTAATGAGGTGCATCGTGTTATGTTATAAACTTTGTATTGTTATTGCTTTATTTTGCACGAACTCAAGATTAGAGGGATACCTTATCCAAATTGCCCATAAATGCGATCATTTATGCTGAATCCTCATGGATAAATCCTTGTTCCCTATAGAGATGAACATATATATTGGATCCTCATGAAGGAATCATTTTCACCCATTATCGTCCGTAAAGAAAATATTAAATCTTGGACAAGCATCCTTACTTCCTCATTGAATCGTACACTAATAAAAAAAACATGTTCAGAATATTTTCAAATACAAATGAAATAAGAAAAAACATGGGAGTCTTTCATTCAAGTCAAACCACTAAGAAAGAAAAATATAAATGTCCCTTAAAGGCATCGATAATCCTTAAAAAAAAAAAAAAAAAACTAAAATTCGTTGACTTGCCTCCAAAATTCGTCTTTCAGTATAGACAAATATAAATAAATCTCAAATTTTTTACTCACCTCTAAAATTCGTCTTTTACTGAGATAACCTCATGAGAAATATCAAAAAAGTTAGGCTATACAAATCAAATCTTAATACAAAAGAATCTACCAAAAAAGGTTATGCTATACGTAATTCGGTTAAATTTGTTTCAATTGCTAGTACTATAATTCTGATTTTTGTTTTAACTTTAAACAACTAATAAATTACCCAAAAAGTAAATTTACCAAGAATATAAAAACAAACGACAACAAAAAAAAACATCAAAAAAATATAATTACCGTTGGATTGATCCATCAAGCATCTAATTTCAGAAATTGAACGGTTCTCCTTTCATTTTCTCTCTCTGTTTTGCTGTGCACAGGGAAGAGAGAGAAAAAGAGAGCCAACGAAGAAAAGAACCTGTTCTTCACCAGAACAGAGTTAGGTTTCTCGAATTCCCTCCATTTATCGATCCATCTCCACCCGTCTTCCTTCTCCTCATCTCTTTCCATTCCTCTTTCGTTTTCTTGTAACAATTTTCTCAGAAAATATATATATTTTTTGGGGAAGAAATTGGAAAATTGAGAGGGTTTGGGGAAGGAAATTGAAAAGGGGAATACCCAGATAAGAAATTCGGTGAAAGTTTCGATTTTGATAAGTGGGTGTTTTTCTCTTTGAGAGGTGGGAAGAAGGGTTTGTGAGTTGATGGAGTTGAATAACATTGAGTGTGTGACATCCTCAGATGGCATGGATGAAGATGAGATCCATCCACATCATCACTCTGAGTTTTCTTCCACAAAGCATAGAAATGGTGCTGCAAATATCAATAATATTTTGGGTCCTAATGCCATTGCTCCTATAACCAGCGTTCATGAATTGCTTGAATGTCCTGTTTGTACTAATTCTATGTACCCTCCAATTCATCAGGTCAGTTTTTCTTTTAATTGATTAATTAATTAATTTTCATGATCAAATTTACCTTAGATTTGGTTTGACAGATTTTTAGGGTTCATTTGAATTGAATGATTGTAGGGTTCATATGAATTTGAATTGAAGTGAAATTATGACAACACTTGCTAATCATGAATATGCATTTTATAGTTTGGTAGTTATTTTCCTACAAATGACAAAGCTGAAATTTTAAGCGTTAGATCTTTAGCCTGTTGTAAGGTGAAACTTACTCATGTAGAATAAATTTTAGCGAGTCTTTGATTCGTTGGCTCGTGTAAATCTCGTCATTTGATTTGCGAGAAAGTTGTTTCTGTCCTGATTTAAGCTGCAAAAGTGTATGTATTTGCGGAAAGTGGAGGAGAAAATCTGACAATTAGTTTCTTTGCAGTGTCACAATGGTCACACACTGTGTTCGACATGCAAAACACGGGTGCATAACCGGTGTCCAACATGTAGACAAGAGCTTGGAGATATTAGATGTCTGGCATTGGAGAAGGTGGCGGAATCACTCGAGTTACCGTGCAAGTACTACTCCCTTGGATGTCCTGAAATTTTTCCATACTACAGCAAGCTTAAGCATGAGACAATCTGTAATTTTAGACCATATACTTGTCCTTATGCTGGATCAGAGTGTTCCACTGTTGGCGATATTAACTTCCTCGTTGCTCATTTGAGGGATGATCATAAGGTCGACATGCACACCGGATGCACATTCAACCATCGTTATGTGAAGTCAAATCCCCGTGAAGTAGAGAATGCAACCTGGATGCTCACAGTAAGTGTTAACACATCTTTTTATCTTATTTTATCCTTTGATTTTTAGAATCCTAGAAGTTGTATCGCCGTCATATATTCCGTGATACAAAAATTAATTGTGAGGTTACAATTTCCGACTTTCTCTACCAATAAGTTTAACTGATTTAATGGTGAAATGCTTTCAAATGTCCATTGGTTAAGTTATTTTTCTATTCACGAATAACAGATGACGAGAACTTCATATCAATTCAGTTCACTCTCTGTCTGTAATAACATAATCGTATCTCGGTATATACACCTCACTTCGTCTGACACTTCCATTTGCTGACTTTATTTGTCTTTGTTAGGTATTTCATTGCTTTGGCCAATATTTCTGCCTTCATTTCGAAGCTTTTCAGCTTGGCATGGCTCCTGTTTACATGGCATTCCTTCGTTTTATGGGCGATGAGAATGAAGCTCGGAACTACAGTTATAGCCTGGAAGTTGGTGCCAATGGCAGGAAACTAATTTGGGAGGGTACACCAAGGAGTGTTCGGGATAGCCACCGAAAAGTCAGGGATAGCCACGATGGTCTCATAATTCAGAGAAATATGGCATTGTTTTTCTCAGGTGGGGATAGAAAGGAGCTGAAACTTAGAGTGACAGGAAGAATATGGAAGGAACAGAATCAAGATGCTGCAGTGTGCATACCTAATCTATGTAGCTGACTTGTTATTTGAGGATCATTTCTTACTTGTGTTTGGGGAAACTCTTCTAAGCTTTTTAATTACACCAACTTTGTGCTTGTTGCAATAGTTTAAGGCACTCAAGTGTGACATTGTATTTTTCAGTTTTCTTGAACTGTGTAATAAACAAGATTTTCTTAATTCAAAATTTGCTATATCAGAATTTGATACTATTGGAAACTAGAATTTGTGTTTGGTCTGAACACTGAAGTTTGCTGCCACTTGCCATCAACTCTATTGCCATAAACTATAATTTATGTGTATTTTACTCCTCACATAGATTGAATTGAAAGATTTGTCTTTGACATTATGGGAATTTGGTTTGTTAAAATTCTAACAAATGGTTGGAAGAATGTCACCAATATCAATATCGCTTCACTTGTAATTTAAGAAACTTTTCCAGAAATTTTAACTAGAAATTTTAACTCACCAATGTTACCCCCAATTATAATAAAATTATCCTTCCATTTCCTTATGACTCTTATAGCACATGAAAGAACAATCATATATGCACATACTACAAAGGTAATTTGATTCTCTGATTCATAAACAAATAAATAAGAAAAAGTAGTTTTGGACTCTAAAAGCAAAAACAGTACTAGCATTGAGTTTTAGCATGTGCCACAGGGAAGTGCATATGTTGTTGCAAATAAACAGTGACAATAAAAAGTTTACAGCCGATCTTAACTTGTTACTGGAAAAAACAAGGAAAAAAAAAGATATCTATCATATAAGAAACTGTATATTAAAAGTTCTAGTTACCCTTTTGCTTAATTAAGTGTGTCACTTAATAAGTTAGGCACTCTAATCATTTGCAACTTGGCAAATTAATTTTGATTTAATTATTAAATACAACTATTTATTTATTAAACACAAAAATTCATAAAATACAAACAGTTGTTAGGCAGTTCAATTGGACATACAAAACTCACTCTTCACATAAACCTTTCAAAACCGTCTCTCCCACCACCACTTCCAACACAAACCGCAAGAGCTATGTTATTGTATTCACAAGATGCTTAGACATTATAAATTCAGAACACACACCCTCCATCTCTCTTTTGGAACACAAATCACAAATTCTTTCATTGCAATATCTGGTTTTTCCTCATGTCCAGGCCGTTTGAGCGACTCGTCGACATCAACGACGGAAAAGAGCTTTGGAAAGTGGTTGTCAGGGTTCATCACAAATGGACGGTCGTGTCAAACCATAAGGAGCATTTCGAAATGTTATTCGTCGACAAGGAGGTAATCATGAAATTAATTTTGCAATAACAGATCCATCGTTTCGTATAATTTTGATTTTGCCTCCTAATTGTATGTGTTGTTGTGTATGATAGTTTTATGATTTCTCGATTGCACGACCTATTTGATGTTTAAGATTTATGTTAATCGCAAGTGGTTGATATACATGTTATTGTAACAACGGTTCATATGTCTGCTTTCTATGAAAAACTTTAATTAAACCATACCTATATTGTGGCAAACTTCAAAGTTCAGCCTAATGCGGGTACCTTCAAACCTTCGTCTCACAGGTTTATGTTGAAGTTTACTGGAGGTACGTCTGTTGTTGATGATAATAAACACGAAATACCCGTGAAACCGCTGAAGTTTACAAATTTTGGTGATATCATCGCCGAAAAGTTCAAGAAAGATGTCTTGATAGGTAAGTGAGTACTATTTACCATGTGTTTCTGTTTTGGTTATGTCAGTTGCAGCTAATGTTTGGTTACATTCTGAAATCCATTTTATTGTTTACGCAAACATCATTGGAATGGTTGATACGATTGGATTTTCGCAGACATAGTCAAGGGTGAAAAACAACAAGTTAATTTACTGTTACATGACCATAGGTATTTTTGGCTATTAATTCCCGACATTCTGATTTGATTTTATGTTTCGTATTTGAGTTTCATGTACTCTTTGTTCATCAACAACACTGTGAATTGCACTCTTTGGGAGTCGTATGTCGACCAATTCGTCAAGTTCACCCAGGATCGGGTCAATGTTTTTGTTCCAACAGTGGTTATGCTTCCATATGCAGTGAATAACGAAATTCGTAAAGGAAGATGGTTAGTTGCTTTATCAGTTGCAGTGAATAACGAAATACCTTCTTAATACTCACACTTAACTGTTATTTCGTTTATGTAGGAAAGTTTTTGTTGTTTGTCACAAACACTTACAATGTTACCATGCTCTCCCTCGATACTGATTTTCTTCCAATCAAAGAGTTTATCGAAAGGTATACTTTGTTATTAGCACTGTATTATTTTCCGTTCTCATGCATTTGTGTTAATTGAAACAAAATTGTGCAGAATGTCCAAAGATTTGGTGGTTAGTGTGTCAGGACAACCAAGCTGTAATTCTCAGCTTTCCTCACAAGGCTCTAAAAATACTCAACAAATTCCTGATCAGAAGTTCCTCTCTAAGGTTGTTGTTATGCCTCTCGCTGAGATTACCAAGCTTAGTGACATATGTACTATTTGTTCTTCATAGGTTTTACTTTAATTATTTGTGGATTCATATACATGGCCATGCCTTTTGCGTTTTACGTTTTATTTAATGTACTGTTATTACAGATCACATTTTGTGCTACTATTGTCGAAAATAAAATTTTAGTTGCATCTCCATTTGGGTGGTATTATCGAGCTTGCCATCTATTCCCTAGGGTTGCACGCGATGACAAACCTCCATATCTTTGTGAGGCTGGTAATTCCACCGAAGCTGAGATATTTAGGTATGGTTGCTTATGATTTGTTGTATGCATTTTGTCTGCAAGTTATATTCTTATGTATATGAAGCAACAAATGATACTAATTTTTATCGCCTGAAATTGCACATATCTAAGGTATAAGATAAAAATCGAAGTATGATACGCATGGAAAACCTGTAACTTTGTTTTTTGGGACAGATAATGTTCACATCTTTTGGATTTATCTGATGCTCAAATGCGAGATTTCATGATTCATATTTATTATTTATTTGAAAAGGATTATAATAGCGTCGTCGAACAATGTTGTCATATTAATCGCAATGTGAATTCTGTAGGATAGAATTCATTATCCACTATAATTTCCACTAGAACTTGATGCAATGTTGAATCTGGAGATGGCTTTTAAAGTCAAGTAGCATCCGCGTTGGAAAAATTGCTCGGTTGTTATGATTCTGAGAGACGACCCTGTCATCAAACAGCTTAAGGCTCCTTGAGAGACTATGCTGCAGGTATAACTTATTATTAATCCTTTGGTATTTTTGAGATTTACTGACTTTCTAACATGTTTCCCGGTACTTATCCTACTATGATCACAACAAAAAGGAAACAGAGAAGGTTGCGACTGTAACACCAGAGTTGCTACAAGTTTTTTCCACGGTCCACTGTTTAATTTTTCTTTTACTTTTCTTTGGTTGTTTTGTGTTGATGTATATTGGACATTGCAAATTGTCATGATTATCTTTAGATTAAAGAGAGTGTCGATGAGGCGAAGACTGAAGTACTTGAGGATATTGATTTCGTTACGGTAAAACTACATGATGATCTCGCATTGTGTGATTTTAATTAGCAATGTAAATAACACATATTGTTTCATATATTGCGTAACTTGACTATATTCGATTGTGCAACATGATCTTGAGTTTACGTCTAAGCATAACCCTGATCCAAAAACTCTGATTTCTAAGAGACAAGTTTCTGATGGATCAAGTGAATCAACGACCGTTGGAGGCTTGTCTGAAGGAGAACTCTCTTCAACCAAGCTTCACAAGATCATCAAAACGGAGAAGAAGGATTAGTTGTAGCTATAGTTTGTTTATTTTCTTTAGTTGTAATGTGTTTGTTTCATCGTTGTGTTTTCCTTTTATCTGTTTATATCGACTTTATCATTTGTGGTTCATGTGTATCTACATCAACTCTTTATTCATAATGGAGTATATTTTATAAGTCTTGACTTATATTACTTTACCATTTTCGTGTTTTTGTATTCCTACATCACTATTATGAAATTTTTGTATCCAAACTTAATTCTAAAATAACCTTTAATCTGTAGTTTATGTCTGTAAAAGTGATTTTCACTCACAAATTTGTAGTTTGATTCACATATAAGTGAATGTATTCAACCACAAATCACTTTTATTCAAAAGTTGATTCACATTTAAGTGAATGTATTCAACCACAAATTAGTTTTATTTAAAAGCAACTTTCACCCATGTAGAACCACAAATAATCCTCCCAATAGAAGGCAAGAATCCAGAAAATTCGAAATATCTGGTGGTTAGCATCAGCAGTAGTATTCTGGTCACCAACTTTGTCTACACCTACATCATTTAACAGCGTCCTACATTAAGCAAGATTAGTTATTCGTTGTTAACATGTAAGCATATTCTAGGGTAACCGTTTGCAGTCTCATGAGTGTGAACATCTCATAAAATCGACATTTTTAGAATGAGCCAACAGATTCTATTGAGAATTAATGACTAAATAACAACAAACATTGTATTTTAAAAATAATATAGGAAGCCATACTGGTATTTACCTATTTTATAGTAGTTAGTTACTTTGATATGACCCACATTCCCAATCATACTACTTATCTAATGGTATAATAAATAGTTAGCATTGTTTTTCCTTTCACATATTTAGTTATGAATGCATACTGTAAACAGTTTCTCTCATAAGTCATTGCTCCTCTCACATGCGTTCATTTCCTTACCAAGTAAAGACGTTTCCCTCATACAATTTTCTTGCGCACACATTTCATGTATATTTCAAGGTAATATTTTTTTATTACTTGAACAAGAAGATCAAAGACGCACCATCAGTGTAAGGGAGGTTTCATACAGTAACTAAATTGTTGATTTCGTTTTTCGACAATGGAGTCAATCTTTATTCAAAACAACAAGACTCAATATGAAATTGCTAGACGTAGGAGGAGGCTTATTTTGACAGCAAAGAAATATACTTGTTATGTTATACGTACCCGACAAATGACTGAAGTACATATGCGTGGTTATGTTTCCGGTTTACCGCCTTCTCTTTCAGTTCCTTCATCCAATACACCAGTTGGTACCGTTTATTCTACTAACTATGAAAACTTGGAAAATTCTTCCGATCCTACAATTGCTATACGGAGAAGGAAGCTATCTCTAAGTAACAAAAACAATCATGTAATATTTCAAACAAGGAAAATCGCACTGGGGGCCAGTAACACGATGTTACTCGCAATCAGGCCCCATTCACTAGTCCGTGTACACCTCTTTCACCTAGAAATTCTAATTTGATAAACAGTGGGCCATTACAGAGACATCTCCAAGAACCACTCATGGCTGAAAAAATTAGATTGCTTGGAAGTTCATGACAATTCGTGACTGCTATGATTCAACCGAGTTGTATCACGATTCACGCATCTACGCCTAATCCACGAACCTGTACTGAAGATGCAACTCCTGATATTACAGCAGAACAACATCATTCGGATGATGCAGTGTCTAATTTTGATGACGAATTTGGTATGAGTGGTACTTCTGACTCCGATGGTAGCATGAATGTTAAACCATTAACAGAGCATGCAGGGTACGTTCGATATCGCAAACCTTTATAACTATTCATTTACTATTTAATCTGATTATCATGTTTTCCACTATGTAGAGTATTCTGATATATGAGACCGAATGTGAATGTCCATGTTGTCAAGCCTGTATGTGGTATCAATAACGCATACACAAATCGCGCCATACAACCGTTCCTAAGTTCCATCGTTGATGCGGTGGTGGAATAATTGTACTCCCCTTCCTACAAGACTCACCATAAGTGTTGCAACATCTTCTGTATAATGGTACATGTCCATATAGTAAAAACTATCAGAACAACATTCGTACTTACAATGCCATGTTTTCTTTCACTTATCCTGGTATGAAATTTGACACAACCTACTCAAAGAACAGAGGCCCACCCACCTTAAGACTGTAAGGTTAAACCTGTCATCACATAGGTACTCTACTATCGGAAATTGGACATCTTCCGTAGTATGCTCAACTATATATTTATGACACCAACAACGAAGTTGATAACAAACAGAACTATTTCAGGTATCTGTAACTAGTTAGCAATACATACTTCATGTCACATTTTATGTTTCATTTTTTCACATCTTACCTAATATACAGGGACAATAAAGTTGTCCAGAGGGACATTGTGACTAAGTTGAAGTCTATGTTAGACGAGTTCAATGTTCATGCCAAGGTTTTTAGAATGGCAATGGATCTTTTGAAGGCTAATACTTTCTTAGACTTGAAGTTGAGGCTTATCTGTGATAGACCCGAATATGGCCGTGTTTACAACATATTTATGAGTTTCAAAAGTTGATGCTCAGAAGTTGATGCTCTCATTGTTGGAGATATTGATTCTGCTTCTAAAAGAGACATCATCATTTAAGCACGCAATGGCCATTTGCAACGCATTGATGAGTTTCATGCTGCATATTTAGCATATCAATACCCTCTCATATTTGTGTATGGTGAAGATGGATACAGGAAAAATATATTGAAGAAAAACATGAAATTGCAGTTAATAGTAGAAACTATCAGTCCATCAAAGATTGGCTATCATTCTGATTGCAGGAACTCCACAATGAGGCAAAAACCTTACTTCACTCGAGACGCCTATTTCAACAATTCTTGGTCGATGGTTATGCAATGATGGAGTCTGAACGTCTTAATTGGTTGCGGGACAATTAATCAAAGTTAAGATTCGGTAAGTATAACAAACTGAATGATCAATGTGGTGTTGTTCAACCAAATCAACCACCAAAGCGAGGCAAACATGTAGTTTTACCGTCTACTTTTGTTGGTAGCAAACGATACATGGATCATCTATATTTTGATGGAATTGCCATTTCAAGTAGGTTGGGTTTCCCTGATTTGTTTGTTACCTTTACTTGCAACCCCACTTGGCCAGAGATCACACGTGCATTGTCTGGACCTGGGTTAAAGTGGCACGATCGACAAGATATTATTACCAAAGTTTTCAAAATCAAGTTTGACGAACTCATGCGTGATATTACAAAACACCATGTTCTCGGCAAAGTCTTGGCATGTAAGTGGTGTTCTTTATTTAGTTATGCGATTTTTCAATCATTTTTCTCCCTATGACAGGAACCATTAACTAGATACCATCGTTATATTATGTACACGGTTGAATTTCAAAAGCGGGGATTGTCGGATGCACACATTTTGATCTTCTTGCATCCTCAGAGAAAATATCCAACACCTTCAGACATAGACAACATCATTTGCGCAGAAATTCCAGACCCTATTATGCATCCAACTTTATAGGATTTGGTTAAGGCGCACATGATGCATGGACCCTATGTCTGTCTCGGATGAACTCACCGTGTATGAATAATATGAAGTGCTCTAAATACTTCCAGAAGAAGTTCGTTGAACACACGGTTGTTGATGTTGATGGTTATCCACTTTACAAAAGAAGATCAAACTCCCATGTTATTCAAAAGAAGGGAATTTCGCTGGACAATCGACATGTGATACCTTACAATACAAGACAGTTGTTGAAATATCATGCACATATAAACATGGAATGGTGTAACCAAATTACATCCATCAAATATATTTTCAAATATATTCACAAAGGTTTTGATAGAATTATGACAATGATTTAAAGGAACGACAATGAACCGGTTGATGAAATCAAACAATATCTGGACTGCAGGTATGTCTCCTCGAGTGAGGCGTCCTGGAAAATTTACTCTTACAAGATTCATGGTCGGGAACCTGCGGTCGAACGTATGTTCTATCATTTGGTAGGTGAGAAAGAAATGTACTACACCGATCACGATTGAATGGAAAATATTTTGGAAAGTGCAAGTTTCATTAAATCCATGTTTACTACTTGGCTGGCTGCAAATGGGAAATACGAAGAAACATGGTCGCTGATGTGCGACCAATTTGTATCAAAGTTTGTTTATGATAAGAAGAAAAGAATGTGGAGTCCTCTCAAAAAGGAGTTCACCATCGGTCATTTGATATGGGTTCCACCAACCACCGAAGAATTGTTTTACTTGCGGATGATGTTGACGGTAGTTAAGGGACCGACGACTTATGAGGAAATTCGCAAAGTTGGTGACAACCAATTTGATACATTTTGGGTTGCATGTTTTGCACTGGGCTTTCTTGAAGATGATAGAGAATTCATTGTAGCTATCAAATAGGCAAGTCAATGGGGTTCAGTTCATTTTCTTCGCATACTTTTTATCGTTATGCTTTTGTCAGGTGTTGTTAATCGGCATGCACATGTTTGGATAGAATCTTGGGTGCTACTAGCGAATAGTGTGTTGCATGCCCAAAGACAGTTGGATCAAAATCCAAGTTTAAACACATTTGAATATTATGTACTATGTTTCAAAATATTTGTTTACGTACTACCCTATATATTTCTAACAGGTTTGTCATTAATCGATTATTAGTCATAATCTTTGTTTTCCCATATGAATGCTTGTAGAGTTGCTATTGACGGAAGCCAAATTACAGAATATGACATTAATCGAAATTGAAAATCTACTTCAGGAAAACCGAAGGAGTCTCACAGATTTTAATCTGATTCCATATCTGGATGGGTATGTCCTGCAGCAGCTAAGCAATAGACTTATATACGACGAACGTAATTACAATGAGTCGGCAATGAGAGTCTAATTCACAAATCTCTTAAATGCTCTTACATGTTCGCATTAATGATTATTACCATGTTTTCTATATTTCCATTGTTAATGTTACTTTTTGTTTCATTCAAAGACTTTTTATTAATAATACTAGAGGTTTTATGTTATAAACTCTTTATCAGATGAACAACGGGGTATATACGAAAGAATTATGGAGTTTGTTCGGGCACAAAAGGGTGGTGTGTTCTTCTTACATGGTTATGGTGGTACCGGTAAAACATACATGTGGAGGACGTTTGCAAGCAAACTGATGTCCAGACATGATATATATTTAACTGTTGCAACCAGTGGAATAACTTCTCTTTTATTGCCCGCGGGTAGAACTGCACATTCTAAGTTCAAGATACATGTGCCAACCTTGGATAATTCTACTTGTAAAATAGACTACGACGATGATGTTAGGGAGCTGCTTAGGCAAACAAAACTTATTATATGGGATGAAGCACCCATGGAACACAAGCATGCTTTAGAAGCACTTGACAGAACGTTGAGGGATGTAATGTGTAAAGAATTTAACTCCAGCGATGTGTTTGGTGGCAAGGTTGTTATATTTGGTGGTGATTTTCGACAGATTTTGCTTATCGTTCCAAGAGGGAGTCGTTCTGATATTGTACACTCTACGATAAATTATTCTTATATATGGCATTCAGTTCAGGTCTTGACTTTAACACAGAACATGCAGCTGCATTGTGGCCGACCGAACAAGATAAAAGAGAGATTGTAGAGTTTTCTAATTGGCTTTTAAGGATTGATGAAGGCAAAGTTTCAGAACCAAACAATGGTGTTGTTGAAATTGAAATACCCCCTGAACTTTTAATAACAGACTTTGACGATCCTCTTGTTGGAATTATCAATAGTATATACCCTGATTTCATTCATAATTACATATCTAACGATTATCTGAAAGGTCAAGCAATTCTCGCTTCTACCTTAGAAGTTGTTGATGAGATAAATAACCACCTTCTTGCCTTGATGCCAGGTTGTTTTCCTAATCCCTTTCCAATTCCATATTTTATATGTTTAATTTCAGGACACTGATATATTTATGTTTGATATGTATGAGAGATACGTGATTACTACAGTTGTAATTCAGTTGATAACTCTGAAATTTATGACCCCATTGTAGTTGAAATCCTCACGCTGGAGTTTCTTAGTTCCTTGCGAACGTCTGGTTTGCCTAACCATCACATAAAGTTAAAAGTTAGAACACCTGTTATGCTAATACGAAACATTGATTAGGCAGAAGGGTCGTGTAACGCCACAAGGATAATTATAACAAAGATGGAAGAGCATGTTGTTAAAGCTAAAATAATGGGTGGAAAGGGTTTCGTAAATTTAGTTTACTTCCCTCTTATGGATATGTCACCCACACAGTCCCATTAGCCATTCAAACTAAATAAACGACAATTCCCATTAATAGTCTCATATGCAGTGACTGTTAACAAATCTCAGGGCCAATCTTTGGATACGATGGGACTTTACTTGCCGAAAGATGTATTCACGCATGGTCAAATATATGTCCCACTATCAAGGATGACAACCAAACAAGGAATCAAAATATTGGTTCATGATAATAATGGCAAGTTCAAAGGAACCACTACAAACGTTATTTACAAAGAGGTTTTCAATAACATATGAGATTAAGTTGATATGCATTTGTGTATTTCTCTTTGCATTGAATTCATCTTTTACATTTTGTTTATGTAATACTTAAATGTATTTTGTTTTCTTCACACTGACCCCTATATTTGGTTTTCTTCTTACTGACCCATTTATTGTATTGTATTGCAAACCAAAATTGTAATAGTATGTTTTTTGCAACTTCACAAATACACTCTTAGATAGACACCAGATGACTTTATCAAACAAGACAAGCACCATTTGTATGCTTTTGTCCTAAAACTACAGAGAAATTTTATGTTGCCAACAAGCAGGAAAAATTCAAATGAGGTGTTATGAATATGCTCTTAAGGGAAATAAGACATGTTTCAATTTAAAGACCTGTTTCAATTTATATGCCCAACAATGTCACTGATAAATTTTTCGAGTGTTAACATTATGATTGATACAATTTTGATTTATGCGTTAACCCGACGTTGTAGTGACATTGTTTGTGCACAGACACTAACAGACGCTCCACGGGAGGATACTGAATTGAGAGGGACAACACATCACCCTCACTCAATGCCTGATTTTCTGCGAACTAATACCATCTGGTGCATATGTACATCTCAACCTTATCCTTGCGTTTCTTCAACACGCAGTGGTATGTAGCATCAAAATCAACATCATAGAGTTCTATCAAACTCTGGGGCTCGGGGAAACATTTCCTTATTACGCCCATAGGAAATTGCTACAGAGAAAACATAAATAAACTTGGATTAGCATTTTTTCGAATACAATTTTATACCACTTAATTTTGTTATAAATGTAACTTACAAAGATATTTTTTCCGGATAACCTCTGTATTGTTAACCAGTCGTGTCCATTTGCATTCTTGGCGGACAACGTGATCACCAACTGGCAGCTTAGCCGCTTCAACCATCTCTTGAGATCGGGATCTTGCACTTTCATACTTCTCTCTCCATTCCCAAGCGATACTACAAATTTCATACGACCGATTCACGATATAATGTGTGCGCAGCCGTAACCAAGTATTTGTGTGATAAGGAGTTTCGATGCGTCTGCAAATAAAACACCATTATGTGTTAAAGATACTATGGATACGCAATGCGTTCACCCAAATTAAATAAACAATTGTCATGCATACAAGAAAATTCATTTACCTCTCAGTATGTTGATCACCGACTTCCCTAGTGCACACTCATCCGCGTATTATCTTTTGTATTTCTGACTTTCCTTTTACTTTTCCAGTACCCTCATTCTTGCATTATTAAGTACACAAATCAGTATGTAAAATCTACAGTTGGATTGAATTTAATAAGATTGAATATTTCTCAATAAACTAAATAGTATGATACCACAAATCCAATCAATAATCTTACAAATAACTTTGTTCTCACATATTAAATAAACCGCAAACTCAATCCTGCACAAATCTACCCAATGTACACAATTATAATGCCAACATAATCAACCTCAATTCATATTTCACCTACTAACTTGATAGATTCAATTTAATTTAGTGTGTGTGCATGATGCAAACACTACAACACTGTTTCAGATGATTGTAAACAACAACAATGCATTTCAAACACTACAACAACATTTCGCATGATTGTAACTTCCAACTTAACCTAAATGGCATTGCATAATCATAAGTTCCATATGAATTTGAATTTGAAAAAACCAAGTCAATAACAGTTCATTAGATCCACAAGCTTTAACCACCAACACGTTATATTACTAACTGCCATAAGACTTCACCCTTATCATATGATTAATCACTAATTATAACTCCAAAATACAAATTCAAGCCACGAATAAGACACCCGAATGTATATGTATAACAAAATAAAGCAAAATAAACACAAGTAGCATATGTCGCATATGTAAACACTAACAAACAGGTCCTGATTAAAACGAACTCTCCATGTTACTATCTTAGCAGATAAGGATTTCACTGAGCTTCTAAATATTGGCATTATAAGACAATAACACACATTCCACTACATTGACACATGAAGTATATATATCATAAAGTACATGCTTCGTGATCTATCTTGAGATAGACTCAAACTGCCACTAACTGAACAAAACTGTATCAAAATTAATACATTAAACACAAACGAATGTTCTAAGTTCTTTCACAGTTAGGTATCATGCTCGAGATATCAATACAAAATGTCAAATTTTAAACTCATGATATGAAAACCAATTAAACCATGTATAGTCAATAATATATTCCATACGTGATGTGTGGCCCACTAATATAAACAGACACATTCAAAATTTGGAAATACTTAGATTCGTTATCTACCATATGACTAATGCATGAAATCAGAAGAAACAAATATCATGAGAAATTTTTGAACGTGTTGTATAAACAAAAGACAATCTCAAAGTCCAACAGTAGATAATTTAATTTTTTTGTTGCATGCAATGCAGACTTCATAAAAATTAGTTCTTTTTCAGGTTAGAACTTTCTCTAGGTGTCTTGGTTCCAGGTGATCCTGCTGCGTTTACTGATTTCGCATGTCGATGATCTTCCTTTTTCACGTGTTTAATCCTTGCAATCTTTGTGTTCACATTTTTTTCAACTAACACCTCGTCCGTGAATTCCTTGATTCTTGCATTAACCCATTATTTGTCTGTATTGGAATCTGAAGATGATCTGCAATGGATTTAACAAATATGTATCAAACATGTTATCTGTGTTTTAAAGAACCGAGAGAAGAGTTTAGAATCGTACCCTCTTGATATTTCAATCGGTCTTGATCGGATTCTTCCATCCAAGTAATGCATTTTGTTGTGGTGTGTTAGGGTTGCTGCTTTGATTGGAGGGGAAAAAGAGATGTTGGTGTGACTTCAACGGTGACTTGTGTTGTAAGTTGTGTTGTAACATAACATAAGAATAGTGTGGTTATGGTTTTGGCTAAAACTTTTATTTATATGATTTTATTGTTTTTTATTTTATTTAAGTTTTTTGTTTTGTATAGGTTTTATGTATTGTGGCATACGTTTTTTTTGTAGGTTTTATGTCATGTATATGGTGCCATACGTTTTATATTATGTATAATGTGTCATAATTTTTTTTGGTACGTTTTATATTATGGTCATGTAGTATTTTGGGGCATTATAATTTTTTGTATTTTATATTTTAATGTTTTACCATAGTGAGGTGTTATTTTCTATATTTAATTAGTTGAAAATGAAAATTGCCCCTATCGATAAAGAAAAAAGAAAAAAGAAATCTATTTTGGAAATATTTAAAAAAATTGATTTTTGTTTTACTATTAACATTTTTTATATTTTATAATTTATACTTTATGAAGTTTTTTATTTGAATAAATGTCGTACTATAGTAAAATCTGATTTTTTATATTTAATTAGCCGAAACTGAAAATTGTCTCATTAATTCAAAATAAAACAATCTATTTTTTCTATTTTGAAAAATTTAAAACTTTTTTATTATTAATTTTTTTATATTAGATTATTTTTTATTTTTTATATGAGTTTAAAATATAAACATATTTATTTTATTGTTTGGTAAATCATTATTAATTAATGTTGAGGCTAAAATCAATTACAAATTGCACATTTAATCCAATATTGGTTTATTTATTTATTTTGAAAATATTATACATGAATTGATTTAGATCTGAATGGTATGAATTTGAGATTGAATTATAGGATATGATTTTGAAATGAGACTTAGATTTGTTTCAACGTGTATGCAGTTTAAAATCTAATTCTTATTAAAACCAATCAAGAAAAAAACACAGGTACACCAATCCAAATAACACCACTGTCTGTAGGATTACCAGCCATCAAACAAAATAAAATACATTATTCATTGAAATAAAAGAATAATATAGCTAACATGATTGGTTCACAAGGCTACCTTTTCCCTTTTTCGGGTTGTCGTTCTGCCTCTTTAACAGATTTCACATCCTTTTCTTTCCCCTTTACATCAGCACTGCATACACAAAAGAGTTTAAGTGGTATTTACATTGAGCGAACAACATAGATCGACACTGAAATCATAAATTTGAAAACAAAATAGATCGACACTGAAATCATAAATTTGAAAACAAAATAGATCGACACTGAAATCATAAATTTGAGCGAACAACGTAAATTTGAAAACAAAATAATACAAAATGATATTTTCCATTTCGTGAAGTTACAAATATAGCAAACTACCTTTTCCTTTTTTTGGAGCAACTTCCTGCTTCTTTAACGAATCAGGCAGCCTTTTCTTTCCCCTTTCCATCCCAACTGCAGAAACAACAATGTTTATTGCTTATTTAAATTGATCCAACAGAAACCATAGATGTTTTACTACCTTTGACAGTATATCTCACTTATTTATATCATTTACAACTATTCTTTTTTTTTGGATCACCCCCTCTTCATATGTAAATTACACTAATCTTCATTTCATCTAATCATATAATTTTTCTTATATTATTTTTTACTATCATCTTTTCTATTTGAACTAGTCAACCGATAATTTTTTCCTAACTAATCATTACTATTCTTTCTATTTCTTAAATTATTTTTAAAAAAAGTCACTTTTAATAACAAGTGAGCGTCCCCGACGAATATTTTTTTCCTGTCTAATCATAGTAGTTTTCAAATACAAATGAATCTAATCTTTATTAAGATCAACAGTCACATTAATTTTTCCTACAGTTGATCTGGCATACAAGCTATTCATTTAGGTTCTGGAGTTTTATAAATAAAAAATAGACTTAACTTGAGTATACTTTTGTTGTTTGAGAAAAAATGGAGAAAAGGTAGGGTTAGAAGTGAATCAAGTCGAGTTGATAAAAATTGATTTAGCTTTAAATCTCTCATGTATGTGACTATGTGAGGAACTATTTTTTTTTCTCTTTCAGTCATTTGTTTTCCCTCTTTATTAAAAGCTTCTTATGCATTAATTTTTTAAATTTCATATCGAAGTTAGTATATATTTTATTAGGCAGAATCATTTCAAGGCCTTGGTTCTAATACATAACTTCTTCCACGTATTTCAACCTACTAACATTCAAGTAAACTCTACTTATTGTTGGTACTATGGACCTAATCTGTAAACTCTGTCAAATGTAGTAAGATTTTACCACTAAACATCAAAGAAAGAAGAACAGCACATCAAACACGCGGAATCAAAACAGCAGGACACCACACCCTCGATAAATGTGTCTTTACTTATATCACACAGAGATTTTAATATTATCAAAGCAACCAATCATTAGCATAGCTATTGAAAAACAACTAAGCAATTGCAAACCATTCCGACAACTAACAAGTGGCAGCACAACCTTAAAATCCATAAATTGTACCAAATCAATAAAACCTGTGTCAAATCTATCAACACCATAAAATTAACCAAATGAGAACCACTCATACTGCTTAATTGTTTGCACAACATAGAAGAAATGAGAGGAAAAGACAACTGCTATGCTATCACAAAAAACTGCATTCTAATACCACAACTGCTGATATAAAAAAGTGACCTAAAAGCTATACTATGTTTCATGAAAGCTACGACTAGCATAAACTATAAAAGAACAGCTATGTTGTATGCCCACGATTATGACATCCACTACAGGTTACCAAATGACAGAATGGCTATAACATGCATAAACTGTGACAAATCATCAAAAAGCAGTGTCAATTTGTATATCAATGGGAAACAGCAAATGCAATCCTATAACATACTGTTAACGATAGTATTGGTATTGGTATCCCTACAACTACAATCAACTCATGTTCAGTAATACAAATCATCAATCAGCGCCTGGCATAAATTATCAAAATGATATCTATGCCTTGAGCACCATCCTCCCCGGTTCGTTTTACTATTACCTGCTAAAAGAAAATTAAACAATACAGAGACCTGAATACAGAACATAATAGAAGCTTTGAAACTGCAATTCATCAAATAAATAATACTGATACAAATAATACTGATAATCCGCAAGATATAAACAACCAAGACTCTTCTATCAAGCAGTATCCAAAATTCTGAAGAAAATAAATTGCATAAAATGATAAGATAGCTCAAACTGGGGAAAATCATAAATTGCCCAATTCATTTCATCCAATATAATTAATTACATGTACAGTCAACCGAAAATTTGGTAACATAGGATGATAATCGAAAACTACAAGAAACTCTGGTATTATACTTCTTCACCAAAACATCATTAATCATTAATTTATTATACGTCCTCATCAAAGCACCATGAATTGGAACCTTCAAGCTGTTAGTTGTTCACTTGTTCTATCACTTTTAGCCTCTCCTTCATTCAAACCCTCAGCTTCAGTAGTTTTCTCTGTCAAATCTGAGTCAGTAGCAGTGGCATCAGTGCTCTCTGACTCTGCTTCCTTATTTCCGAACAACTTGGAAGTTAACAAAATTCCAGATCCTACCCTTTTTTTAGCAGCTTCTGCTTCCTCAGCCTCCTTAGCCTTAGCTTCAGCTTTCAACCTTTCCTTCTCCTCCATCAATTTGGCCAAGTCGTCTTCTCTCCCTTCTTTTCTCAACTCCCCTTTAACAAACTCTTGGAACTCATCATCAAATTCGACGCCATTGTCATCCAACAACATATCAACAATCTGAAGTACCTCGTCCAACCTTCCTTCCTCACTCAGCACCTTCATAATGAACTGATAGCTAGCAACATCCATCTTGAGTTTCTTCACCATTAGGTCAAAGAAAGACTTTGCATCGTCAATCTTTCCAACCTTAACCAACCCATCAACCAACCTATTGTAAACAGCCAAGTTAGGCCTCAACCCTGATTCCACCATTTTTTTGAAATAGCTGGCAGCATCATCAGGCCTGTTCTCTTTGAAACAAGTATCCATCAACAAGCCATATGTATACTCATCAGGGTTTACCCCTTTACCCTCCATTTCTCCATAAACCTCCTCAGCTTCCAAAATCATCCCGTTATTACACAACTGCTCAATCAAGTTGTTAAAGGACGGTGTATCTGGCCTGCAACGATACTCACCCATGCTCCTGAAAACCTGAATCGCCTCCTTGAATCTTCCCTCAGCACAATAACCATCGACCATAACATTAAAGCTTCCCAAATTAACAGCCAACTTAACAGGAGGACTATGCTCCTTGATCATCCTATCAAAAAGCTTCAATGCTTCATCAAACTTTCCATTCTTTGTAAGAGCATCAAGCACTGAATTATAAGCAATGTCGCTCATCTTTTTCCCCTCCGCAAAAGCCTCTTGATAACACTCTAAAGCCTCCTTCTCCATCCCCTTGAGAAAATAACCCTTCATCAAACACCCCAAAACAACCCCATCTTCAACAACCCCACCAAGCAAACCTTTCAATTCCTCATAAAGCCTTAAGACACCATCCCCATCGGAATTCCTAGCATGACCCAACATCAAATAATGATAAACAAGAGGGTCAGGTCCAAAACCTTTATCATCCATTTGGGCCTTGATATCCATGGCGCGGTCAAGCTTATTGTTATCAACCAAACCCTTGACAACAATGCGGAAGGTAGTGGGAGAAGGGTTAACAGGAGCATCATTGATGAACTGTTTGAAATGCTCAAGAGCAGTGTCCGGCTTCCGGCAATCAAGATAGGTCTGAAAGATAAGATTGTGAGTAATGATATTCGGAACTACGCCAGCTTGGGTAATGAATCTGTGAAGCGAGAGAAGGTCGGAATACCGAGACTGACGGAGAAGGGCGGAGAGGACTGCGTTAATGGTGAAGATAGTCGGACGACAATTGGAATAAATGGAGTGGCGCGTGTATAGTGCAGCTTCATCGAGATCATTCTCTCGGATTAGGGTTAGAATACGGTTGTGGAGGTTGAGACGGTTACCGGTTAAAGCAGAAGCGTGTTCGGGGAGCTTAGGGTTACTAGGATTAAGGTAATAGGGAGGGGATTGTGATTTAGCGTTTTGATTGGGTGCTTGTTGGTTGCGGTTAAGAGCAGAGAGAGGTGGTTCGATGCGGATCTGTCGCTTACGACGACGGCGTTCTGCGGCGGCTTCTTCCGGGGAGGAGAAAGAGAGGAAGCGAGGGAAAATGGAAGACGGTGGCCGGATTCGAATGTGTCTGTGAGGTTGTGCGACGGCTTTGAGGTGCGTGAGGAAGGTGGCTTTGGAGAGTGCCATGGTGTGTGAGAGGAAGAATCAGATAGGGTTCAGAGAGGGTTTAGAAGTTTCAATTTTAGATGATGATGATGAAGATGATGCAGCGTCGTAATGGGCCTATGGTGTATAGAATGGTTATACTCACACCCGACTTTTGTATCGAACCCTATATTTTGTAAGAAAAGAATGACATTTTAATCTTTTAATAGGTAAAACATTACCCTAAAAATGATAATATCCTGAAAATATTAAGAATCTCATTTTTATAATGAATTGATTATATAATAATAGAAATAATTACAATATATATTAATTAATTTAAGTCAGTTTCCATTTTCGACGGGTTCCTAACACCCGACCCGATCCAATTCGTTTGTACAAAAAATACAATAGATCGGTCAATTTCGATCAGACGGTTCAAAATTGTCCAATCCTAGTAAAAATTTTGAAAATAACTTTTGCATCTATAGTATGCAAGAAATACATGTTACTACTTCCGTTTCAAAATAACTGTTGTTTTAGGTTTTTGTTCATAGATTAAAGAATTTAATATTGTCATAAAATATTATATTTTTATTAAATGAATTTTATAAATATATTGGAAATATGATACAGAGTAATGACACAATTAAAAAAATAGAATCATTTTTATATTAAAAATTGAGAATGACATTTATTTTATTTTATTTTTGTTAAAACGAAGTTATTTTAAAACGGATGAAGTATACTGATTCACTATCACAAAAATTCACATATGCCCATGAGGTGTTGCAGTTTAGTCTTGTTGAGATACATTTTATGATATATTTAACACCCGAAAATCGATTTTAATTTAATTGATGTGTTTCTTGTGAATTTTGATGTTTATGATGTTATTTGATGTTTTGTGGAGTTTTGGGGATGACTTAATATATTATTAATATTAGAAATATTAAGTTTAGTGGGTTTGGTTATTATTTGAGATTAAATAAAATAAAATAAGAGGAATTAGAGGATATGGGCATTGTGGTCTTTTAGTTGAAAATTAGTGAAGGTATTTTGGAGAAGGTCTATTGAGGTCTTGGGGGCAAGAGTGACTAAAGAGTAAAAAGGGGTTTTGTGAACGATCAATTGGAAACGATCGCATTTTGGGAGAGAGAGAGAGAGAGAGAGGCTCTGAAGAAGAGGAGACACTAGGACTGGAAGCTTGGAAGGATTTTCGAATAGATTGTCGAAAAGCTTACGAAAATTAAGGTATGGGGAGTATTTTCATTTCAATATTATAATGTGGGAATAGAATTGGGATTTTGGATATATGGGTTTTAAGTTATGGGGTTTTGTGATGAATTGATTTTGTTGATAATGATTTTGTGTGAATTGTGATGTTTTTAATGATGTGTATAATGTTATAAAGAGGAATGTTGATGTTGATGATGTTTGTCTGATGTATTGCTGTCAAATTTTGTATTTTGAGGGGTTTTATCGCAGAGGTAAGAATCTGGAAACCACAAAAAATCTGCATAATTCGTGAAGCTCGCTTAGCGAGCACTGTAACACCCCAAAGTCAATTTTAATTATGTTGATGTTTTTTCTTGTGAATTTTGATGTTTATGAGGTTATTTGATATTTTGTGAAGTTTGGGGTAGCTTAATATTTTAATAATAATTAGAATAATTAAGTATATGGGGTTTAGTGGATTATTTGAGAGTTAATAAAATAAAATAAAATGGATTAGAGGATGAGGGCATTATGGTCTTTTGGTTGAGGATAAGTGAGGGTTTTACGGGGAAAAACTAAAAGTGTTCCTAAGGGCAAGAGTGACAAAAGAGGAAAAAATTGGAGAGAACGATCATTTGGAACGATCACATAATTGGAAAAGAGCTCTGAAGAAGAGGGAAGAAGCTAGGGTTTGAAGGATTGAGAGATTTGCGAAGAGGTTATCGAAAAACTTACGGAATTGAGGTATGGGGAGTATTTTACTTTTGAGGGATGATTGTTAATAATGAATGCATATTCAATTTTATGATGTTTTTTAAGGATGATATGTGTATATTGCGTCTTGCATTCATGGCATTGATTTTATGAGGGGACTTCGGTCAATTGGTAGCTTTAATCCCATTGTGTGGATTGAAGTGATGTGATGTTTATGACATTCTCCCTTGGGGAGGATTAATGGCCCAGTGTCCATCACATGAGGATGTTTCGTTAGCACATGCATTAGTATGAGGTTGCATTTCATTCTAAATGTCATCCTGCAGAAAATCAAGGTTAGCTCAGTGCGTGCTTAACTCAGAGATAGTGAGTCGTCGAGTTAGTTAGAAGTGGAGTCCTGCTTTGTGTCTAGTAACATCGGGGTTGGATTCCATTTGAGTTATTTTATTAAATGAATTAAGATGTCGTTTCTTCGAGTACCTTTGATGATTATTGATGTTTGGATTAAGTTCTTGAAGTTCTTTTGATAAAATATGAATTATGATATTTGTTTTTCCACTGCGTAGTTATTGAAAAGCGTTTTTTTTTAATTTTATATGATTTTATAACCCGTGTTACGTGTCATGACTCATTGTGACGTTTCGACTTTTGAATTTAAGAAGTAAATGTGATGCCCTTTTTATGAGTTTTACTCTGATATTTGATTTAAATTGCTTAACTTGTGATGTGGTAGAAAAGGTGTTACAATATACATTTCACCATGATACGAGACATCTAAGAAGGTATATGACTTTATTATAAGTATAAACTTTTATCATTATTTAAGTAAATTAAATTTTTGTAGTTTTAATTTTTAATTTTCAATGTAATGTTCGATTTACGAGAATTCAAGAGCTTATGTGATAAGAATGGCATTGAACCTCGCATTGAATTTACTCATAGAATGAGGAGATGGACAATAGGACATCTCATTTATGAGGGATTTATATTTACTAATAGAGTATTAATGCACTTACATGTCATATGGACGTCATACATAAATCATATAGTGGATAGTCGATTTAATGCCACTTCTTTATTTTCAAGTTATCTTCGTTGGAGCATAACTATTATGACATACTTTCTAGAGAGATGCATCCTCTACTTTGGTTATGTTCAAACTATTCTACAATCAATCCCTCTTGTTCTAGGTAATGTTGATTTGTGTTTCTGGAACAACCTTGTGAGTTGTTTGGGGATTGTGAGAGAATTTAGTGCATGTGATCGTTTCTCAATCATTGCTTAGAAACATGTAAAACCATTATAGATAATGCTTTAAAATAAACAAAACCTACCAAAAAGGTTATATATGTCAACTTTACCTTAATAACCTTAAGCACTGGAAATCAATACATATTTGTTTTGCATGTATTATTGAGAATCAACACCAAATAAAACATGTTCTAAACTTCATTGAATAAGGATGTGTCCAAAATATATCGCTAAAAGCATCAAAGTCCTCCTTGTTTCTTGTAATTTTTCACCCTTTTGTATTTCCAACCTAGTAATTTTTCCCTGTTTAACCCTAGGAAAAACATATTGGAGAATGATACATATAACTATGATGATGTTCAATCTGGATATGTACACATGGAAAGGAAGCCACCTAAAGCAGTATAGAGAAATAAAATGTCATTGATATTGACTTATTGAAATACTACGCAAGAGAACAATATGTCTCATGTTAGACGATATGCCAATAACCCATCACCAAAGAATTTAAATAAATTAGAGATTATCTAACTCAACAGTCATGGGAAAGTATCATACCTATATCGACTAATATACCCTCAACATGCCACGACATGATGCACCACTACAACCCTCAATGGGTTTTATGACACCTCAACCAACCATTGATTACGTTGGTGAACTACCAAATATCACAAATCCACTTTACCAATATAATCAACCGATGTTATTTAGAACTCTTACGAGAAACATTATAGAAATGAACCAAGAGAAGTCATGGGGAAACAACCACCTCATGGTTCAGTTTAATAGGGTTTCAAAATCCAACAAACAATGTTTAAAGTCATCCAACCGCACTTGAGGTTAGACCTTCTAGACAGCGACTGTTGGATTCTAACTTCGTAGTCTATACAATTAAGAGGTTTTTAGGATTAAACTTAAGCCCACTTGCAGACCAATATATATGAAGCCTTATCCTAAGTTGGTGGACATATTGATTCCTTTTCCTATAGGTTATAAGACTCTTGAATCCTTTACCATTTTAGGGGAAGATGTCAAGTAAATCATGGAGAAAATTGGGATTTTAACTTTGTAGTGTGGTAAGAGAAAATAGATCGAGTTTCATAAAATCACAGTTGTTCTCTTTATCGTTGACAAGAAGGATTTTTTTTCATGGTATTCTTTTCTCTTACACCAAGGTCGATTTTAACATAAGAAAACAAGGAAAAATGTTAACACCAGGCCGGATGCGTTAAGGGTGAGGAAGAAGAAGAAGAAGAAGCCAAAGAAAAAGAAAAAGAAAGAGATGAGAACATATTATTATAACTCTGGTGAAGGGAGTGAGGACATACCCTTAAACTATGAAGATGCATTTATAGGGGCTATGATCCTTGAAAAATATATGTACTCCCTTTTTTTAAATATTAATAAACTTATCTATTATATATACTCTTGTCTTTCATTTTTTTTATTTGATCAAATTCTTCTCATTAACATGAAAATACTAAAAAATGAAATAAAATACATGTTTAAAATGGAAAGTAAATTTTAAAAAATGTAGTTGCTGAGATTCGAATCTAATGAAACATCAGTATGATACTACGGATTCTAAAATATATGTTTAAAATGGAAAAAAATGTAGTTGTTGGGAATCGAAGTTTGATATATATCACAACGGTGGATATAAAATTTGTAGTTATAAGTTTCAAGTTATGAATGTAATACTACTGTCTATACCACAACCGACATGATATATTACTTTTATAATTAAATTTCATAATGAAGCGTTAGAGTTTAATTTAGAATTAGAAATAAAAATAAAATAAAATAGGTCACAACGGTTGAAATAAACAACCATTGTTATATACAAATAGTATTTAATCAAAAAATAAAAATAATAAAATAACGCCTTATTTTAGAGATTTCACAATGGTGTAGGTATGGTATGTGATGACCATGACATCGTTGTTAACGCGTTTTGTAGTAGTGCAATCAAAACAAACTTTATATGTCCAAGTGCCTTGAGGAACTATGAGTGGCAAGTCATGTCGTTCACTTCGAAGAATGTAGAGACCATTCTATTTTCACAACCTCATTGGTATGATTATGGAGATTTATATTGATGATGTGATTCTAAAATCCTATAACTTGCGTAATCATTTAGTGGAATTAGATTAGGCCTTGAA
Source organism: Lathyrus aphaca (assembly GCA_963966055.1). Lineage (NCBI taxonomy): Eukaryota > Viridiplantae > Streptophyta > Magnoliopsida > Fabales > Fabaceae > Lathyrus > Lathyrus aphaca. The sequence goes on from OZ014524.1 coordinate 122,417,497, forward strand.
ATATATCAAGTTGCACAATTAAAATATTGACCTAGATAAGTGCATGTTTGAGGTCTCAACTTGGAACTTTATTAGTTTTCTGCTGCACAAGAGTTGTATTAAGATGGACCAAAACAAAGCCACGACAATTTTGGAAGGGAGTACACCATGCACCAAGAAAGCATTAAAGAGACTTTAATGAAAGAAAAACTTCTCGAGGAAGTTCATATCAGTTAAGAAGTAAAAATAAAGGTTTATTTACATTAATCAAAATAAAGGACTTACATGAGATGGTATATTAAGTTGACCAACAAATAGCCTTTGATCAAATCAAAGAGGCGCCGACAAATCCATTAATTTTCGTGCCACCGATTCTAGAGAGATTGTTGAAGTTTTAAGATCAGTTTGTTTTAGCTTTTAAAATGGATTTTTTTTTCTTTGTAATTTTAAAAATGGATTCTACAAAAATGTTTTTCAAGATATTATAAGTTTTTCTAAATTTGTTTTTAATAAATTAATAGACTAAATTTTTCATTCTATAACATAAACATATATTATTAAAGATCAGAACATTGTCAAAATCACAATTTTTTTCAAAAAGTTGTATCTCAAAAATGATTTTTATCAAAAGTTATTTGAAATAGCTTTAAAATAAAGCGATTTTTTGGAATTTTGATATCCAAAAAAAGTTTCGATAAAATGATGAAATACCTAAAATAATATTTTAAGAATAACTATTCTAACCAAATTTTCAATTGAAAGTTTTATGAAAAGTTTCTTTGTAATTTTTTTACACAAAACTAGTAACAAACCCGTGCAATACGTTTGTGGGTGGGATATGGTTTTGGACGCGCATTTGTTTGTAAACTGTCATAAAAATTGAAAGTTGAAAAAAGAAAAAAACTTAAAAGTCAAACATAATTTAAGTTGAAATAATAATAAATGTAGAAGATGAAAGTTAAATAATAATATCAAAAATAATATAATTAAAATTAAAAACTATTGAAACTTATATTATATAAATTATCGATTTAGTTGTTTTTACAAATTAGACATTAATTCATAAGAATATTTAAATCAATAATAAAGTTATTCTTGTATATAAAAATATTTGAATGAACAATATATTTTGTTCTCGTATATAAAATTTATTGTAGTTTTGAAAATATTTATAAAAATATTTGAATCAATAATAGTAAATTTAAGTTGAAATATTAATTTGTTTAGACGATTAAAAGTTAAAAAATAAGACATTAGAATAATATGATTACAAATAAAAAGTATTGAAACTTGTATTAGATAAATTATCATTTTTGTTTTTTAGAAATAAGACATTATCTTTTTCACATATTTGAAAAAAATGGTCGATAAATTTATATTATTCAATATTTAGTTCAATAGTAAAGTTGATCTCGTTTATAACAATAATATTTGTTTCCGTATATAAAAATATTTAATCAACAATGAATTTATTTTCGTATATAAATATTATTTTTGTTTTGACCTTATTAATGAATATATTTAAATCAATAGTAAAGGTGTTCTCATATATAAAAATATTTGAATCAAAATATTATTTTTATTTTGACAATATTCACAAAAATATTTGAATCAATAGTAAAGTTATTTATATTTATAACAATAGTATTTTATCCCCTATATAAAATTATTTTAATCAACAATGTCTTTTTTTACGTGTATTAATATTAATTTTGTTTTGACACTATTTATAAAAATATTTGAATAAATAGTAAAGTTGTTCTTGTATATAAAAATATTTGAATCAAAATAGAATTTTTATTTTGACAATATTTATAAAAATATTTGAATCAATAGTATAGTTGTTTTCGTTTATAACAATGGTATTTTCTCTCATATATAAAAATATTTTAATCAATAATGTATTTTTTTTCGTATATAAATATTAATTTTGTTTTGATACTATTTATAAAAATATTTGAATCAATAATAAAGTTTTTCGTGTATATAAAAATATTTACCAATAATTGTTAAATTATTTCATGATCCAAAACATTGTACTTAAAGTTTCATGTATATTATCAATTACTCACTATGTCTCAAATTATAACTCATTTATAACTTCAATGCAATATTAATGATATTTACTCAATATATCTTCAATTATTTAATACTATTTCTCTTTTATTATATTTTTAATTTGCATGAAATGTCTAAAACATCTTATACTTTAGGACAAAGGGAATAATATTATTATAAACTAGCGTTCAAATGGGCACTCATGTGCCCTTTTGTTCGTTTTTTTAAGGTGCACCGCATGAAAATATTAACAGTGTCAATTTTTATAAGTTTGCATTTTAACATTAACTATTTATATGATGAGACAAATGATATTAATTTAGAAATTTACAACAACAAAAAATTGTATTATGTAATTAGCAAGATTGCTATCTTGATCCTTATTATAAGCAAAATTCATCAAATTTTAGACTAATTAATGTTTGTATTACTATATACTCTTAATATGATTCAAAAGCATTTAATGTTAGTAGTTGATTAATCAAATAAACTAAAAATATTATAGTAAATTTTACTTTGATCTTATATGAAATCAAGAAAATTAATTACACTTAACTAACTTTTTTAATACGTGTGAAAGTAATTATTTTGACTTATAATTATAAATGGAGGGAGTATACCACGTGTAAATATATAAAGAACATGATCTAAAATATTGTTATATTCAAGTATTGTTAAATATATGTTATGTATATGTTATTTTAAATACATCTAAGATACATGTAAATAACCTGATCTAAAAGATTTCTATATTCAAGTATTGTTAAATGTAGATGTTTCTAATGTATTTAATGAGTTCTTACCACTATTTCACTATGCCAAAAATGATATTTAACAGCGCACCTTAAACAACGCTTAATTAAAAAGCGCTGCTATAAGTTAAAAAAATAAAATACGGAAATTGTTCACAAAAAATATTAAAAGCGTTGTCAAAAATACTACCTTAGACAGTGCTTTTGGAAAAGCACTGCCTAAGGTATACATTAGACAGCGCTTTCTCAAAGCGCTTTTAAGGGAATATCTTAGACAGCGTTTTACCTAAAAGCGCTATCTAAGGTCTTATATTTATAAATAAAAAACTAAAAGCGTTGTCTAAGGTTGACTTTAGCTAGCGCTTTTAGAAAGCGCTTTTAAAGGGCTATTTGTTCGCAGTGATTTCTGGCGAACAACCTCTGGTTAACCAATTTCTCAGAAAACTGGGTTACTTGCAGGACCAACCAAACAAGTCCTAGGACACATGTGCAATTATTCTGTCGAACTACTCTTAGTATTTGTGATTGATTTATAGTTTATTTTGTTAATGATGTCAAAGTGTTAAATGCTTTGCTTTTGAAAGTAAAATAAAGTTTAAGTTTAGACAAAAAGTAAGAAAAAATGGCGAAATGATAAAACTTGCAGAAAAGTAAATAAAGTTTGAAGACAACGTAAACTTGATGAAATAAACTGATAATTTAAATAACTTAAAAAGAAAGATGGTGTTCAAACGTACATGGTTCCAAATATCAAACTCATTTCTCTCACACTGGGTACTTAGAGTATTTACAGGAATTTTGTATCAGTTTTCACACACCCATTCTAAACACAAACTATCCTATTTATATACAAACAAAGTAACTGCCTAGAACGGAAAAACTATAACTAAATGACAAGTGTCAGCCTGCATGCAATTTTCTTCTCTGAAACTTCCATGTGTCTAACTGTCAAAGGTTGCCACTTTTTAAATTTGAATTCTCTCCTTTGGTGACGAAACCTTGCACCTCTTCAATCTGTCGAAGTCTTTAAAGAAGAAACAACCCTTTCAGCATCTGCCAAATAATGCTTCTATCAAACAACTCTTCCCTGTCGAAGTGTCAAAAAAGATACCCTTAACTTGACAAATGCCCAGCTACAAACAATTTTCAACTTGTCTTGCCAAAACATTACTTATCCTTCTGTCAAAATATTGGAACTTTTAACCTTGTCAACACTTCTTGAATTTCTTTTCTTTCATCATTCTTTGACAGAGATGGCTTCAAGTTCCAAATTTCAACATGTCGAAATTATGAGCTTACAAATTGCCCCCCAGCAAAGATGTTTTCGACTAGTCCTGGAGAAATATCTTTTGTTGTCGAAATGCCCTTTGACATCCTGTCAGTCTCATTTATTATAAAGTGACTTTGTTGAGTCCCAAGAAAACACCATGATTTCCACTTTCTGAAAAACGTCACGTCTAGCCCACGTTTACACAATCTTCCATAACCCTATATTTTAGCTAAATCATGGCTCCCTATCAACCGTCACTTTCAATCACCACCAATGGATCAAACGCATGTTCCCATTATTCCAACTGAAAAAGTCTTTTCATTTCTCTTTTTATCATTATTATTTATTATTATTTTTTATCTTCTCATCTTCTATAAATACCACCTCCAAAAAACCTTTTTCCTTTTTCACATCCTCAAACTCTTCTTCCCCCTGACGCAGAAAGCTCCATTAAAAACCCTTTTCAAAGCTTTCTGCTCCTCTAACTTCTCATTTCCTTAAAACAATGGCTCCTCCAAAAACTGTTGCTGACCGTAGCGCCAAGAAGACAAAGAAAACAGCTGATCTTCCTCCTGGTCATACACTATCTGGACCCATGCAAGTGCAGCAACAACAATACATCCCAGAACCCCCAAATGAGAGGGAAAAAGCAAGCATCTACAGATCTCAGGTAATGATTCCTATCTCAGTTTCTGGAGTTCACCATGCCATGCTAGGTCCCATATTTGATCCTAATGCTGACCCCAATCGCTTGAAAGATTTTTATCCTTGCTATTCTGCTTCCAAACCAATAGCTGCTAATAAAAACCCTAGGCCTATCGAAACAACATCTAAGAAGCCTGAAATTCCCATAGCTTCGACAAAAATAGATCTGTCTTATTTGAATCAAACTAGGATTTTTAGGAGCCCCCCTCTAACTAAAGATCCTTCAGACTACTTGGCTTGGCTCACTAGAGTCGAAAGGGTCAAAGAGAAGTTCTGGAAGAAAACTGGCATCTACGACCTGATCCAATTGTCGAAGGAAGGTCCACGCTATTGCCAAAACATGTTGCTGGCCTCTTTATATTTCTGGGATAGTACTTACAACACTTTCCATTTACCCTGTGGTATGGTTACTCCTACCCTTTTCGACATAGCAGCCATTACTGGCCTCAGTCCTTTAGGAGAAATTTTCAACCCTGAACACTTAAATAAGGACCCCATAGGCTTCGACACCAAGCATGCTGGATATTCCATCTTTATCGCTCATCACCAAGGCGAAGACAATGAGGAAGTCTCTGACAGAGAGCACATTGCTTTCCTTACTCTGTGGTTAGCTAAATTCGTCTTCTGCACTAGGTCACTCCAGGTTGCCAGAAGTTATATTATCATGGCTAATCAACTTCATAATGGAGTTGCATTCTGCCTGAGTGAGTTGCTTTTGGCAAAGCTCTACGAATCCTTGAGTGAGAGTGTGAGTAATTTAAAAACCCTCAATGACAAAGGCAATATCAGTCTCACAGGCCCCTTGTGGCTCCTACAATTGTGGTTGAACGCAACCTTCGAAGCTTGCATCCCTGTCAAAATGTCAGTTGACGAAGAAGAGGTGAAAGAAAGGCGCGTCGAATGGCCTAGGTTAGTCCAACTAACACCTACTGATGACAACATAGGTATTCGACAAGCATTCACCAGTTACATAATGATGTTCGCCAAATGTTATAAGTTCACTCCCTCTATGGCACCATTTGCCAACAGAACTGTGGGTCCCAGATGGTTCACAAGACAACTCCCAGTGGAAAACCAGAAAGAAGAAGATTCTTATATATCCATCTAGGAGGCTTTCCTTATGCCAAGGCACCTTTTCTCCCACCACAGTCTCAACAACACTAAAGTGTCTCTCATTGTCTACCAACCTAACTTGGTAGCTAGACAATTTGGGCTAATACAGACAAAGACGAAACCCATTTATCACAAGAAAGGCTCTATTATGTTCTACAACTCATTTCAAAATTTCGACAGAAGTTTAGAATTGTACAACAAATTCTTCGACTCATCTCTGGAAGTTTACCCCACCATCTTTCGACCAAGCTTCCTATGCACTGAAGACTTCGACGTTTGGTGGAAGGAGTATTATATTAACAAATTCTTTGATGTAGCAACTTTCACCACTCTCCTGACGATCGCTTTTGCTTTTGTGCAGGATAAGAAGAAAAAAGGTACAGATAAACATATCAAAGAAATTCAAAAGTTTCAAAAGTATTTTGAAACTATTTACAGGCCCAGTGATCTTCGTCGAACCATAGGTGAAGCAGCAGTAACTTTAAAACAAAAATTTACAGAAAAATTGGATCGGTTGGAGGTGCCTTCGTACATTCCAACTCATGCACGTTACAACTTTGCTTTCACCTCCTTTCCTCCAAGGTTTCCCCCACTCCCTTCTGCAGAATTTGGTGTGGCCTTGTGCCCTCCATTCCCAGATTGGTTTGTGTGTGGATCTGATTTAAAACTGCTTCGCGAGTCCAGCATGAAACTTGCCGAACGTGTGGTTCCGACGAAGTATCACTTGGGCAACTTCCCTGGGCACCTTCATGTTGGGATAGAACATGTTAGTGAGGAAGAACCCATTCTTGAAGGTGTCGAAGAAATTACAATCCTCCTATTATTTCTAACTCATTTTATGTTTTATATCAATGTTCATGCAATTCTTTCTCTTTCAGCTGTTAGAATTGTCAAGAAAACTGCTGGTGAGGGAACCTCCTCCAAGACAGTCGAAAAATCACCCATAGCTGCCAAAAAGGTTTCGACGAATAAAACAACTCCTTCTTATTTATGTATTTCAATATTCCTTTACACTGAACATCTCTTCTTTTGCATACTTCAGGTAACTCGTACCCCAGCCAAGAAAAGAAAACAAGAAGAAAAGGAGACGAGTGTCGAAGAGTCTGAGGATGAATCCCTTGAACCTCAACCTCTGAAAAGAAACAAAGGTATGAAAATAAAAACAGTGGTTTCCCAAAGATCCATAGTTCACAGACGAACTCCTCCTGCCAGTCCAACCAACAAAATCCCCTCACGAAGTGAGAGAAGTGGGGACTCAAGCATTCACACTGAGATCCCTCAGGTATTAACTTTCGACTGATAATATTCATAATCTTAACTGCATTTTCTGTTATTTTAACCTTCCCTTTCATGTTCTCTTCAGGTTGTTATTGATGTCGAAGAAACTTCTAAAGTCCAAGAAGAAGTCATTCCTTCTGACTCTGAGAAGACTTTGGCTGAAAGGCTTCAAGAAGAAGCCACCCCAGATGCAGCTGTCTATGGACCTCAAACTTTCGACGAATTCAACATTAGTGACTCTGAGTCTTCTGGCAATAATTCTCCCTTTCGCCCAGACTTTACTGCGGAGGAAAAGACAGCTCCAGACCAGGATGCACCAACTCAAGGACCAATTACTGCAACAGAAGTTGACGAAAATGCTCCTGGCCAGGACGCACAAGCTCAAGAGCCAACTGACACCACAGAGGCTGACAAAGACATTGTCGAAGAAGAGGTTGATCTGTCGAATCAACCAGAAACCAACTTGAGCCTTGGAGGAACTACCCAAACTGTTCCTACTCCATCAGAAGTTCCAACAGAAACCCCTTTGGGTACTGGTTCGACAAGCTTATCACACGAGGAAATTGAAAGCTTGAAAGTTAGAAAGCCTCTGGAATATTTAAAAGCTCTACTCAATTCCAGGTACAACTTCCAATATTCTTCCCACAGCGGTTCGACAGCTTCAGGGGCTACTTCTGACATTCAACCCATCAGTGTCATCATGGATGAAATCAAGGCAAAAATCCTTGGGGTGGACCTGTTTGAGACTCTGGCTGAAAATCCTTCTGCCCAGTATGACTTAAAGAAACTCCTGAAACGAGCCAATCTGCTGGAGGCTTCGACTGAAGAGAGTCGCCTGGTGATGGACCTGATGTCAATGATTGATTCTGTAAGTGCTGACTTGGTTCGTCAAAAGGAATTTTCTCAGAACATTACAGCTAAATCTGAAGAACAAGTTTCAGAATGGAATATCGTAGCTTCTTCGACAGACAAAATTTCAGAGCTGAACAAGCTTTCTGACGAATACACCAAAGCTGCTGCTGAGTGTGAAAACAACATTCAGGCTTATCAGGCTCAGATTGCTGAACTTCAAAAGAAAATCCTCCAAGAGAAGGAACGCCAGGCTATCCTCCAAAAGCCCAACCAAGAGGCAATCGACAGTGAAGTTCAAAAAAGTCTCCAACATGCAGAATCAGCTCAACAACTTCACAGGGAGATTGACGAACTGACTGTCAGTAAGAGCCTCTGCGAGCGTCGAATTCAGCTTCAGAAGAAAAAATTCGACGAACTCAAAGCCACTTTCCTTCAACAATAGTTTGTAATAGAAAATAGGAAATTTTATTGTTTTAAGAATTCTTTAGCAATTTCATATGTAATGTTATTTTACGCCATCTGTTTGGCGAAGACAAGTTTTTATTTGCAATTTCATTCTGTTCCTATTTTTATTTCTTGCAATGTTGGTTTATACTTCTTCAAGTACTTGCCATTTATTTTCAGCACTCTCCTGTCTTTTTCTATTTCTTCGACTTCATATGCACCATTTGAAAAAACTCTTAAAATTTTGAAGGGTCCTTCCCATTTAGGGGACCATTTTCCCATCAATCTATCTTTCTTCTCTATGGGCAAAATTACTTTCCAAACTAAATCATCTACTAAAAAGGCTTTAAATTTTACTTTCTTATTGTAAAACTTTTCGACTCTTTCTTTCTGCCTTTTTATTAGTTCTAAAGCACGTAACCTTTCTTCATCTAAATCAACCAACTCATCCATCATCATACTCCAATAAACTTCAGATGGAATCTCATGATGCCTTTGAATTCGTATTGACTGTAAACAGATTTCGACTGGCAACACTGCATCATGTCCATAGGTTAATTTAAATGGGGTAGAATTAGTTGCCTCCTTAGGAGACGTTCGACAAGCCCAAAGAATTTGATCCAGAGTCTTGTGCCAATTTCTAGGTTTTTTACCCACATGCTTCTTTATCAAATTTATCACTACTTTGTTGGCTGCTTCGACCTGACCATTTGCTTGGGCATAATAAGGTGTCGAAGTTAGCAACTTAAAACCTGTCTCTTTTGCAAATGCCTGCATATTTCTTCCAGTAAACAAAGATCCTTGATCGGTGGTTATAGTCTCTGGTATTCCAAATCTATACATTATATGTTTCTGGATGAAGTCTATGACTGCTTCCTGATCTACATTCGTCAATGGTATAGCTTCAATCCACTTAGTGAAGTAGTCTACCCCAACTAAAATGTACTTCTGCCCTTTTGAAGAGGCTGGTCGAATTTCACCAATCAAATCCAAAGCCCAACCTCTGAATGGCCAAGGCTTTATAATGGAATGTAACTCATTTGCTGGCACATGAGGTATGCCTGCATGAATTTGACATTCTTGACAACCCTTTGCAAATTCGACACAATCTTTCAACATTGTTGGCCAATACATCCCTTGTCGAAATAGTAACCATTTCATCTTGTGCCCTGCCTGGTGTGCACCACATGCACCACTATGCACATTCGACAAAGCTATATAAGCTTCAGTCTCTCCTAGGCACTTCAGTAGAACTCCCTCTGCAGTCTTTTTAAACAACTCATTTCCAAAGAGCACATAACTTATAGCTCTATATTTTATCTTTCTTTCGACTGTCTGGTTTGGATTTTGTAAATAATCTTTGATAGGTTTTCTCCAATCTCCTACCCCTGGATCATTTATATTAAAAGTTTCAAAGTTTTCTTCATCACCATATCCCAGTCTTATGGTCTCCAAATCAGATGGGGACAGTCTAGTGGATAAAACTTTTCCTCTTACTTCGACAACTTTCATCAGGTTTTCCTTCGACACTTTGTAGCCTGAGGCCAGTTGAGCCAAGTCATTTGCTTCCTGATTTTCTAATCTAGGAATGTGTCTAAAGACTACACTGTCGAATCTCTTGAGGAGTCTGTTGGCTATCACAAAATACATGATCAAATTTTCTTTGACACATTTGTACTCTTTTGTCAGTTGTTTTATCACCAACTCAGAATCACCCATTATATCGACCTCTGTTGCCCCCAATTCCAACAAAATTTCAAGTCCAGCAATTAAAGCTTCATATTCTGCTTCATTGTTTGAACAACAACCTTCTATTTTGTACTTGAACTTTGTTGGAATTTTATTGGGAGAAATGATCAATACCCCAACACCTGTTCCATTTTTATGACTGGAACCGTCGAAATATAATTTCCAAGGCTCTCTTTCGACATAATTTGTCTCATCTCCAAGTATGGAGTGGTCAGCTATAAAATCAGCAACCACTTGTCCTTTGACAGCTTTTAGAGGCATATATTTTAAAGAATATTCAGTCAAGGCTAAAGCCCATTTTCCAATTCGACTATGTAGAATAGATTTAGACAACATATGTTTTATTACGTCGAAATGAGAAGATATATGTACATCAATGGGTTTTATATAATGCTTTAACTTTGTACAAGAGAAATATACACATAAACATAATTTCTCTATCATACTATATCTAGTTTCAGCATCATTTAAGACTCTGCTGAGATAATAGATGGCTCTTTCGACGCCATGTTCATCTTCCTGACAAAGCATGCTTCCCAATGTTCTGTCGGATGCTGAGATGTAGAGCCTCATACTTCTCTTTCGACAAGGAGACATTAAAACTGGAGGACTCACCAGATATTCCTTGATCTTGTCGAAGGTGTCATACCCCAAATTTGTCCTACCCGCATATTTATTTTCACAAAAAATCATAAAATTATTTTTGTATTTTTTTTTTATTCAATTCTTTTAATTATACTTTTGAAATTTTTCTAAAAAAAATCACAATTTGTGAATATATCAGTTTCCTTTATTTATTTATTTCTATACACATATTATACCTGTTTATTCATTTTAAAATTGTCACCTCATCATTTAAATGCATTTTTATTTACTATTAAACCAATTAGTTTTTTTTTACTTCCAATCTTTTTTTTAAGCTAATAATCTTTCTTTTATTATTTTATATTATTAAAAATTATTAATTAAGACAAAAAAAAATCATATTATTGTTTTTATTATTATATTTCCATTTGTACTAGCACCATTCCCATGTTTATTTCATTATTGCTATTCTTATTTCATTAATCCTATTATTATCATTATTATTATTATTATTATTATTATTATTATTATTATCTTATTATTATTATTTATTTTATTTCTATTACTCTAATTTAGCACAGTTTTTGTTATAGTTGTTATTACTCTTATTATTATTGTACTTTTATTTTCATTTTCAATTTCTATCCCTATTATCATTATTATTATTATGCTTATTAATCTATTCTATTATTATTATTATTATTATTATTATTTTCAGTCCATTTCTTTTTCTTCTTTCAATTTTTTATTTTCATTTTTTTTATTATTTAAAAAAGGCAACATGGTTTTACCAATTCTCAGCAAAAGAAGCACACTTTGATACACAAAATTCACAACTTTTTATCCTAATCTCACGCCACCCTCATTTGTCTTGACCCCACAACCAGCATAAATTTTTCCACTCAATCCAACAATATTACACTTTGCCATACCACCACAACCAATTCTGTTACTGCAATACAACAAAACTAATTATGCTCCCACTAATTCCACTCAAAAGCACTCAAAAAAATACAGCAACAAATATTCCTCCTTATCCAAATCTTCCCTCAATCCATTCTATAAAAACCATCTCTTCTCACTCTTAATAGAGGCTTGGATAGTATACACAAACCCTGCCAAAATTCATCCAAATCCAAGTTTCAAAAACCAGAAAAATCAGAAAAAATAACTTCATAAACCATTTTCACCCTTCACAAACCTTTTCTTCCTCGAATCTTCACCACAAACCCAAACCATAAATTCTCATCAGCAAAAGAACCTCAAATCGGCCTCCTGCTAAAAACCACCATTAATCAGTACCATTTCCACCTTCACCATCCCCTGTTAACTCATAAACACCCCAAAAAACCAAAAAAATTGAAAAAAGAGAATCTGTGTGAACCAAAACCAAAATCAAACGAAGCCGTGCCAAATCCAAAACCACCTTCAGCCAAACAAATTTTCAAATAAAATCACAAACTCAACACACAAAAATCTCACTGCTTGGAAAACCGCACATCTACACTTTCCTTCATCAACCTTCTTCTTCAAACCAAGCCACCACAAGACAACCCAACCTCTTCCATAACCGTAAACACACCCTCCAAAAATCCTTCGAACTCACCCTCGTTCAGAAACCAACAAGCCAAGATTGAAACCGTAAAGTAACTCCATTACCGTAGAAACTTGCCTCAAACTGAGAAATCACCACCATTCCCAAAATCTTTGAAACCGAAACAGAACCAAAAGGCCACTGTGAGTTTATGAACAAACTGAGAATCAGAAATACCACCGTCGAACACCATAAACCATCAGCGGCCACCACCGAACCGGAAACCCAGCCGTTAAACCCAACGCCGTAAACCCACCTTCTTTTTCTTTCCGCCGCTCATATCACATAGGAACCAAGAAACCACCGAGTACATCACTACCGAACCAAATCCAACACCACCCTCGACACGAAACCTGACCCGTGAATCCACCAAAACACCGTGAGAAACACTTCTTCAACTCACCAGAAAACACCTTAACAGAAAGCGAACCGGCCGAAGACGTCGACGCGAGCTCCACCAAACCCTCACCAGCCGCAACTTGAATCCACCACCGTGAAAACGAAGCAAGAGCTGAGTCGCCGCCGCGCTGTGAGCCACCCACGACAGGTCCAGACGCATCAAAACCAAGCCGGAAAAAGCGAGCCGCCGCCGAGGGTAACCGGCAACAAAACCGGCCAATCTCCTCACCGCCGCTTCCATCCGCACGAACACCGCCGGTCCGCCGTCAGAATCGCAAGCTGTGGTAGGGTATTTTTTCTTTTTTTGTTTTGACCATATAAGCAAAAGCAGGGATGCTTTGAATCTGTTTATCTTTCTTTCTTTTCATTTAACGTTTTTTATTATTATTATTATTATATAGTTAGGTTTATAATATTTAGGTTTATAATATTTAGGTTTATAATATGCTTATTTTCAAACCTGAGACCCACATGAATTTCACACGTTACTTTTTTATATAAATTACTGATTTTGTTTTTGTACCATTTCATAGTTCTCATTTTTGACTCATCAACCCCTATGTGTTTTAATGCTTAAAAGCTGAGCTTTCTTTTCTTTATTATATTTTGTGTTTTTCATTTTTTCTTTAAAAAAACAAATTCTATATTTGTTGGGCTTGAAGGTAATATGGGTTTATTTGCTTCTCACACGTTTGGTATCTACTGTTCATACTTCCTCACTGGCTTTTATCTTTAATTGATTTAATTTAAGTCATTTTTTTAGTTAAGATTTTATTATATCTTGTTTGTTATTAATTCATTGTTTTAATTCTCTTTTTATTTTAGATTAACTTTGAATTGCTATTATCTGTTAAAAGAAAACCTCTAAAAATAGTTTAATGTTCATTTGACTTCTTAATGGGCCAATGATATAACTAACGACCAATTTATCGCCCGATTCTAATCGGTGATTTTTGGTCAATATGAGGCCCCCTTTGTAATTATTTTTTTTATTATTTCGACAAAACAAACATGTATTTTAATTTAATTCAATTTATTTATTCTTGATTTTATTCAATTTATTTATTATTTATATTCATTATTTTATTTTTAATACAAGCAAATTCAATTTATTTATTCATTTATTTTCGCATAAAAAATTACAATTCGACTCCTTATAGAATGGTTCCCATTTTGAACCGATTCTAAGGCAGTTCACGAACAAAATTTCGTCGCGTCCCAAAAAGGTCCAACGCCTTCGAATAGTTGCGCTCGAAAAAGGTCCAACGCCTTCAAATAGTTGCGTCCCGATTAAACAGGCCGAACGCCTTCGAATAGTTCAAACACACTGCACACACGCTTCCTCTTGGGCAAAATACAATGATACCTTTTATTTCTTGCAATCCCCTGTATTTATTTTGTATCCCTCTCCCATTAATTTGTACGCACTTTTATTTCTCGCATTTTATTTAATTTCGAATCCTTGGTCCAACGCCAAGCGATCTCACTTGCACACCTGCACTTTATTTTCCAATTTATTTCGTTTATTAGGATCCACCTTACTTTGCGAGCCGAGCTTCGTGCCTCGCTAAACAAACCACAAAAATAAACTCCACTTGCATTTACCCTCTAAACTTCAAAAAACCAAAACGTTTCGATTAGATCCAAACCCTTGATCCAACGTCAAGCGGCTTTAGGAAATAACACATTTTAATAATACGAGAAGATCTGTACGCCACGAGCCTTAAGCGGTAGAAAGGAGGATAACGAGCTTTCGTTACTCGCTCCGATTATTTCGACGCAGGACACTCGTCTTGTTGGGCGAGATAAACTATCCATAGTCTTTAGTGCATTTCAACTCCTAAACCCTTTCATCGACGAAAGGTAATAAAATCAACAACCATTACCCTTAGTAGGCCGAACTACGAGGCTCTGACTTTCCCATTGCACACGGGAGTACGTAGGCACGAGGATCTCAATCCTTGCCGAGCACCTAGGTCCAATCTAACTTATAATTCAACTCATTTCCCTCTAGCAAGCAATTCGTTTAAGCATAGACATCCTTTCGCGCGCGATAACTTAGATGGTTCCCATCGAGTACGATGGATGTAGGGGGTGCTAATACCTTCCCCCTGCATAACCGACTCCCGAACCCAGGCAATGGTTCCGTTGACCTTTGTCCTCATCCTTCTCCTCCCGGGTTGTATCTATATCTTCCCTTTCCCTCTTCGGGAATAAATAGAATTAGGTGGCGACTCTTCAGTCCGTCCGGCGCGCGGCTCCGTTCATTCGGATCGCGTAAGGTCGTATTTTTCGGGGTACGACAGAAGGCATCTTGCTGTTCTTGCCCCCAAGTGAAGCCCTCCTTTTTCAGTCGAAGTAGAGGTGAGAAGGCTTGTGTTTTTCCACTAAGGTTGGAGATAAACCTTCTAAGAAAGTTGATCTTTCCTAATAGAGACTGCAGCTCCTTCTTTGTTGATGGCGCTTTCGCTTCCATTATGGCCTTTGCTTTGTTTTCATTAATTTCAATCCCTTTCTTGTGGACCACAAAGCCTAAGAAATCACCTGCCTGCACACCAAAAGCACATTTAAGGGGATTCATTTTCAAACCAAACTTCCTCATCCTTTCAAAGGACTGTCGAAGATGGTTAATATGGTCTGAGCCTGAGGCAGATTTAATCACAATATCATCTATATAAACTTGCATAAACGTTTCGATGAAATCATGAAAAATAGAATTCATGGCCCTTTGGTAAGTAGCTCCAGCATTTTTCAAACCAAAGGGCATGACTACCCACTCATATGTTCCTATTGCCCCTGGACAACGAAAAGCTGTTTTTGGAACGTCTTCTTCAGCAATGAAAATCTGGTTATAACCAGAATAGCCATCAAGCATACTTAAATACTCATGGCCTGCTGCAGAATCTACTAGCATTTCCGCTACTGGCATAGGATATTCATCCTTAAGGGTAGCTGAGTTTAGATCTCTAAAATCAATGCATACCCTCAGTTTGCCATTTTTCTTAATCACAGGAACAATATTAGCAATCCATTCGACATACCTTGTTGTACGGATGAATTTGCATTTTAGAAGCCTTTCGACTTCCTCTTTGATTTTCGACAGAATTTCAGGTGCAAAGCGTCTGGGAGTCTGCTTTATTGGCTTTTTCCCTTCCAGTATTGGCAACTTCAATTCGACCAAATTTTTGTCTAAACCAGGCATTTCGTCATAATCCCATGCGAAGCAGTCTTTAAACTCATTCAGCAATTGGATTATTTCGACTCTGAGTTGAGGATTCATCTTGGCACTGATGTAAGTTGACCTTTTCTCTGCCCCCAGTCCCAGATTAATCTCTTCTAAAGGATCCTGTGCCACCATTTTCATATTGGTTGGGGCTGGATCTTTTTCAAACCCCAAAGGTTCGTCATCGTAAATGGCATCAAGTCTTTGACTCTGCCATTCGCCATTAGAGTTTTCTTCAAAACTCTGCTTTGTATACTGTTCCTCAACCTTTTCTTGAGGATGTTGTTTTTCGACAACTTGTGTGCTGGCTTCAAAAGCCATGTTTCTTGCTTCGGCCTCAAGGGCCGCTTTGAGTTGTTTTTCGGCTATATAAGCCGTAATCCTTTCCATTGCTGAAGCTTCAGTCATTTTCACTGAACTCACTCCCCCATCCAGTTGGGTTGACATGGGCAGTTCCCCAAGTGTAATTTGTTTCCCCAATTATTTCTTTATCCCACTGGAAACCATGCGTAGGATGGAGGTACATGGAACAATAAGCATTGTCGGAGGCTGTTAGGTCGAAAGCAGCAGGATTGCATGGTGCTATGTGAGCCAGGTTTTTGTCGAAGTTACGACTAGTGACATTGTTCACATCAGCTGTGAAGTAACTTTGATCTGCTTCTATGTTTTCGACAATCCCATCTAGCCTCCAGATTGCTATCCTTTGATGCATGGAGGATGGCACAGCCCCAATCCCATGGATCCATTCTCTTTCCAACAGCAAGTTGTAATTTGCCTTTGATGCTATCACCACAAACATTGTAGGCCTGGTGATGGATCCTACAGTCAAGTTCAGTTGTATTACCCCCAGTGTTGTCCCTACCTTACCTTCATAGTTGGACAACACCATGTTGTGAGGCTTAGTGTCGGAGTCATCTTTTCCAATCCTCTTTATCATATAATGAGGAATTAAATTTACAGCTGCTCCTCCATCTATCAGAATTTTGTTGACACCCACGTTTTCTACCTTTCCTTTTATGAAAAGAGGCTTTAAGTGAGCCTTCATTGCATCATCTGGCTTTTCGAAGAAAGCATTTTGCTCTTTGACACAACCATTATTCATTATGTAGTAGCATACAGGCTTAAGGCCTATGTTATCATCTGCCATGTCATCCTCTTCGTCTTCGACTTCCATTATCCTGTCATAGTCTCTGGGCAACACATAAACCACATTGCAGGTTACGTCGAAGGACGCATCAGACTCTGAACTGAAGTCATCTGTAACTTCTTCGTCCACCGGCATTTTGTTGTTTGTTTTCTGCATTTCTGTGGTGTCACTAGATCCATTCTTCTGAGGGGTTTCTTCTTTTGCCAGAGGTCTCCCCTTGCTTGTAATCTGCACATACTTGCTTGATTCAGCTTCCTTCTGCCCAACCCTTTTGTGTTCTACAGTTTCCTTTTCAATTTTCTTCTGCCTTTGGAATCTTCTCCATTGGGACCTGGACATAGGATTCTTCCCTTTGTAGTTTTCAGAGACGTACTTTGGCCTTGCCTCCTTTTTAACTTCCATAATAGAGAACTTTCTTAGACAAATTGTTCCTTGCTACGTTGTATGATTCTTAGAAGCGGTAAACTAGCCGTAACCGACGTAGAAAGACCAAAGAGAACAAGAGGAAGAAGGATGGCTAATGCCTCAAACAATCCCAACGAAACTATTCCAGTTTCCAATCCTATCCCTTCGTCAGAAGGAATACCAGTTTCTGGCCCTGTTTTAGAACAGATCAGGCCTCCATTAGGGGATTCAATACCAACGGGTACAGCGTCCCAAAATGCGCCTAGTTCCTCCACCATGGGACACGCCAGACCCACTGGAACCCCTCCCCCTGGAGGAAATACCTTCAGACCATATCTGAATTACTCTCAGCCCTTGACTGGGAGAGAACAACCATATGGAATGCCAACTTCAATGATGGCAAGCCTACATAATTCGTCACCATTATTCTCTGATGCTATGGCTCAAATGTCATCACCATTGCAGGGATCAGGATATGGTGGAAATGGAAATAGAATAAATCAAGTTCCACCAGGTTTCCATATGCCCACTATGACAAACCATTCTGCACAAGTAATTCGTCAACAGATGGATGAAAGCAATCATGATATGGTGCAGGCTTTGACACAACAAATGGGGGAAGTGTTCAATCCTTTAATACAAAACACTACCCAAACAAACCAAATATTGGCAGAACAGATGGCACGCATTGCTGACTTTTTTGGAGTCCCTCAAGCGCAGCAAAGGATGCAATTGAATCAAAATCCTGCCAATAGGCTTGTCGAAGAGGAACTTACTATAAACCAAAGGCCATTAGGAAACCCTCATGAAAATCCCAGAGGCCAAGAGGTGATAGTTGAACAGCCTAATGTAGAGGAGCCCATTCGACAGGAACCAAGAAGAATAATAGTCCAAAGAGACCAAAATGCTGATGAAATATTACAGCAGAGAATGCGTTACAATAACCTGCCTGTCGAAAACAATATTGCAACCATGGTTGAGAGAATAATGGCGCAAAATGGAGTAAACGTAGGATTACAAAGACCTAGTTATACTTCCCCTTGTCTGAATTTGTTTTACAACAAGAATTACCACCAAGGTGGAAAGTCCCCAAATTCACCAAATTCTCAGGGGATACTAGTGAGTCCACCATAGAACACGTAGCGCGTTATTTGATAGAGGCAGGAGAGATTGCTAATAATGAGAACTTAAGTATGAAATACTTCCCAAGTTCTTTGACAAAAAATGCTTTCACTTGGTTTACCTCTCTTCCTGCAACTTCAATATTCACATGGACCCAATTAGAGAGATTGTTCCATGAACAATTCTATATGGGACAAACTAAGATAAGTTTGAAAGAATTGGCGAGTGTCAAAAGAAAATTCTCTGAACCTATAGATGATTACTTAAATAGGTTTAGGTTATTAAAAGCCAGATGCTTTACATAAGTGCCGGAACAAGAACTAGTCGAAATGGCTGCAGGGGGTCTAGATTATTCCATGAGGAAAAAACTGGATACCCAATACCTGAGAGACATGGCACAACTGGCAGACAGAGTGAGGCAAATAGAAAGACTAAAAAATGAAAAATTTAGATCAAATAAAAACAAGAAGGAAAGAGTGGCCTATGTAGGAATAGTTCAATAAGATGATTATGACGAAAACGAACCAGTCATTTTCAACCAGCAAGAAATTGATCTGGCAGAACTAAAACAAGGCCCTCCAGTCGAAGTAGAAAAGAATGACAGGTTCCCTAAAAGAACCTATACATTCGACATCACCAAATGTGATGAAATTTTTGATTTATTAGTCAAAGATGGTCAGTTAATAAAACCAACAGGCACTAAGGAGCCTCCTGTAGACCAACAGAAAAAGAGAGGTTTTTGTAAATACCATAATTTCTTGGGTCATAAAACTTCTCAATGTTACCTTTTCAGGGATCTTGTCCAGAATGCAATCCAAAATGGAAGGCTGAAGTTTGGAGACAAAGCCAAGCAACAGATGAGGATTGACTCCAATCCCATGTAGGTTTTGGAGGCCAATTATGCTGAACCAGAAATGGTAAATATGGTCGAAATGGAGATCATGGCTGAGGAAAGTTTTGAAATGGTGGAAGTTACTGAAGACTTCGACACTAACTTCACCATGATAGAAGCTGCTGAAGGTTTCGACACCCATGTAAATGTGGTGGAAGGGGCTGATGACCTTGCAGACCAGGCTGAGGAAGAAGAAGTCAAAGCTTCTGAAGACTTCGACAGTAAGAATGCCATTGAAATTACTGAAGGTTTCGACGAAAGAAATACAGTCAAGGTGGGCAGAAGTTTCGACAAGAAAAACTATGAAAGAGATGCTGAGCAGGGGGTGATCTGGGACACTTTAGGAGAATCAAATGGGAAGTTCGACTTCATGGTGAAATATTCAGCACCACCAAGCTCCGAAACGGATATCAACAAAATCAAACCCACAGGATGGGGAGATTCCTTCGAAAATGATAATGAAGGGGAGGGTAATAAAACCCTCATTGTCCAAAAAGAGGCCACTGGGGGCCTTAGCCAGGACAAGATCAAAAGAACAGAGACTGATGACAATACCCTCATTGTCGAACCAATAAACAGTAGTACCATCAGAACTGGAGGACATTCTGTCGAAGGTGTTGCACACTGCTGCAAATACATCTATAAGGGTTTACACCCAAAAGGCAGTGTAAATCAGTCAAAGGAGAATGTCCCGGAAGAAATGATGCTAGTCGAAAAAATGAACAAATTGAAGATCACAACTGAACAAAATGCTGGGATTCATATGGTAGAGATCACTCAGAAGGTAGGACCAGACACCAACAAGGGAAAGAAACGTCAAGAGAAGCATCAGAAGCTGGTTTACCCAGAAGAGAACGAAAGTCTTGTCGAATTCATCCAGAGGTGTCAAAGGAAGAACGCAGAAGTTATGCTTTGCCCAAGATGCAGTGCTGTGTTCGACAGGAAAGCAGCTGACGACTTAGAAGCGGCAGAAAAGACCCAGAGGAAAAGAAACTGGGGAACAGTCCCACCAACCAGAAATGAAAGGTTCGACCCAAGAAGAAGGAAGCATCATATCCAAGGAGTGGGAGAAAGACGTATCAACACCTATAAACCATCCAACAGACCAAATGACGACAGATGGGTTCAACCTATAAGGGATGCCCAAGGTCAGAAGAGATGGAAGAGTTTTGAAGTGAACTGGGCGTGCCAATTTGTTCGCAGTGATTTCTGGCAAACAACCTCTGGTTAACCAATTTCTCAGAAAACTGGGTTACTTGCAGGACCAACCAAACAAGTCCTAGGACACATGTGCAATTATTCTGTCGAACTACTCTTAGTATTTGTGATTGATTTATAGTTTATATTGTTAATGATGTCAAAGTGTTAAATGCTTTGCTTTTGAAAGTAAAATAAAGTTTAAGTTTAGACAAAAAGTAAGAAAAAATGGCGAAATGATAAAACTTGCAGAAAAGTAAATAAAGTTTGAAGGCAACGTAAACTTGATGAAATAAACTGATAATTTAAATAACTTAAAAAGAAAGATGGTGTTCAAACGTACATGGTTCCAAATATCAAACTCATTTCTCTCACACTGGGTACTTAGAGTATTTACAGGAATTTTGTATCAGTTTTCACACACCCATTCTAAACACAAACTATCCTATTTATATACAAACAAAGTAACTGCCTAGAATGGAAAAACTATAACTAAATGACAAGTGTCAGCCTGCATGCAATTTTCTTCTCTGAAACTTCCATGTGTCTAACTGTCAAAGGTTGCCACTTTTTAAATTTGAATTCTCTCCTTTGGTGACGAAACCTTGCACCTCTTCAATCTGTCGAAGTCTTTAAAGAAGAAACAACCCTTTCAGCATCTGCCAAATAATGCTTCTATCAAACAACTCTTCCCTGTCGAAGTGTCGAAAAAGATACCCTTAACTTGACAAATGCCCAGCTACAAACAATTTTCAACTTGTCTTGCCAAAACATTACTTATCCTTCTGTCGAAATATTGGAACTTTTAACCTTGTCAACACTTCTTGAATTTCTTTTCTTTCATCATTCTTCGACAGAGATGGCTTCAAGTTCCAAATTTCAACATGTCGAAATTATGAGCTTACACTATCTTAGCTAGCACTTTTCTCAAAAGCGTTGTCTAAGGTCTAATTAATTTAAAATATTACAATAGTCAGTTTTATATTTTCATTATTTTCCTTTTTCTTCTCCCCTGTGAATGTGTTTTCTGCAAAACCTAACGAACGAAAACTTCGGCTCTTTCTTTCTGAAACCTTCATTACTACGAACGAAAAACCTCAATTGTCGTTACTTCGTTCTTGTTGACTGAGTTCGTGAAGTTACCGAGTTCGTCCATTTATTCTTGACTGAGTTCGTCCATTTCTTGTTGACTGAGTTCGTGAATTTACCCGAGTTCATCCTCTATTGAGTTCTCATAAGGTACATTGTTGTTGTTATGTTCATTTTATGAAGAATAGTGAAAATAGGATTTTGTGAAGAATAAGGCAATGTCATTGTTATGTATTTCTTTGATAAATATGATTTTGTGAAGAATAGTGAATATATGCAATGTTATTGTTATGATTATGTGAAGAATAGTGAAAAATCAGATTATGTATCTCTATTTTCGTTTGGATTTATTCAGGTTATGTATAGGTTATGTATAAGCAATGTCTTTTGGATTTACGTTGTTTATGTAGTAAAAATATGTATCTCTTATTATCGTTGATTATGTATAGGTTATTTTCGTTTGGATTTACATTGGTTATGTATAGGTTATTTTCGTTTAGATTTACCTTGGTTATGAATAGGTTATTTTCGTCTGGAATTACATTGGTTATGTATAGGTTATTAGCGTTTGGATTTACATTGGTTATGTATAGGTTATTGTCTTTTGGATTTAGATTGGCTATGTATATGTTATTGTCGTTTGGATTTACATTGGTTATGTATAGGTTATTGAAGTTGATATTGATTGCTTTCAATTGTGGTTGTTCTTTTGATAACGAGAAAATGCATCGATTATATTGCTATGTTTCATTACCGTTTTATCGCATAATCGTCGTTTTAACACCCGATTCCTCGAGTTTTCCTTACCATTTTGCAGGTACATCGTATACAAAGCTAAATCATGAACCAAGAGCAAAAGGAGCGAAAACAACCATAAAAAGATGAAGAAATGAAGAATGCTGCAAAACCTGCATATTTTGTAACACTCACGGTCGTCACCTAGGTGTCACGACCGTGACACCCCAAAAGGAGCAATCACGACCGTGACATATCCCTCACGACCGTGACACTTAAATTACAAAGGACACGAACGTGATGCCCTTGTCACGACCGTGACAAGGGAAAAATAGGTTATATTGACTGAGACTTGGTCACAAGGCTACGTGCATGTGAAACTGCTACTTTCCAGCTGACCCTGTATCCACGTTCCTGGATTCTCTCAAACGTTCCTACGAGGCCCAAGCAAACAAGTTCAACCACCAGCCCATTAAATCTTCTATAAATAACATAATTCATTTGAACAATTTACAGAGCATTATTTTATCAATTTCCTGCGGAAGCTCTGCCGAATTATTTTACAACCTTATTTTTGTTTCAGCATTATTTTCATTGCTCTATTTTTATTGTATCCAAACCCAACCTATAACAATTTCCAACATCAGAAAATTGTTATAAAAATTATTTGTTTCAAAGCCTTCAGAATTTTTAGTTTATTTTCGATTCCGCCAAATACTCCGAGCTTTCCGGTCTGTGGAAGAAGGAGTCTGCCATTTTATTGTTAACCAGGTTTATATTAATTTGCAATTTTATATTTATGTTATTTATTTATTTTTCTGCCATGAATATTTTGTTTATTGTTTCTCTGCCTCTGTCTGGTTCAACAAAAATGAGTAGCTAATTACCTTAGGGCGGTATGTAATTAAAACAAACTAAATCGGTAAAATCAACTATAGGCTTAAAATAATTAATAGCTTAGTATTCTGGCTGATACTTTTTATTTAAAATCGACCTTTTTGTTACGAGAGTAAGGAAAATGTATTAGGTTAGGTCAAGACCACGAGAGTGTGAGATTTTAACCAGATAGCTAAAGTTAGGCATTTAAATTAAACACAGCGAGAGCGCTTTAAAATAAATTAGAATTACTAAGTTTCCAAAAATTATCTCTAAACACTTATGGGCTAGCGAGAGCAGGCATAGGGCTTTAGGGGTAAGATCTGAGATAAGACCACGAGAGTGTGAGTTGAGGGTATTTAAACTGGTAACCTCTACAGAATAGATTAAGTGAACTATCCTTATAAGCCTAGGTTAGATTGACCCGCCTAAGTTAGTATAATTACATATCGACCGCCTTAGTATTATTTTATTAAACTTAAATTTAATTCCCGCCTTTAATATTTTAAAAACAACAAAAAATCGTGACAACCCTTCACCTTAGTTAAACTAGAAGTTCATCTAGCACTAAGTAACCATAGAGTCCCTGTGGATCGATAATCTTAAATATTACTTCGATAGGCTGTGCACTTGCAGTTAAGATACCGCTAGACACATAATTAGATACGTCTTTAGCCCATCAAGTTTTTGGCGCCGTTGCCGGGGACCTTAATTTAGTTACTAGTGCACTTTAGGTAGCATTGTCTAGACTAAGGTAACAACTATTTTCTTTTCTTAATCTAAATTCCCGAGTGTATGCCAAGTACTCGCTCTCAAGGCGAAGACTTGCAACCTCTAATCCCAGAATCGGAACGCTTCTTACACGTAAGAAGTCGGATATTCGATTTCGAACAAAGTTACAATATTCCAGATCTTCAAGTAGATCCACCTAAACCAGTCGTAACATCAAAGGACGCAGAGATGGCTGAAGAACAGAATCACCCACTCAAGTATTACGCCAGTCCTTCGCAAGCTGAACCGCATTCAAGCATTGCCGCACCGGCTATCAACCGAAATGATTTTGAACTAAAACCTTCGTTGATATCAGCCATGTGTTGCACCCCAAAATTTGCCCTCACAATACAAGACTTTGTGTGCTAAGAGGTTCACAAGGTTCACAAGACCTTTCATGAGGTTCATGAAGTCTACAAGACACTTTATGAGGTTCACAAGGTTCACAAGACCTTTCACAAGGTTCACAAGACCTTTCATGAGGTTCATGAAGTCTACAAGACACTTTATGAGGTTCACAAGGTTCACAAGACCTTTCACAAGGTTCACAAGATTCACAAGACATCTTATGAGGTTCACAAGGTTCACAAGACATCCTATGAGGTTCATAAGGTTCACAAAGCTCATAATTGGTCAGAAGATGTGACAATTCCCCCAGACAATGCATTCTCCTAAGCAATGCATCCTAAACAAGGGTTTTGACTTTAATCAGGCTAAATGGACTTCCAAGACCTCAAGTGAGCTTCATAACATCTTATATGTGTCTAAGAATCCCCATGTCAAATTTCAGAACTTTTCTCAAAGGTTTGTTCAGTCAGATGATCATATAGGTTAAAATCAGTCAAAGCAGTTAAAAAGTCAAACTGAGGTCAACTGTGGTCAAACCAAAGTCAAACTTCATGATTTTTTGTCAACATCAAGTATATGAAGTAAAATTCATCATTTGATCAAGGGTTGATCATGATTCATCAAGGATATTTCAGATCATCAAGAATAAGAAGTTTCTAAATTAGGGTTTCCTCAGGAAAAGTCAACTGAACTTTGACCAGCCATAACTTTCACATGCTTCATCACATTTTTCCCATCCAAAGCTCATTTTGAAGGAAATTGAATTCTCTACAACTTTGTGTCTCACAAGCCAAGCCAGAAAATGCTTCATTTGGAAGGTATGAGCTAAGACATTATAGGTCCTTTTGAAAGTCAACAAAAAGTCAACAAATTCAAAAGGGCATAACTTGAGAATGGTAAAGGATATGGACATGAAACCAATGGGGTTGGTTAGAGGACTCTTTAAGCTTTCCAAAATGTCCAAGAACACCCTCATAGAATTAAAATTGAAGGATTTGTGCCCTTGCAAAGTTGGGAAATTTTTGGGTGGTTTATGAAGCAAATAGGGCTTTAAAATCAATTTCTTCCAAATGGGCTTGCCATGTGATGATCCAATCCATACAAGTACCTCAAGCACGACCCAAAGCAACAAAGTTCTGATTTTTTATTATTTATTTATTATTTATTTTGATTTTATCCATTAAAAATCAAATTAAATCTAAATAAAATATGAAAACTCAATATTTGAATGAGATTCTTCTTCTAGAAAGTTTTAATAACCATTGAAAGCTGATTGATACCATCCAATTTCGTGCTAGCTTGTTTTGGCAATGTTAGATAAGATATTTTTCAATATTTGGAAGGAGATTTCTTCATCATCAAGGTACTCAAAAAGCCCATAGAACCCACAAGTGTTTTGACCTAATTTGATTAATTATATATACACAAACATAACCCAAGCATAAGAGAGGAAGAATTCTGCCTCAAACCATAGTTTCAAAGTTTCAAAATTCATGAAAAAATTTCAAATTCGGATTCTTGCATAGAGGCCTTATCAAAAGATTTTAAAGGTTGCATTGTGTTCCTAGATGATCATTGAAACTATTTGAACCCTTTACAACATCCAGATCATGTCACAATGCATAAACCGAATTTGCATTTTAGCTTGAAATTTTGATTTTCGATTCTTCTTGTATAAACTGTATAAATGGAATTTAATTATATATTATTGTTTATATGGATGTTTGCAATGATTCTGGTTGGTTTAATTTGAGGTTTGATGCAGGAATGGCCGAACTCCATTTTTAGGGTTCATGAAACCACGAATTGGGATTTCATGAAATAGCTAATTTCAAATCAAATTGTGGACATATTTGGACTAAGAGGACATACTTTAATCGGTTTGAACCCTTAGAATGAATTTATGTTGTGTATGTTATGTTTTTGAAGTTTCAGGACCTATAGCTACGGAAGAAATCCGTCACTAAAGGCTTTAGTGACGGAAGGGTGTCACTAGAAGTTTAAGACGACAGACAGAGGTTGAAGAAAGCTCATGGCGCGAAAACTGATTTTAAACATGTGACTTATTTTATTTTGTTTTGTTTGTATTAAAATATCAGAAACGCTGCTTGGCTCAATTGGTAAGGGAATGCATATGTGAAGCGAAGGTCAAGGGATCGAAACTGGTCTCCAGCATTTTTATTGCCTCAAATTCATTTATCTCATGATTTTACCATATAATGATCAACTCGCCGTTATAAATCACATGCGCGCAGCAACCCAGGTGGTTTTGGAGAGTCTTCATCCAGGTAAAGGACCTGGGTTCAAATCCCAGGTCCTATTTTTTAGGGTTTTATTTTCATTTATTTTTGATATGTTTATTTTATTTTTTAATTAATCAAAATAAATTTCTAAAAATATATAAAAACATTTTCTAATTAAACTTTATTTTGTTAAAACAAAATTTTCTTGTCATTTTCTTAAAAAAAATTAAATTAGTGTATTTATGTTTATATTTATATGTATTTATGTTTTATATAATGTTTAAATTAATTCTTAAAACCTTAATATAGTTAAAACCCTAAAATATTTTGTATGTAAAACCTAATTTATTTTTTATAAATCCTAATAATTTTCACAAAACCCTAATTTTCTCCTATTTAAAACTTAATCATATTTTATTTAATCATGTACATATTTTATAATTTGTTTAAATCTTGTTTAAAATAATTAAAATTTTGTAAATATAATTATAATTAATCCTATTTTCATAATATGTAAATATTTTATAAATTGTTTATAATTTAATTTTGTATGTAAATAATTTTTATTATATGTTAAAAATTGTTAATTTAATTTTGTAATTATAATTTTATTTTCATAATATGTTTATAACTGACTTAATAATGTGTAAATAATTTAAAACTTTATAATAATTAGTATAATTGTTTATATTTTCTTATTAATCTTAAATAATTGTTTATATAAAAATTTGATCTTTTAATTATTATAATGTTTTTGTTTATATTATTTATTATGTTTATTTTCTTATGATATTTATTTATTTCTAACCCCATTTAATTTTGTATTATTTTTATTATTATTATTTTCACTAACCCAATTGTTATTATTATTTATTATTTTTGCTTATTTATTTAATTTGCTTTAATTATTATTATTATGTAATTGTTCCTTTGATGTAATATTTAGTAGGAATGTTTAAATATTTATTTTATGCTATGGTTAGTAAAAATAGGGAGTGTAACATGTTTGTATATTTAAAATTAATTTAGCTCATTAAATTTGAAGATAAATATTAAAATTGTACACTCACACACGTAAGTCGATCTTTGATCGCCATCTCACTTCCTTAGGGATACCTCTCATGTTGCCTAATCAAAAGGTCAAGTAGGGTGTATAAAGCAAAGTCCCTCAATTTCACATCATCTAGTCCCTTAACAAATAAAAGATCAAGTCCCTTTCGAATGTTGCCTTCGTAATGATCTTGTCCCTTTCGAATAAAGATGATAAGTCCCTTCGAATTGCTTATACACCCCACAGTTGCCTAAATAACAGATGTCCCTTTACTTGTCCCACACATCCAAGGTAATGACTACCTATTCCTTAATAATAGGGATAGTCTTACCATTTAAAGGATTCAAGAACAGAAAAGACTTAAACTTAGGGTATGTTCCTCTTAGATACTTGCTCACTTTTCAAAAACATTTCAAACACTTCACACATTTCAAACAATTTTCAAAACAAAGGTTTTTTACGCATCCATACATGGATCATTATGAAACTCTTAAGAAAATTTTATTCACACACTTCACATTTCAAAAACATTTTAAAGTGAGCTAAGTAACTAAGAGCCCATGGATAACCATGGATGTAAAGGGTGCTAACACCTTCCCTTTACATAACCTACCCCCCGGACCCAAAAAAAAAATCTTTTAAAAGGTCTTTCCTGTTCTTTTATGCCTTTCCTTTGGATAAAATAAAAGTCGGTGGCGACTCTTGCTATCCGCAACATTACTAAAGTCAGTTCTCCCACCGTGTTACAGAACTGGCGACTCTGCTGGGGATTTAATAAAAGAGGGGTACCCTTAGGAATTAGATCACTTTAAAATTGTTTGCCTTGTTTGCTTTATACTTACTTGTTGGGCTCTTATGTGTGAAAGATCCTAACCCGGATCTAGTGTACCTTAGGTAAATGGCAATAGACCAAGGAAACTGTACAGCGTATACCGATATGGTTGATCAGGTGGCCATAGTTAGTGTGACTTCTTGGTTGGTGCTTATGTTCCTTAAGTCAAGTTGAGGATAATATGAGGCTGCCATATGTTGTCAATGCACTAACTAACTTTTAGAACCCTAGTTATCCCATCTTTGCCTTTAGAAAAGTAGTGAGATAACCGGCTTTGGTGAAGACTGAAGTTGGTTGATACTCGATACTACGCTCATTGAGATTCTGAACTTGGAGGGTTTTGGTTGGCAAGTAAGTTGCCTACTGAACAACCACCCCTGTGAAGGATCAATGATATTGAGATCCCTTAGAACATGGTTACTTTTGTAGGACAGGATGAACCAACTAAACTTTAGGGGAGGGTACTTACCTTTGAACCTCATGCAAGCCTTTAAACCTAGGGCTATGATGTGACTTGTTTGTGTGTGCCACATGTTTGTGATTGAGCGTAACATCATGATATCATCATGCATCATAAACATAGCATTTTCACTAACCATTTCAAGGACCAAAGGATTTATCTTTGTTCTTTGTTGCAGGTCATGGCTTCTGCTCGTAGGAATACTATCAGGATCAACTTTGTAGGGATACCTGCTAAGCTTAAAGAGTTGGTTTCTCAAGTGTCTGAACACTCCCAGTTCATCAAGAGACATGGTCACCTACTGGATCTAGTCACTTCAGGGTTCAATGAAGACATGATGAGTGTCCTGTTTCAGTTCTTTGATCCTAAACATCATTGCTTCACATTCCCCGACTATCAGCTGGTTCCTACAATGGAAGAGTTCTCTAAACTTCTGGGTATACCTGTACTTGATCAGAAACCATTCACAGGCTTGGAAAAAGAGCCTAAACCTGAGGTTATTGCTGCAGCTCTACATCTGAAGAAGTCAAACATTGTTCTAGAAACGAGAAGCGGAGTTAAGGGTATTCTTGCTAAGGTGTTGATAGAGAAGGCTCAAGTGTTCTTGAAAGCTATGAGCTATGATGCTTTTGAGGAGATCTTAGCCTTGTTGAGTTATGGCTTAGTATTGTTCCCCAATCCTGATCAGTTCATAGACGTTCATGCCATCAATATATTCCTGAGTCACAATCCAGTGCCTACATTGCTTGGAGACATCTTACACTCTCTTCATACTCGTACTACAAAGGCACGAGGAACTCTGATGTGTTGCATACCTTTGCTATCTAGGTGGTTTATTTCTCACCTTCCTCGATCAGTGATGAAGAATGAGCAAGGGTTCAGGTGGTCAAAGAGGATCATGTCACTCTCGTATTCAGATATTCATTGGTGCTCCAGGTCTATGGAGAATGTCACTATCATTGACCGTTGTGGGGAGTTTCCTAATGTGCCACTTCTAGGCATAAGAGGAGGCATTACCTACAACCCTTCTCTAGCTTTACGACAATTTGGTTACGCTCGGAGTGATGGTTCACATGACATGTTAATTCAGGGTATGGTGTTTGACTACGACAACGATCTTCAAGGTTACCGTCAAAGGTTCATACGAGCATGGGGAAAAGTGAACAAGGTTGACAACAAGACTCTGGAGCCTAAGTACACTATTCCTATGGAAGCTTATCTCAGATGGGTGCGATCTCGTGCTCAGACTCTTATGATGCCATATCCTGCTATCCTGCCAGTTACCATGGAACCTGTTGCTGAAAGAGATACTTCTTATACCATCCTTCACCCAGACATGCCTACTGACATGGAAGACTTACAGAGATCCTGGATCCAGTTGAAGGAGCAAAGGGATACTTTCGAGGCTCATTACAAAGCAAGCCAAGAAAGAATCTTGGAACTAACAAAGCAACTTCACGAGGAGCGGAATCTCAACTCATACCTCAACACAAAGAGGAAACGTCCATGGGAGACTTAAAACCCCAACTTTTGTATTTATTTCATTCCATTTTGTAAGCCCAAGAGGCAAAACAAATTTATTACTAATAAAAGTTTATCTTCTTGTTTGTTTAAACAAATTTAAATCCTGCGGTCCTTGAAAACATTGCATACACATTCACATATCATATCATTGCATCACAGGTTTATTGTGTACAGGTATCTTATCTTCTCGCTGTTTATTTCAGCAGAAATGGATCTTGAACAGACAGTCAAAGATCTCCAGGCTCAGAATGCCCGATTCCAAGAGTTGATTCTGAACTTGTCCAAGGGACAAGATGAGTTGAAGACACTGCTGGCTAAGAAGAAGAATCCTGAGGACAACAAGGATGATCATCTGAAACAACTACAAGCTGAGATGACAGGAATAAGGACCCAGATGAATGGCCAGGTGGCTCTTATCCAAAGTTTAGCTCAGGGGCAAGAAGAGTTGAGAACCTTTGTCCAAAAACTCCAAAGTAATGGAGTCAGGAATCTAATTGTCAATCAACCTCCGTTA
Source organism: Lathyrus aphaca (assembly GCA_963966055.1). Taxonomy (NCBI): domain Eukaryota; kingdom Viridiplantae; phylum Streptophyta; class Magnoliopsida; order Fabales; family Fabaceae; genus Lathyrus; species Lathyrus aphaca. The sequence continues at coordinate 122,448,704 of OZ014524.1, forward strand.
AAACAAGCTGATTTGGTTGAAAGGAAGATGAGGATAAAAGAAAGTAAGAAACCGGTTGCCACTGATTGTTCTTCAGTTAAAAGACCTGGTAAAGTTAATCCACCTCAACACAAGGGATGTAGAAGACAGTTTATCAAATTCAGCACTCCAATGTCACAAGTTCTGCAATGCTTGTTGGAGATGAAGCTAATTTCCTTGAAACATTCTCCTCAAAATCCTAAAACTTCCTCTCCTCGCTATAATCCCAAGGCAAGGTGTGGGTATCACTCCAACTGTCCTGGACATGATACTAATAGTTGTTGGACGTTGAAGAAAAAGATCCAAGATCTAATTGACGAAGGAATCCTAGAGGTTACTCCAGAAGGTCAAGTTGAGTTCTACTATCGTCCATCAAACACCGAAGCTGCAAGACAAGTGGCCCAAGGTGGAAAGAAAGGAAGCCTACCTATTCCTGTTGAGATATGGGGCACCTTGGGACATCCAAGTGGTAAATTTGATTTCATGGTGAAGTATACTGCTCCTCAAAGTTCACAGATTGCAATTGAAGACATTCAGCCAACTGGATGGGACAACATTTGAATTTTCATTTGTAATTTCTTTTATTTGTTTGAACACTTACTATTATGTTAAACTTTTGTTTTCATTAATGCATTGCATATGTTTGTCTTGAATTAATCCATTCGTTTCACTATATTTAAAACTATGCTTCATATTTCTATTTTGTGACATTTAACTCCTGATAAAGCTATAAGCCTGTAGAGGGAGGATGACGAAAACAATACCATAATAGTAGGCAGTATGCTTTTGAACAGACTATGCTGACGATGTACAAGCATTATTTCAATTCCTAAACAGTGGAGATATAAGGAAGTTAATCCCTAGTCAACCCTTTTGAGCCTATGAAGTAGGAGTTTTTATTCTTGCAAATTAAAACCCTTATTCATAACCCGGGGCAGGGTAGTTACTCGGTTAACTCAAATATGCCAATTATCTGTGTTGTACACAACTACTGATGGTTCTCTGTAATCATTAAACCTGACAGTCTATATCCAGCAAAAGAAAAGCTTACTAAGTCAAAATCTATGAAGAAGACTTAGTAAAACATCAAGACATCCCGCTGACTGTAACCTTGAAATAAGCAGTTCAGGAGGGATAATAAAGTCAAAAAAAAGGAGAGGTCACTATGAATCCTCAACAAAGAAAGATGACTGAATGTTCAAATAAATTTTTGGTGGCTGAACCATCACAAATATCAGTGTTACAATACCAAACTTCTTTGGAACTTCAATGCATAAGCTAACTGAGCATAGGACTGAAGAACATCATGGAGATTGGGTTGGGTACAAATAAAATTTGAGCCTATATCCTTTGTTTCTTAAACCATGAACCAGGCCACGTTATAACCCTTTAAAAGTCCTAACTGAAGCATGGTTAGTTCGAAAGCGTACTGCTACAAAAAGGTATCCTGACTCCTTTAGGGCTTATTATAAAACTTGAGTTAATATCACAGTTTTCACAAAAATTGTTTTTCTAAAATAACTCTTCTTCAAAACTTCAAGACAGACATAAGCATTGCATTTTTGAATATATTTGTTTGCATATACCTGAGTGTTTGATAAACAGAGAAACTTACAGGATGAATGTTCATAGTCCTTCCGATAAACAAAGTTGCTTCCTGGATCAAAGTCCATGTATACAAAGGGGAATAATCATTATCTCCCAATCAAGGGGGCAGGCCATGATACTGCCTAACTCATTTGGGGCAATCAGGACAAGATTCAACTATGTTTAAGCAGCCAGAGGCAGATCCCCTCATCTATCTGAAGTGCCAAGGGTAACATTACAGAATTCATAATGCCAGGGGCATGGTCATGGTTTCCTAATCAAGGGGGCATACCAAGTTACTGTTCAAATCATTTGAGGCAATCAGTTCCAGATTCAACAGTGCTTAATAGCCAGGGGCAGCTCTTCTCATATATTTGAATTACCAAGGGTAACACTGCAAAGTTCATGATGTCAAGGGCATATTATTATGGGGCATTCTGCTTAGTTCTCCTGAGGTAACTACATTCAGATACTTCCCTTTTGGGACAATTCATCCTCAACCAAGGGACAATGCTTTCTTTTCAAATCTAGTAGCCGGAGCGTATATGGTCCATTACAATTTGAAGACACATTCCTCTCGTTATATTACCTTGATTTGGAGTTCTCAGTAGAAGTCATTGTGGGAATTAATTGTCCACGCCGGTAGTATCAGATGGTGTCAGTATCATATCTTCAGATCCAACCATGAGGATTTCTGGGAAGGTATTCAGGAAAGTTAAGGATCTCAAGAGCTCCAAATCCAATTGGTTATACACTCTCGAAGTTGAAACGATTCTGTTTTCAAGTTCAGCTTTACTTTTCCCTCTGAATCCAGATTTACTGTTACCCTAAGCGAAACATCCATTGGTTGTGTTTGAATGTATGTATGCTTTTGAATATGATTGATGTTTATCAGAGATGCATAGATGCTGAATATGATTGATGTTTACCAGAAATGCATAGATGCTGAATATGATTGATGATTACCAGAAATGCATAGATGCTTAATATGATTGATGTTTACCAGAAATGCATAAAATGCAGTAATAGTATTTACTGAGGACGAACGAGGGAAGGATTTCAACGAAGCTTCACCGGTTCATCCCCACAAGACAGTTACAAATCCCCAGTAGGACAAATCCATCTTCATAAATACTTCGAGTCACATCTCCCCTGGAATTTATATCCATCTCTTTTATCCTTATACGGATAGTCGGGAATTTATTCTTCCAATAGGAGTACGACGAACGAAGACGGGAGGTTATGGATACCTTACTACCAAACGAAGACGGGAGGTTATATATACTGTATTATCAAACAAGACAGGAACGAGTTCCTCATATTCTTCAGCAACAAATCGGGATTTATTTTCCCTGGCCAGCAGTTGTTATACGAAGATATCCAGACGCTTCAGGCTGCATGATGCATACATACATCATTTACATCATATCATACATATATAAAAATACATAATACATTACTCAAGTGCATCATATTATACATGCATACATAATGAATAAACTAATATTATCATACAGAATGTTATAATCTTGTTTTTCAGGTTAATTCTCCAGCAGACAGACTTCATCAACAACTTGTGACTTTGGGCCGTTGTTTATCTTCCCAAAGGTTACATCATTTCCTCAGGACGTTTTTTATCTTCCTGAAAGCATATCATTACCTCAAAACGTTGTTTATCCTTCTGAAAGCATATCATTCCCTTAGGACGTTGTTTATCCTCCTGAAAGCATATCATGACCTTGGGCCGTTGTTTATCTTCCCAAAGGTTACCACCTCCTCAGGACGTTGTTTATCCTCCTGAAAGCATATCATGACATCAGGACGTTGTTTATCCTCCCAAAAGTTATACTTATACCTCAGAATGTTGTTTATCCTTCTGAAAGCATATCATCACCTCAGGACGTTGTTTATCCTCCTGAAAGCATATTATTACCTTGGGCCGTTGTTTATCTTCCCAAAGGTTACATCATCACCTCAGGACGTTGTTTATCCTTCTGAAAGCATATCATCACCTCAGGATGTTGTTTATCCTCCTGAAAGCATATCATGACTTTGGGGCGTTGTTTATCTTCCCAAAGGTTACATCATTTCCTCAGGACGTTGTTTATCTTCCTGAAAGCATATCATTACCTCAGAACGTTGTTTATCCTTCTGAAAGCATATCATTCCCTTAGGACGTTGTTTATCCTCTTGAAAGCATATCATGACCTTGGGCCGTTGTTTATCTTCCCAAAGGTTACCACTTCCTCAGGACGTTGTTTATCCTCCTGAAAGCATATCATTTCCTCAGGACGTTGTTTATCCTCCTGAAAGCATATCATGACTATTGGGCCGTTGTTTATCCTCCCGAAAGTTATACTTATACCTCAGAACGTTGTTTATCCTTCTGAAAGCATATCATCACCTCAGGAAGTTGTTTATCCTACTGAAAGCATATCATTACCTCAGGACGTTGTTTATCCTCCTGAAAGCTATCATTATATCTTCATATTTTGGACTGCTTTATCCTCCAAAAGAAATATATCTGAAGAGCTTTTCTCCAAGTGGCATCTTTAAGCCCACTCAAGCATTTACAAAAAGTCATCAGTATCACTCTACGCACCGGTGAGTGCAAATTTTTGGGCTTTTGTGTTCAATCCCCTTCAACCTTCCAGGTCACGACTGGCAAATATACCAATCTAACCCCTCAGGTTTCAGAAAATTGAACAGGGGCAGCTGTTGCACCCCAAAATTTGCCCTCACAATACAAGACTTTGTGTGCTAAGAGGTTCACAAGGTTCACAAGACCTTTCATGAGGTTCATGAAGTCTACAAGACACTTTATGAGGTTCACAAGGTTCACAAGACCTTTCACAAGGTTCACAAGACCTTTCATGAGGTTCATGAAGTCTACAAGACACTTTATGAGGTTCACAAGGTTCACAAGACCTTTCACAAGGTTCACAAGATTCACAAGACATCTTATGAGGTTCACAAGACATCCTATGAGGTTCATAAGGTTCACAAAGCTCATAATTGGTCAGAAGATGTGACAATTCCCTCAGACAATGCATTCTCCTAAGCAATGCATCCTAAACAAGGGTTTTGACTTTAATGAGGCTAAATGGACTTCCAAGACCTCAAGTGAGCTTCATAACATCTTATATGTGTCTAATAATCCCCATGTCAAATTTCAGAACTTTTCTCAAAGGTTTGTTCAGTCAGATGATCATATAGGTTAAAATCAGTCAAAGCAGTTAAAAAGTCAAACTGAGGTCAACTGTGGTCAAACCAAAGTCAAACTTCATGATTTTTGTCAACATCAAGTATATGAAGTAAAATTCATCATTTTATCAAGGGTTGATCATGATTCATCAAGGATATTTCAGATCATCAAGAATAAGAAGTTTCTAAATTAGGGTTTCCTCAGGAAAAGTCAACTGAACTTTGACCAGCCATAACTTTCACATGCTTCATCACATTTTTCCCATCCAAAGCTCATTTTGAAGGAAATTGAATTCTCTACAACTTTGTGTCTCACAAGCCAAGCCAGAAAATGCTTCATTTGGAAGGTATGAGCTAAGACATTATAGGTCCTTTTGAAAGTCAACAAAAAGTCAACAAATTCAAAAGGGCATAACTTGAGAATGGTAAAGGATATGGACATGAAACCAATGGGGTTGGTTAGAGGACTCTATAAGCTTTCCAAAATGTCCAAGAACACCCTCATAGCATTAAAATTGAAGGATTTGTGCCCTTGCAAAGTTGGGAAATTTTTGGGTGGTTTATGAAGCAAATAGGGCTTTAAAATCAATTTCTTCCAAATGGGCTTGCCATGTGATGATCCAATCCATACAAGTACCTCAAGCACGACCCAAAGCAACAAAGTTCTGATTTTTTATTATTTATTTATTATTTATTTTGATTTTATCCATTAAAAATCAAATTAAATCTAAATAAAATATGAAAACTCAATATTTGAATGAGATTCTTCTTCTAGAAAGTTTTAATAACCATTGAAAGCTGATTGATACCATCCAATTTCGTGCTAGCTTGTTTTGGCAATGTTAGATAAGATATTTTTCAATATTTGGAAGGAGATTTCTTCATCATCAAGGTACTCAAAAAGCCCATAGAACCCACAAGTGTTTTGACCTAATTTGATTCATTATATATACACAAACATAACCCAAGCATAAGAGAGGAAGAATTCTGCCTCAAACCATAGTTTCAAAGTTTCAAAATTCATGAAAAAAATTCAAATTCGGATTCTTGCATAGAGGCCTTATCAAAAGATTTTAAAGGTTGCATTGTGTTCCTAGATGATCATTGAAACTATTTGAACCCTTTACAACATCCAGATCATGTCACAATGCATAAACCGAATTTGCATTTTAGCTTGAAATTTTGATTTTTGATTCTTCTTGTATAAACTGTATAAATGGAATTTAATTATATATTATTGTTTATATGGATGTTTGCAATGATTCTGGTTGGTTTAATTTGAGGTTTGATGCATGAATGGCCGAACTCCATTTTTAGGGTTCATGAAACCACGAATTGGGATTTCATGAAATAGCTAATTTCAAATCAAATTGTGGACATATTTGGACTAAGAGGACATACTTTAATCGGTTTGAACCCTTAGAATGAATTTATGTTGTGTATGTTGTGTTTTTGAAGTTTCAGGACCTATAGCTACGGAAGAAATCCGTCACTAAAGGCTTTAGTGACGGAAGGGTGTCACTAGAAGTTTAAGACGACAGACAGAGGTTGAAGAAAGCTCATGGCGCGAAAACTGATTTTAAACATGTGACTTATTTTATTTTGTTTTGTTTGTATTAAAATATCAGAAACGCTGCTTGGCTCAATTGGTAAGGGAATGCATATGTGAAGCGAAGGTCAAGGGATCGAAACTGGTCTCCAGCATTTTTTTTCCCTCAAATTCATTTATCTCATGATTTTACCATATAATGATCAACTCGCCGTTATAAATCACATGCGCGCAGCAACCCAGGTGGTTTTGGAGAGTCTTCATCCAGGTAAAGGACCTGGGTTCAAATCCCAGGTCCTATTTTTTAGGGTTTTATTTTCATTTATTTTTGATATGTTTATTTTATTTTTTAATTAATCAAAATAAATTTCTAAAAATATATAAAAACATTTTCTAATTAAACTTTATTTTGTTAAAACAAAATTTTCTTGTCATTTTCTTAAAAAAAATTAAATTAGTGTATTTATGTTTATATTTATATGTATTTATGTTTTATATAATGTTTAAATTAATTCTTAAAACCTTAATATAGTTAAAACCCTAAAATATTTTGTATGTAAAACCTAATTTATTTTTTATAAATCCTAATAATTTTCACAAAACCCTAATTTTCTCCTATTTAAAACTTAATCATATTTTATTTAATCATGTACATATTTTATAATTTGTTTAAATCTTGTTTAAAATAATTAAAATTTTGTAAATATAATTATAATTAATCCTATTTTCATAATATGTAAATATTTTATAAATTGTTTATAATTTAATTTTGTATGTAAATAATTTTTATTATATGTTAAAAATTGTTAATTTAATTTTGTAATTATAATTTTATTTTCATAATATGTTTATAACTGACTTAATAATGTGTAAATAATTTAAAACTTTATAATAATTAGTATAATTGTTTATATTTTCTTATTAATCTTAAATAATTGTTTATATAAAAATTTGATCTTTTAATTATTATAATGTTTTTGTTTATATTATTTATTATGTTTATTTTCTTATGATATTTATTTATTACTAACCCCATTTAATTTTGTATTATTTTTATTATTATTATTTTCACTAACCCAATTGTTATTATTATTTATTATTTTTGCTTATTTATTTAATTTGCTTTAATTATTATTATTATGTAATTGTTCCTTTGATGTAATATTTAGTAGGAATGTTTAAATATTTATTTTATGCTATGGTTAGTAAAAATAGGGAGTGTAACATGTTTGTATATTTAAAATTAATTTAGCTCATTAAATTTGAAGATAAATATTAAAATTGTACACTCACACACGTAAGTCGATCTTTGATCGCCATCTCACTTCCTTAGGGATACCTCTCATGTTGCCTAATCAAAAGGTCAAGTAGGGTGTATAAAGCAAAGTCCCTCAATTTCACATCATCTAGTCCCTTAACAAATAAAAGATCAAGTCCCTTTCGAATGTTGCCTTCGTAATGATCTTGTCCCTTTCGAATAAAGATGATAAGTCCCTTCGAATTGCTTATACACCCCACAGTTGCCTAAATAACAGATGTCCCTTTACTTGTCCCACACATCCAAGGTAATGACTACCTATTCCTTAATAATAGGGATAGTCTTACCATTTAAAGGATTCAAGAACAGAAAAGACTTAAACTTAGGGTATGTTCCTCTTAGATACTTGCTCACTTTTCAAAAACATTTCAAACACTTCACACATTTCAAACAATTTTCAAAACAAAGGTTTTTTACGCATCCATACATGGATCATTATGAAACTCTTAAGAAAATTTTATTCACACACTTCACATTTCAAAAACATTTTAAAGTGAGCTAAGTAACTAAGAGCCCATGGATAACCATGGATGTAAAGGGTGCTAACACCTTCCCTTTACATAACCTACCCCCCGGACCCAAAAAAAAAAATCTTTTAAAAGGTCTTTCCTGTTCTTTTATGCCTTTCCTTTGGATAAAATAAAAGTCGGTGGCGACTCTTGCTATCCGCAACATTACTAAAGTCAGTTCTCCCACCGTGTTACACCGTGCAACAAAATCAATTCGCCGGAAATCCTACCGAGGATCCGAACCTTCATCTTTCGATCTTTGTGCAATACGCAAATACCGTAAAAGCCAATGGAGTTACCCAAGAAGCTATTAGACTACGTTTGTTTCCTTTTTCACTTCGAGACAGAGCAAGAGCCTGGCTTCAATCTCTGCCCTCGAACTCAGTAACTACATGGGAGGAACTAAAGAGAGTTTTCTTGACCAGATATTTCCCACCTAGCAAGACAGCTATGCTGAGAGCTCAGATCAACGGATTTAAGCAAAGGGAAAACGATACACTATTCGAAGCTTGGGAACGCTATAAGGATATGCTGAGACTTTGTCCACATCACGGATTAGTAGAATGGATGGTCATCCATACCTTCTATAATGGACTCTTGTACAATACAAGAATGACAATTGACGCTGCCGCAGGCGGTGCACTGATGGACAAAGAATATAATGATGCTTATGCACTTATCGAAAGTATGGCTCAAAACCATTACCAATGGGGAAGCGAGAGAGTCGCAACTGAGAAACCAACAAAAGGAGGTATGTACGAAGTGAGTAGTATGGACCAAGTCAATGCTAAGTTTGACCAACTAAACCAAAAGATCGACAACTTGGCCATAACACCAACAACCACCGTGGCTGCAGTAACACCTAACTGTGAGTTATGTGGAGTTCCAGGACACGAAGTTCCTGATTGTCAACTATTGACAGGAATTCCGACAGATCAAGTAAATTATGCTCAAGGAAACCCATACTCAAACACATACAACCCAGGTTGGAAGAATCATCCGAACTTCTCCTATAAGAATAACAATGCTTTATACGCACCAGGTCAAGCACCAGCTACACAACCAGGATATCAAAAGACTGCTCCTAACGTCCCTAGAAAATCGAACCTTGAGTTGATGATGGAGAACTTTATAGCTAACCAATCTCAGACAAACAAGGACTTCTTAAACCAAAACATTCACACTAGTGAGCAGATTAAGCAATTAGTAAGCAAAGTAGATGCATTAGCTACACATAACAAAATGCTTGAAACTCAGATTTCACAAGTAGCTCAACAACAAGCACCTACCGCTGCACCAGCTGGAGTATTTCCTGGACAACCTCAACCTAATCCGAAAGGACATGCCAATGTTGTAATATTAAGAAGTGGCAAGGAACTTGACGGACCTACCGATCCAAGACTTGACAATCCAGCCATGTACCAAAAATCGGATAAACCGACTGAAGTGGTGAATGATCCAGAAGAAAAGGAAGATGATAATCAAGAGGCAGTGGAGAAAGAAAAGCCTTATGTGCCTCCACCACCCTATAAACCACCAATTCCGTACCCTCGGAGATTAACCAATTCCAAGACGACGGGTCAGTTTAAGAAATTTGTCGAACTTCTGAAACAGTTGAATATTACTATTCCGTTTACAGAAGCGATCACTCAAATACCCTCGTATGCTAAGTTTTTAAAAGAAATCTTATCTAATAAGAAAAAGATAGAGGATAACGGAACAGTTACATTTACTGCTGAGTGTAGCGCCATAATTCAGAATAATATGCCTCCTAAGCTAAAAGATCCAGGAAGTTTCTCTATACCCTGTGTAATAGGAAAATTCGTCATTGACAAAGCTCTATGCGATTTAGGAGCCAGTATCAGTGTTATGCCCTTAACGATTTGTAAAAGGCTAGACATGGGAGACCTAAGACCAACTAAAATGTCTGTTCAACTAGCCGATCGCTCTGTTAAATATCCTGTAGGCATACTAGAAAACGTCCCAGTACGTATAGGACAATTCTATATCCCTACTGATTTCATAATCATGGACATCTCTGAAGACTCCACTACACCTATCATACTAGGAAGACCATTCTTAGCTACCGCCGGAGCTATAATAGACGTAAAAAGAGGAAAGCTAACCTTTGAAGTAGGTGAAGAGAAAGTTGAATTTATTTTAACACAATTCTTACAATCACCAGCTATAGAGGATACATGCTATCTATTGGACGTAATTGACGAATGCGTAAGAGAAATGGAACTGAAAGAAACTACCTATTCTGAAATTATGAAAATTCAAATCCCTCCGATTTTCGAAGATGATAATTGGCGTGCACCGTATCAAGACGATAGTCTAAGCGAAAGTTTAGCACTTACACCGGATCCCATGCCAAGTAAAGATAAACCTACATTAGGATTAAAAACTTTACCTAATAACCTAAGATACGAATTCTTAGACATTGAATGTAAAAGACCAGTTATAATAAATTCCAGTTTAGGAACAATCGAAATAAAGAAACTTTTAGATGTCTTAAAGAAATATCCAACTGCATTAGGATATAACATATCTGATCTCAAAGGAATATGCCCTTCAATCTGTATGCATCGTATTCTGCTAGAAGATGATTGCAAAACCTCCAGAGAATCTCAAAGAAGAATTAACCCAATCCTTAGCACTGTAGTGAAAGAAGAAGTTAAGAAACTAATAGATTCCGGAATAATATATCCAATCTCTGATAGTAAATGGGTTAGTCCAGTACATGTAGTGCCAAAGAAAGGAGGTATCACTGTTGTGAAAAACGCTCAAGGCGAATCGATATCGCAAAGAGTAGTGACAGGATATAGAGTGTGCATAGATTATCGTAAACTAAACAAAGCCACTCGAAAAGATCATTTCCCACTATCCTTTATAGATCAAATGTTAGAACGATTAGCCAAGCATTCTTATTTCTGTTATCTTGATGTTTACTCAGGAGTTTTCCAAATCCCTATCCATCCAGATGATCAAGAAAAGACTACATTCACATGCCCCTATGGAACATTCGCTTATAGACGAATGCCCTTTGGATTATGCAACGCTCCTGCATCCTTTCAAAGATGTATGATGTCAATCTTCGCAGATTTTATAGACAACATCATGGAAGTGTTCATGGATGATTTCTCTGTATGCGGGCAAAGTTTTGAAGGATGCCTATCAAATTTAGAAATGGTGTTAGAAAGATGTGTAAAAGTAAATCTCGTGCTTAACTGGGAAAAATGTCATTTTATGGTCAGAGAAGGAATCGTACTAGGACACGTCATATCCGACAAGGGAATTGAAGTAGATAAAGCTAAGATAGAAGTCATAAAAGATCTTCAACCCCCTAAAACCATTCGAGAAATACGAAGTTTTTTAGGACACGCCGGTTTCTACCGACGATTCATCAAAGATTTCTCAAGAATCACTAAACCTCTTACCGGTTTATTAATGAAAGATGCTGAGTTCATATTCAATGAAGATTGTCTTAAAGCATTCGAAACTCTAAAAACAGCCCTCATCACTGCACCAATCATGCAACCCCCTGACTGGAGATTACCTTTCGAAATCATGTGCGATGCGAGTGACTATGCTGTAGGCGCAGTTCTAGGCCAGAGGAAGGAAAAGAAACTTCATGCGATTTACTATGCCAGTAGAACCTTAGATTCTGCTCAGATGAACTACGCCACTACTGAAAAAGAATTGTTAGCAGTTGTCTTTGCGCTTGACAAATTCCGTTCTTACCTAGTAGGAGCGAAAATAATCGTCTACACAGACCATGCTGCTATTAGATATCTATTAACTAAGAAAGATGCTAAACCAAGACTCTTGAGATGGATTTTACTCTTACAAGAGTTTGATCTCGAAATAAAAGATAAGAAAGGTACTGAAAACGTCGTAGCGGACCATTTATCTAGAATAGAAGGTATTAAACCCGAACAAGTGCCGATTAACGATGATTTTCCGTATGAACAACTGATAGCACAAATAGGAAGCGACCCAGTTCAGTTAGACTTAAATGAACCAGAACCCGTGGAAACAATCAAGACAACTGTAGGACTGCCATGGTACGCTGACATTGTCAACTACCTAGCTGCAGGAGCTCTTCCACCTGATCTAACCTATCAGCAGAAAAAGAAATTCTTTCACAATCTCAAACATTACTATTGGGATGAACCATTATTGTTCAAAAGAGGACCTGATGGAATCTTTCGTCGATGCATTCCCGAAGAAGAAATAGAAGATGTCATTGCTCAATGCCATTCATCTCCTTATGGTGGACATGCAAGTACTTCCAAGACTTGTGCAAAAATCCTGCAAGCCGGTTTATTCTGGCCTAATCTATGGAAAGATGTCCACATCGCTGTTATAAATTGCGATCGGTGTCAACGCACCGGCAATATTTCAAGAAGAGATGAAATGCCTCAAAAAGGAATATTAGAAGTAGAAATCTTTGGCGTCTGGGGAATAGATTTCATGGGACCATTCCCATCATCTTTCGGAAATAATTACATACTCGTAGCTGTTGATTATGTTTCAAAATGGATTGAAGCTATAACTTCTCCTACAAATGACACACGAGTAGTAATAAAGCTTTTCAAAAATATAATCTTTCCCAGATTTGGTGTGCCTAGACTCGTCATAAGTGACGGTGGCTCGCACTTCATTTCAAAAATCTTTGACAAATTACTATCTAAGTATGGAGTAAGACACCGTGTGGCAACACCATATCACCCACAAACAAGTGGACAAGTCGAAGTCTCAAACAGAGAAATCAAACAAATCTTAGAAAAGACTGTCGCCATATCTCGGAAAGATTGGTCATCTAAACTTAATGAAGCTCTATGGGCTTATAGGACCGCTTACAAGACACCCATAGGTACTACACCTTTCAAATTAGTTTATGGAAAATCTTGTCACCTCCCGGTAGAACTAGAACACAAAGCTTATTGGGCGATCAAAACTCTCAATATAAACTATAATGCTGCAGAAGAAAAGCGAATCCTAGATATTAACGAATTAGAAGAATTAAGACTAGATGCTTATGAGAATGCTAAGATATATAAAGAAAGAACTAAGCGATGGCATGATAAACGCCTATCTAGGAAAGAATTTAGTGTGGGAGACGTTGTACTCCTCTTTAATTCAAGACTTAGGCTCTTTCCTGGAAAATTAAAATCTAGATGGTCAGGACCCTTTGAGATAACTAAAGTGTTCCCGAGCGGAGCAATAGAAATTAAGGGTAGGAATAGTGAACCATTCATAGTAAACGGACAACGTTTAAAACATTATCATAAAGTTGAAAATAGAGATTATGCAAATAGTCTAAGGCTTTTAGAGTTGTCCACTAATTCCCCTGATTAATCTACACCTAAGCATTACGTCAGGCTTTTGACGATAAAAACAGCGCTTAGTGGGAGGCAACCCATTCACTCATTTAATCATTTAATTATTTAAATCATATTTATCATTCTATTATTTTGTCATTTATCGTTTTACTATTTATTTATTTGTTTTGTCATTTTATAGTTTTATTTCATTATTACTATTATTGCCTTTAATTTATGCATTTCATTTCCTTATTTTTCTTTATTTTAATCTTAAATCACTTTTACAGATTTTCTAAAGTCTTTTCCATTTTCCTTCTCCCCCTGATTTGTTTCCTCCATATTTGCACTGACCATGGCTAACCAACCGATAAACCATATGGAAACCAAATTTAGAGGTAGGAACCAAAGAATGAAATTTGAAGAGTTATCACAGAGGCCAATGGATTTGACCCTGTACCCGGATGATCTGACTATGGAAACCCTAGGTATACATGATAGCATCCTGTACTTGTTTAACCAACTTGGATGGGAGAATGCACTGATTCAACATAAGTTTGTGACTTACCGCGAGCTCACCCTTGAGTTCCTTAGCTCCTTAGTTTACCTACTTGAGCGCGGTTTTGGATTCAGGAAGGGATTTATCAATTTCCGCCTATTTGGAATAGAATATGACTTTAACCATAAAGAACTAGCTGACTTATTAGGATTCCCTAGTGGACCCTTGCTTTTACTACCACACAGGTAGAATTGATGGACATTGAGCTGGATTTCTTTTGGGGAACATTAACCGGAAACTACCACCCTGAACCAAATAGCATGAACAATGATGAGATCCATAACCCAGCTATCCGTTACTTCCATAAGATTCTTGTCCACACCTTCTTTGGAAAAGAAGAAAACATTACCGGAGTATCTAAAGATGAGATATTCATTATGTCATGTTTCACTAATGGACAGCCTGTCAATGGTGTGCCTTTCATGATGCAAACCTTCACCCGAATCCAAGAAGAACCTGAATTACCTATATTAGTAGGAGGTCTTGTAACCATGATTGCTGATGCCTTAGGACTTAGATACCAATTGCACAGGTGCAACCGTGTAGGTACCATCCGTCCTATGAATCTTAACTTTTGCTTTAATCGCCATATCATAAGGAATTTAGGACATCCACCTTTCGAGTACCTAATCCGGAATGAGGTAGTAACCCTGTTTACACTACCAAACCATGCTAGAGTAAGTGTTCACAATAAGGATAACTGGCTTTATGAGTTAACCCCACCTGATTATCCATCTACTCCTGAAACACCTCAGTCTTACAAGATAAAAGATGATATAATGACTGATGTCGAAAGTGACCCTGAGACACCTCCTGGCTACCATGACATTGACCACACTGACGAAGTGATTGAAACCCCTGAAGTGAATCAAGGAGATTATGCTAACAACTTACAGAATATAATGAACACTCTTGAAGCTTACCAAACTGATATAAATACATTTAAGGATGAGATTAAGAGCATGCGATTGGACATTATAGGTTTGACTGACATAACCTGTGAACAATTCTATCACCTGAACTCCGCAATCGAAGATTTGAAGAAACACTTTTGAAAATGCTATAAGTGATCTAGTTTATTTTACTTATTGTTTTCGTTTCTAGTTAGTTTTACTTTTCGCAAACAATTTCGTACCGTATTTTCATTAATGTAATTTCATTTCAATTACCATATGCAATGCACTTCTAGTTAACAAAATTTTCCATTCTATTCAATTTATATGTTTTCATTCTATATACTGTTATGCTTGAATGGATTCATATTTTATACAATCTCTCGTATGATGCAATTTACAAATACTACATTGAAATTAATTATTATATGGTGTTTATATTTAATATTGAGTGAGAAGTGACCAAAAATATTATATAAAGTATATGAAGCGTGAGAGATAATGTTTTCTGGAAATTATTCAAGGATATAAGCCCTCACGGTCGTCATACCCTCCTAACGATCGTGACGTGCTAATTTAGCGTGTCACGACCGTCATCTCCTTGTCACGACCGTGACAACCCTAAATATAGAATTCGTGAGAAACAGAACTGTTTCTCTTTCGAAACCTCTTCTTCTTCTTCCTCCATAACTTTCAAAACCACCCATTATCTCCCCCAACTTCCGTAACCTCCCATTACCAAATTAAAACCCATTAACATCTCCATTATCACCACACCTATCACATTCTCACCTTCCAATATTTATCCGAACCATTATTTCTCTCATTTTATCACTTTTTCACAAAATCCAAAATCCTCATCTCTCACTCTAGTTCTTGCATACAATGGATGCTATACAATTCAGAGAGGGTGAGAATGGAGAAAACCAGAGAGAAAGATTCATCCGATTCCAGAACCGCGGTGTGCAACCCACGCGTTATATCGACACTGTCTGTTTGAGAGAACTCGAAATGCTTACCAGTGTCAAGAGCCTGCTTCAAAAAGTCGGTCTGTGGGATCTTTGCAGTCAACCTCAGCCCACATTCGAGCTTCTGACACTGGAGTTCCTAAGCTCATTCCACTACATCACTCCTACCGGTTCTCAGAGTCAACTTACTGGCTTCGCCAAATTCAGATTGCATGGTCGGGAGTTCGAACTTTCGCAAAATAGGATAGCCGAGTTGCTAGGCTTCGATCATGGGAATGAAGCTCACCTCCGCGTGCCGGATAATTTCAGTGAAACCGCTTTCACTTTATGGCACGACATAACCAACACCCGTGCCTCAGCCTTCTAGAGCCTTAATGCTACACACATCCACAACCCGGCAATCCGATATTTTCACCGAATCATTTGCAACACCATCTTTGCACGAGAGAGTAACCATAAGCTCAACTCCAAGGAGCTTCTGTTCTTGCACTGCGCTCTCAATGACGAGCCAATCAACGCTGCCCCGTTCATGCTTTCTCACATCCAGGCCATTGCGCAAAGAGGCTCAACCCCATTTTTCATTTGCGGCATTGTCACCACCCTCGCCATTCGGTTGGGGCTTGATGACTTGGTCGTAGATCAGCCTTTCAGAGACGCAGAGTACCTAACCAAGAACTATTGCAGGTCTGCTCACTTGATTGCGCAGAGAGAGGATGGCAGGTATAGCCCTGTTATCCACGACACTGTTTATCACCACATCATCCTGCCGTCCCGTGACCGCATCGATCCATCTAGCCGAGCCAACTGGCTCTTTGCTTTACCGGATGCTGCCGGCCATGCCCCCATTCATGATGATCAGGCCGATCCTCCAGCGGATGAGATGCAAGACGCTATGGATGCAGCCGAGCCTGTCCAGGACATTCCAGAGTCATCTACCCGACGGCCTCCTGCAGAAGAATTCACTCTTAAGGACGCCCTCCGTGCGATTCATCAGCAAAATCAGATGAATGCCGCACTGGAGCGAAGGCAGAAGGAGCAGCATGATGATTTACTCCGCACTATTGCAACCAACCAGACAGCTACTAATGAGAAGCTCGGAGAAATTTTTAGCGAGCTAGAGGCCTTACGCATTGATATCACTGCTGTTACCGGTACCGGTTCTGATCCTGAAGCGACTCCGACCAGACGCTCCCGCACCAGAAGCCGAGCCCGCGGTCCTCAGCAGCCTTAGTTTTAGTTTTTGCTTATGTTTGTTTTTCGTTTTCGTAGTTTGTATTGTGCTTTTACCGCTATTATATCACAACATTGAGGACAATGTCTGATATAGTGTGGGAGAGGTACCTTTCATTTTCCGCATTTTCCTTTTCGCATTTTTCCATTCCGTTGTATTTCTTTTCGTAAGTTAATGAAACGAGCAATTTTTGTGCTATTTTCTTTAGTTTCGAACTTTCCCCGTTTATTTATCCATACCGAAAAAAATCTTTAATTATTCGCATTACCCGACTTACCTACGAAATCATAATTAGGAAGCTAAGAACGATTCAACAAGACCAATACAATCTTGACACCTTAGACTTCCCATTTAAGCGATTCCGTTCCGATTATCGCTACGACTACACCTTAAGTTTCAGTTCAAAAGTAACCCCTAGTAGTTTATACTAGCAGTCAGCACCGTCTGAACACAAACCACGTGGGGAGCCGATGAATATAAGCGTTTGATACCTAATCTAAAATAATCCTTCATATCTCGATGCAAATGAAAAGAAATTGCACCAAAGTACACGGTCGCATATAAGAAACGAGAATTATGAGAAGGAGTCCATTGCGGGTTGGTTCAGAGGTACTGGTTCTGAACTTGGTAGGGCGTGCTACGGCTCGATCCCCCACAACCTCCAAATCGGATTATGTATGTAGGGTTACCGCACTCGTGTACCAGACCCCGTGCTTAAAAAGGATCAAATTCTCTAACCGGCTACTCCACTACGTGCGTGCTAAGGCAAAGGGCTTAATGTGATTGCGCTAGAATGAAACCGGGCGAAATAAGATCGAAGGACTCTAGGTGAAATCGTAAGGCAATTGCCGATTGTTTCGTTTAACGGGAAGTCGACGACTTAGCTTGTTGCTTGTGTCATTAATGTATCGTTAGTGTTTTATCAAAGTACCGGTTTGTCCGAAAAAACGATCCCTCGTACGGTTTGTTACGTGTTTGCGTCGATAAAAACTTGTCCGCCGATTTTCAACCGACTATTTGCTTGAGGACAAGCAAAGGTTTAAGTTTGGGGAAGTTTGATAACGAGAAAATGCATCGATTATATTGCTATGTTTCATTACCGTTTTATCGCATAATCTTCGTTTTAACACCCGATTCCTCGAGTTTTCCTTACCATTTTGCAGGTACATCGTATACAAAGCTAAATCATGAACCAAGAGCAAAAGGAGCGAAAACAACCATAAAAAGATGAAGAAATGAAGAATGCTGCAAAACCTGCATATTTTGTAACACTCACGGTCGTCACCTAGGTGTCACGACCGTGACACCCCAAAAGGAGCAATCACGACCGTGACATATCCCTCACGACCGTGACACTTAAATTACAAAGGACACGAACGTGATTCCCTTGTCACGACCGTGACAAGGGAAAAATAGGTTATATTGACTGAGACTTGGTCACAAGGCTACGTGCATGTGAAACTGCTACTTTCCAGCTGACCATGTATCCACGTTCCTGGATTCTCTCAAACGTTCCTACGAGGCCCAAGCAAACAAGTTCAACCACCAGCCCATTAAATCTTCTATAAATAGCATAATTCATTTGAACAATTTACAAAGCATTATTTTATCAATTTCCTGCGGAAGCTCTGCCGAATTATTTACAACCTTATTTTTGTTTCAGCATTATTTTCATTGCTCTATTTTTATTGTATCCAAACCCAACCTATAACAATTTCCAACATCAGGAAATTGTTATAAAAATTATTTGTTTCAAAGCCTTCAGAATTTTTAGTTTATTTTCGATTCCGCCAAATACTCCGAGCTTTCCGGTCTATGGAAGAAGGAGTCTGCCATTTTATTGTTAACCAGGTTTATATTAATTTGCAATTTTATATTTATGTTATTTATTTATTTTTCTGCCATGAATATTTTGTTTATTGTTTCTCTGCCTCTGTCTGGTTCAACAAAAATGAGTAGCTAATTACCTTAGGGCAGTATGTAATTAAAACAAACTAAATCGGTAAAATCAACTATAGGCTTAAAATAATTAATAGCTTAGTATTCTGGCTGATACTTTTTATTTAAAATCGACCTTTTTGTTACGAGAGTAAGGAAAGTGTATTAGGTTAGGTCAAGACCACGAGAGTGTGAGATTTTAACCAGATAGCTAAAGTTAGACATTTAAATTAAACACAGCGAGAGCGCTTTAAAATAAATTAGAATTACTAAGTTTCCAAAAATTATCTCTAAACACTTATGGGCTAGCGAGAACAGGCATAGGGCTTTAGGGGTAAGATCTGAGATAAGACCACGAGAGTGTGAGTTGAGGGTATTTAAACTGGTAACCTCTACAGAATAGATTAAGTGAACTATCCTTATAAGCCTAGGTTAGATTGACCCGCCTAAGTTAGTATAATTACATACCGACCGCCTTAGTATTATTTTATTAAACTTAAATTTAATTCCCGCCTTTAATATTTTAAAAACAACAAAAAATCGTGACAACCCTTCACCTTAGCTAAACTAGAAGTTCATCTAGCACTAAGTAACCATAGAGTCCCTGTGGATCGATAATCTTAAATATTACTTCGATAGGCTGTGCACTTGCAGTTAAGATACCGCTAGACACATAATTAGATACGTCTTTAGCCCATCATCTTTTTAGATTGTTGTTTGAGGAGAAATTGTTTTGAACCAAGTGCTACCACTATAAAGGTATTTTATTCTTGCACTCAAATCTTCGTATGATATTTTATTTTGTTTACCTTAATAAGTAGGAAAATCATGGATAAAAAATGGATGTTTGTCGATCGATTGTCCAAAGAGTACGAGAATGGGGTTGTGGAATTTGTTAAGTTTGTTGTTCAACACGTTAAAAACCCGAGTCGAATGAAATGTCCTTGCTTGGGTTGTTGTTATATTGGTAAGGTTGAAGCAGATGGGTTGAAATTGCATTTACTGAGGCATGAAATTGATCGAAGTTATCAGTGTTAGAAATATCATGGTGAGAAAATTAACGAGAATGTTGAACCGAGTGGGAAAAGTAATACGACTTATGCTTCAGACGACAACGACACGGAAACATATGACTGTGATCGAGTCGAAAAGATTGTAGAAGCACTTGAAGAAGATCTTCATGATTGTCCTGAAATGTTTAATAGGTTGGTAAGCGATGCAAAGAACCCGTTGTATAAAGGTTTCACTAAATTCACAAGATTATCTGTGGTATTAAAGTTGTATAACTTAAAGGCGGACAATGGATGGTCAGATAAAAGTTTCACAGAGTTGTTGGCCCTTATGAGAGAAATTCTACCGGAGGATAATGTTCTTCCTAATCGAACCTATGAGGCAAAAAAATGTTGTGCTCTATTGGCATGAGCTATGATAAGATACATGTTTGTCCAAACGGTTGCGTTTTGTTTCGTAACGAATATGCATCGTTAACTGAGTGCCCTAAATACGGTTTGTCTCGATATAAGAAAAGATTGTTTCCAACAAAAGTCTTATGGTATTTTCCTATAATTTTGAAATTTAGGCGCATATTTCGTAGTGAAACTGATGCAAGACACCTGACTTGGCATGCAAATGAAAGAATTATTGATGGAAAGTATCGACATCTGGATAATTCACCACAATGGTCGAAAATTGATAATGATTATCCTGACTTTGGAGAAGAAGCAAGAAACCTTCGCTTGGCATTATCTACTAATGGGATGAACCTGCATGGTCTTCAAAGTATCTCACATACCACATGGCCTATGATTCTTATGATATATAACCTACCTCCATGGCTATGTATGAAGCGTAAGTACATGATGTAATCTATGTTAATCTCTCGGCCTAAACAACCAGGGAATGACATAGACATATACTTGACACCTTTGATCGAAGATTTAAAGATTTTGTGGGAGAACGGTGTGGAGGTTTATGATGGATATAGGAAAGAGTGTTTCAATTTGAGGGCGATGTTGTTTGGCACAATTAATGATTTTCCAGCATACGGGAATCTATCTGGGTATAACATTAAAGGTCAATGCACATGTCCTGTTTGTGAAGATGGAACCGAGACGATTCGATTGGAATTTTGTCATAAGAATGTGTTTCTCGGTCATCGTAGATTCTTACATTCTAAACATCACTACCGTGGATGGAGAAAAACATTCAATGGAGACATCGAACCTCGTAAAGCTCCACCCGCATTGTCAGGTGACCAAGTTTTTGAAAAGGTGAAAGGTGTGCGTACTGAGTTTGGCAAGACTTTTGCACATAAGGGTGTCAAAGGTGGGTGGAAGAAGAGGTTGATATTTTTTGAATTGCCATATTGGAAGTCTTTATATGTGAGACATTTTCTCGATGTTATGCATATTGAAAAAAATGTATTTGAAAGTGTTATTGGTACGTTACTCAATATAAAAGGAAAGTCTAAGGATGGCCTTAAAGCAAGGGAGAACATGTTAAAAATGGGAATGAGAACTGAATTAGCACCCATGAAGAAAGGAAGACGAACATATCTATCACCTACTGCTTTTACTCTATCTAGAAAGGAGAAAAACATTTTGTGTAAGTTTTTGAGTGAAGTTAAGGTTCCAGAAGGATACTCTTCAGATATTAGAAGACTTGTGTCTATGAAAGACCTCAAGTTGAAGAGTTTGAAGACACATTATTGCCATGTTATAATGGAACATTTTATACCAATAGGTATATGTTCTATTTTTCCAGAAAAAGTAAGAAGTGCCATAACTATATTGTGTTTTTTCTGTAGGTCAATTTGTAGTAAGGTGATCGATCCCAAGATCTTACCAACACTACAAAAAGAGATAGTAATTACCTTGTGTGAGCTTGAAATGTATTTTCCTCCCTCTTTTTTTGACATAATGGTTCATCTAGTTGTTCATCTTGTAAAAGAGACACAATTGTGTGGACCAGCTTATATGAGATGGATGTACCCTACTGAACGATATATGAAAATATTAAAAGGGTACATGAAAAACTGAAGTCGACCAGAGGGTTGTATTGTTGAACGATACATTGTTGAAGAAGCTGTTGAGTTTTGTACTGAATATTTGTCCAACGTTCAATCGATTGGACTCCCCAAAGCTCATATTTTCGGGAAAAAAGGAAGGTAAAAAATTAATTGGAAATAAAATTGTGACAGTATCAAGGGATGAACAGGATCAAGTGCATTTGTATGTTCTGCACAATGATAATGAGGTTGAGCCATATGTTGAAATGCACAAGGATGTACTCTGAAGGTTAAATCCGAACAAAAATGAAAATTGGATAGTACGAGAGCATAATCAAAGTTTCATACAATGGTTAAAGGATCATATTTATTCGAAGCAGTCTTCAGATCCTACTTTGGTAACATAAAGCTTGAGATGTTTGGCATATGGTCCAAGTTTGCATGTGTTTTCTCATAGCACATATGCAATTAATGGATACATATTTTATACCAAAAAACAAGATGATAAGAGTACTATGCAAAATAGTGGTGTCACCGTGCTAGCTGAAGCAATGCATATATCAAGTATGAAGGACTTAAACCCCAAATATGCAAATTTGTCATATTTTGGAATTATTGAGCACACTTGGGTGTTTGATTACGAGAAGTTTCATATTCCCATCTTTGGTTGCAAGTGGGTAAATAGTAGTGACATACGAATGGATAAGTATGGATTTTTGCAAGTTGATCTTACTAGGGTGGGGTACAAAGATGAGCCTTTTATTCTAGCATCTCAAGCTAAACAAGTGTTCTATGTCAATGACCCGACGAGTACAAAATGGTCTATAGTGCTTTTATCTGACAAAGTGGTTGATAATAGCGATGTCGATCAATGTGATATTGATGTTGAGAATGAGTCATGCATTAGACAGAATGAGTTGAATAGAAATGATCAAGATGAGGATCTTATAGCGGATGAGTCATATATCATAAATGATCATAACGAGGGAATTTGGATCAATTCATTCTCCCGTATTGCTAAGAAACAAGTAATTAATATTCTAACAAAGAAAATAAAGATATGTTAGTGAAAGAGGTAATATAATAAAATGTTATATATTATGTCATTTTCATTTTCAATTGCTTTCATTATAATTTATATTTGATATCCTTGGTTTCTTTATTTTTCATTTTCAATTGCTTTCATTATAATTTATATTTAATATCCTTGGTTTATTTATTACAGTTTAGATATGGCCACTAAGATGATCACCACATGATGATGATTCTACGCATGAAGGAGGTAATAAAAAGGTATCTACGGAAGACGAGATTAGAAGATTCATAACAGTGATGAAAAGAGTGATCCATGGTAGAGACTGAGGCATCATTCTAGATGTACATTGGAGCCTACATGGGCAGCTTATAGAACCTAACGGTCATACATTGACTAGTTTCATTGGTGCACTAGTAAGGAATGAGATTCCAATTACTTGTGATGATTGGAGAAAAAAGAGTTGAAAGAATCCAAAGACAAAATTTGGACTGAGATAAAGGTACAATAATTATGTCTTTAATTATGCGAACTAATTATGTCTTTTAAATTACTTGTACTAACACACAATGTGTATGTTTTTATTAGAGGTGTTTCAACATCGAAGATGATAGAAGAGATTTTTGTCTTAAATTGGCCGGAAAGCTACTAAGAGGGTTTAGAACATTTTTATCATCCAAGTATCTTAGGGATGAAGATGGTAATCATGTTGATGCGGAGCTTCCAAAGAAATATGAAATTTTGATTTTACAAGAAGAATGGGACACGTTTAAATCCAAACGAAAAACCCCAGAATTTAAAAGAATAAGTGAAACAAATCGGGAAAAAGCATCAAGTCCCGCGTATCCCTACAGAAAAGGACGTATCAGATATGGATGCTTAGAACAATCTATAGTAAGTATCTATAAATTGAAATAATATATTTTTTCATCATGAGTTTTATTTGATCATATTATATGACTTAATATGTAGTTGCAGAAGGAGAAAAGTTCTGAAACATCTCTTCCTACACATGTTTTGTGGAAGGAAGCCCATATGGGCAAATCTGGAGTTGCTAAAGAAGATGTTCAACAAGTATATGAGAAATGTGTAAGTATAACATTATTTCTTTAGTTAAATAAAAACTTTATTAACAAATATTTGACAAGTATTCGATATTCATATGATTTTCAGAAGGCGCTATCTCAGTCTTTATCTCCAGATGATACTAGGAGCATACTTAGTCGGGCATTAGATGTCCATGAGTATTCGGGTCGGGTGAGGGGTAAGGGATTTGGGATCACTATGACCTCCTTGAATATTAAAAAAGGAAAGGCTCCTAGTAATAAAGAACTTAATCAAAAATTGGAAGCACTGGAAGCTGAAGTTTGTGCATTAAGGAAAGAAAAAGAGGCTAGCGCTTCGGCATGTTTTAAAGATGGTTCAGACAAAGATAGTATCAAGTGTAACTTTCAACCAAACATTCCAGAGGTAAATATATATATATATATATATATATATATATATATATATATATTTTTATGAAATTTAACTATTAGCTTAAATTATGTAATTGACATATATACACATTAACAATTTCATATTTATTATTGGTTTTAGGGCATTTCTCCTTGTCACCTCTACTTATCGTCACCATATTATCAGATGGTTGGCAAGGGAAAAGTGCATAACACTAGCGGAGAATTACTTCACACTAGACCGCTCCCTACTGGATGTTTGAAATTCGCGGTTGAAATTGCAGTAGAGCCGAATGCATTATTACAATATCCTGACGATGTTTCGGATGCAACAACGGTGGAACAAGCAATAGGTTCGTTTGTTGCATGGCCGACAAGCCTCATTAGCGTAGGATATGAGGTATGCTTTAAACCATTATAAATCTTTGTTAACCTTAATGTGTATATTCAAAGTTTTTACGCGCATTTTACGTACATTTTTTACATGGTTATGTTAATTAGACTCCAACAAGATCCAAATCAAAAGATAAGGCTATTTCGCGGCATACTGAGTCTGTTATTTCAAAAAAACAGGTACATCACAATTATATGATATTTATGCATGGAAAATGTTAAATTCTTGATTTTATACTTCGTCTAACTATTTATATGATATGTAGCTTCGTGATAAGGAGGTTAGCAACGTATCCACACACACAAAAAGTTGGTTCTAAGAAGACCGCGACTAGAAAAAAACCTACCTCCAAGTATATGTCATGCCTTCAGACGTTTCTAGAATTGACAGACATTCCGACCTGAGGTATTCGTCTTATACATATGGAGGAAGGTATTTTTGGCTTTGAATATGAACAATCAGTTGGTAATGAAGAATTTGTGCAAGTTTTTCGTCATGAAGAAATAGGCGTCAGTGTTGTCAATACATACGTGAGGTATATCCGGTCTACTTTGTTATATTAATTGAACAACCTATTTACTTTATGTTTCAAATGAATAGTCTAATGTTAATGATGTTTTTATTTAAGGTTTTTGTATGACAAAGTGATGCGCCCAAGTGGATTGGACGAAAGATTTGGATTATTAAGCCCCGCGTCCGCCAACTTAAGTTTAATCTTAAGTAAACCAAATGAGGTCATGGTGTACGTACGCAACCTCTTCATGCCCAACAAAGATACAGAAAGGTTGTTCTTTTTACCGTTGAATATCGGGTTAGATTTTCATTCTAAATTCATCTATTATAATTATTTTGTATTTTGAAGTCGTGTAGAAAGTTTCCATCTAACATTTGTTTAATCTTACAGTGGACATTGGTTGTTGGTCGCAATTAATCCTATCATAGAATTTGTTTATTATCTTGACTCGTTAGGAAATGATTGAACAACATACTCGGGTATGAAGAACATGATTGACACGCAAATGAGATTGTTCTAAATATTCATGTGTGTATTTATTTATTTATTTATGTGAGTTGTTCTAAATATTCATTTATATTTTATTAGCATTATGCAAGCTTTTCGAGCCCAACGAGATATCAAAGTATCAAAGAGGAGAGCCAACAACATTACATGGATAAAAGTGGCGGTATATTATTAATTATCACATTTTTTATTATATTAGTGATGATACTTGATAAAACTTAGGATTTATCCATATTTTCTTTACATCTGTAGTGTCATCGGCAATGTAATCAAATAGATTACAAATATTTCATGTTGAGGTTTATGAGAGAAACTCCTTTTTTAGATCGATTAGAGATTCCATTCGATGTATGTATTTCTAACTTATGAGTTATTTTAATATTTAACACATATTTCTCATTTAATTAAATAGTTGAAACTAAATCAAACTATGTTATATTATTATGTAGTATTTTGATGAATTCAAGTGTGCATATTATTCAAGAGATCATTTGGAAGAAATTAAAGAGGAATGGTGTCAATTCATTATGGAGCTCAGAGTGTTATAAGGTATATTGTATTCTTACTTTAATTGATGAAAATTTTGAGTATGTGTATCTAACTATAGACATATTGAGTATGACTTGTTTTAATTAATCAATTACAATATTTTTGTGTTGTTTCAGGTTATAGTATAGTTGCAATTGGATGAAAATGTATAGCTCGGAGTGTTATCACATTTTTGTTTATGTAGATTTCATTTGAAACAAAATGTATAGTTGGATGAAATGATTTGTAAAAACTATGTTGTATATTTAAATTGGTTCGTAAATTGGTACGATTGTATGAATTGTTTCGTAGATAAATGTATGATTGTATGAATTGTTTCGTAGAAATTTGTTTGAAAATCTGATTATTTTGTATCTATAAATCGGTGTCTAAATTGGTAGGTTTAAATAGGATAATTTGGTGCAAATTCTGGATTGAAATGAACAGGTACAAATTCTGGTTTAAAAACCAGGTGAAAATATGGATACAAAAGGTGCCTATAATTTGGCAAATTTAGACAAAGCTTTTTAAAGGAAATTATTTTAAAATTTTTGTATACCTTAGACAGCGCTTTCAACAAAAAGCGTTGTCTAAGGTGGGGTTTAGAAAGCGCTTTCATTAAAAGCATTGTCTAAGGTGGGGTTTAGAAAGCGCTTTTAGTGAAAACGCTGTCTAAGGTATACCATTAAAATAAATAAAAAAAGCGTTGTCTAAGATATATTAAAAAAATGCAAAAAGTGTTGTCTAAAATGGGGTTTAGAAAACACTTTTGACAATAAAAGCGTTGTATAAAGCCCCTTTAGACAGCGTTTTGACATTAAACAAAGCGTTGTCTAAACCTTTAGCAGCGCAGGTTTAGACAGCGTTTTAAAGCGTTGTCTAAGGGCAAAAAAATGTTGTCTAAGGTCTTGTTTGGCATATTGTTTGTTTTATAATTTTGATGTATTTTTAATAGATATAGAAGAGATTATAACATAGAATTTCAATTAAAAATTTGGTGTAAATGCATCTTTGTTATGAATTTTTATCGTTTTATTGAAGTGAGATTTTTATTTTTCGATGAATAAAATAACATTTTTTTCGTGTTTGTCTGTAGTGGCGGAGCCAGGACCCTGGTTCAGGGGGTGAACATTTTTATTATCGAATATATATATATATATATATATATATATATATATATATATATATATATATATATATATATATATATATATATATATATATATATATATATATATATATATATATATATATATATATATATATATATAGTCTTTGATACTTTTGGTTTTCGAATTTTATAAGCAGTTGATTTTTTGCAAGAGAGTGCAAAAGCTCATGTATAGTAATGTTGTGTCACTTAGGACAAAAATTTAATTTTTATGAGGATTGATTTTTCCATTAAAAAAAGAATAGTGAAACATATGTGCCTGGTATAATTTTGACTATAAATAAAAAATAATAATAGATAGAAAAAAATTAAGTTAAAAATGAAAGTATTTTGTTATTAAATATTAAATTTACATTTACATCAATATTAATGATCAGTCTTTGTGATTAAGAGGTATGTTAAGCTATAAAGAAAAAAAATATACATAAACATAAAGAGTTACTTCTTCTGTGAAATCAAAAATCGAAGAAAATAAAATTAACACAACATTTTTGTTTGAAATTATAAAGTAACATAAAAGAAACTTAAACCGGAAAATTGAAAGAAATAAAAAATTATACATAAACATAAAGAGTTACTTTTTTTGTGAAATAAAAAATCGAAGAAAATAAAATTAACACAACGTTTTTGTTTGAAATTATAAAGTAACATAAAAGCTTACTGAAAGGCAATTGTGCCTCCATAGTCATATTTATCTAACATATTAAAATATAAACAGGTACTAAATAAACCCACGTTCCTTGAAAATATCGGAGCATCTTTTACATAGAGGCCCTGGACATATGTGTAATCTTGTTAAAAAAACGAAACTCGCACGTCTTGAGAATTTTGGGCACCTTGGAAGAAAGAGTTAACGTAAACTTGGGGAACACCACATTATAAAAAAAAGAAACTTTAAGAGAGATCCCGATAACAGTGGAATCAAAAGACTTCACCCCTTTTACATATCACTCTTTAGTTAGATCCTTATCTCGGACAATTTGTTCAGTTTTGAATCCTTATCCCGACCCCTTTGCTTATCTTCTTCTAGAGTCTAGACGGACACTCATTTATCTGTTTTTTTTAATAAACACACACATGATGATAAAAGATGTTTTTTTTGTTTAATTTTAATTATTTATGTAATAAAATTGATATTATACAACACAAAATTTATATAATCCTCTTTGTCTCTCAACTTTAAGCATATAAAATCATATAAAATATTTAAAAATTAAACTTACAGAAATACCCATTTACTATTATCATTAAGAGAAAAAAAATTCTTTATTAGTTTTTGTTTTTGATATAACACATGTAAGATATAAAAACTATTTGTTGAGAATTTTACTATTACTTTGAATATCCAAAATAGAGTTTTAAATTAGCATGACACTACAACATTTGTTGTCTCTAGCAACACTTTTTTTAGGAAACATGTAAAAATTGTTGCCTAAAATTTGAATTGGCAACAATTTATGGTTGTTGACAAAAATATATTTGCAACCCTTGATAATCGTTGCCAAAAATATTTTTGGGGACATTTTTGGAGTGTCACTCTTTTCTTTTTTTGGAAACGCTTGTTAATTGTGCCCCTAACTACTTTTGGGGACGTTTTTGGAATGTCACTCTTTTATTTTTTTGGCAACGATTGTTAATTGTGCCCCTATCTACTTTTGGAGACGATTTTGGAGCGTCGTTATACTATTTCTTTAGCAATGTTCCATAATAAAAACCAAAAAAATAATAAAAAAGATTTAATTTATTTTAAAATTAAATTCAATATAAAAACCAAAAAATAAAATAAAAAAGATTTAATTTATTTTAGAATTAAATTTTAAAAAAATAAAGATATTTAGTATTATTATCCGGTTCACATTGAAATTAGGGAAAGGTTGAAATGTGAGAAGGTAAAAGGGAAAGGCGTTGTTGTGCGAAACCTAATTCCAACGACGCTCAACCTTATCAAAACAAATGACGCTCGTGTTGTTGCTCTTGGAAACGATTCACACACGTGTTGCTATTGTGGGAAACGATTCAGACCGATTAAAACATATCATAGGACTTTGTGGCAAACATCATGACCGTTAAATAAGTGTTTTTAAAAATAAATAAATAAACACATCAAATTTTAATAAAAAAAACTGAAACAAGACATAATTTTTTACAGAAAAGATATGTAAACACCAAAATACATCTACACATAATATATTAAACTATAGAGAAATGAAAAGAAAACCCAAATTATAAAACAACTTTTCTAGTGACTTGATAAAAAGAAGAGCAAATAAGTCATCCCAAAAAGAAATTTTAATTTTTTTTATCAAGGTTTAGAGCACCGAGATCATGAAAACGATATTTCAATTTATAAACATTCCCTTCCATCTCCCATTTATTCTCTGCCGGTTGCGAGGTGAACATTTTTCTATAATGGTCACCATTGACATCTTCTATAACTATCTTCAATGATAATTTTTTATATGGGTTCTTCAATGTCTTTACTGTCATCTTCCAAAGTTTAAAAATATTTAAATATCACAAATTTGGAAAAAATAAAATGAAATAAAAAGTGAACTAAATAAAAGTAAAAAATAACAATTATCAAGGGTTACATCATAAGAAATAAGAATTGTTGTTAGAGGGTTTGTCTTTCATAGCAAGTGACAGAGTTTTTCAAAACTAATGAAATTTTGAGTGTGAATAATATAAGGTAAATGATAACCATATTTTTAATAGGATTAAATAGAAAAGGAAGTTGACTAATTGAATTAATAACCATTAGAACAGTTTTGACCACTATTATTTGTCTTGATGAATAACTTATTCACGTTGTAATCTATATAGGCAAATTCATTGGTAAAAAAGTTTCACAAATTTATAATAACTTTTTTTATAATAATTAAAAAAAACTTAAACTTAAAGAGTAAAATGAGAATGAAAATAGGCCAGACCAATTTTCTGTATCCCTTTACAGATAGTAAGATTAACAAAAGTCATATATAGAAAAACTCAGATATTAAACAAAACAAAAAATAGAAAAAAATATTACCTTGGAAAATGTAAGCTATCCATTTCTTCTTTCATTTGTCAAATTTCTCTCTCTTATTTTTTTTCCTTTAATGTGCTTGTATCATTCTTCTTCTATTATTATTTTTGTTTATATTATAAATTCCTCTCCTATCGCTTGACATTGTTATCTATTGATAAAATTTGATATTTGTTAAACTTCTCTTCCACAATTCACTTTTGATAAAAAAAAAAATTTAACATGTTTCTTTTTTTTTTGAAATAAAAGAATTCATATATTTCAAAAGCATTTACAACCTATCTTGGTAAAGCACCAAGATCAATAACTACCCATTACATTAACAACTTAACTATACTTTCCCTATAACTTTTCCTTATCCACCCTCTATACACAATGGGATCAATGATATTTTTTATAACACTATTAGTATCACTTTTGTTTCTATCACTTTCAAAAATCATGTTGTTGCAGTATCTCCAAATGCCATACATTGCTTCTGTCATCACAACTTTAAAGATATGTGCTCTTCTCCCCTTATTTTTGCTTCCTTTCTTTATCCATTCCACATCAATGATATTGCCTCTAGCATAATCCATCCAGTCCAAGATATTATCCCAAATTGGCTTCACTTTACTGCACTTGAAAATGATATGGTTGTTACTTTCCTCTTCAATACCACATAAAGGGCAGTCTGAATTCTACAGCATACCCATCTTTTTCAGCCGGTCCTTAGTTGCAAGCCTTTCTTGACACAACAGCCAGCACACAACTACTGCTTTTGGTCTAGCCAGGTTGTGACACACCATATGATGCCAATCCACCTGTGGTTGATCCCCCATTAAGCTTCGATACTCCAAGCTCATGGGAAATTTTCTAGTATTCATTAATTTCTGCCAAACACCCTGCATATTAGAAACTTCATCCCTACTTTTCATAATTGCTTTCATGATCCATGTGTTATTACTCTTAGTAGGGACACTTCATTCATCTGCACCCTTTAAGTAGTAACTGTGTATCCACTTCACCCACATATTATCAAGCTTTAAACTGATACTCCATAAGCATTTTAGAAAAGCAACCTTGTTCTAAGTTTCCAGATTAATAATGTTTAGGCCCCCATGTCTACTTGGTCTGCAGGTCTTCTCCCATGCCACAGGGCTTTTGCGATTGGGAATTTCTTTCCCCATCCAGATAAACCCCTTGCAAATAGCATTGATCTTTTTCAGAACACATTTTAGCATAGGCAAATATGTCATCCAGTATTGGACAATAGCCAAACTGATGCTTCTCACAAGCTGGATCCTCCCTGCTGTACTTAGAAGCCTAGCAGCCCAGTGTCTAATCCTGCTAGTTATTCTATCTACCAGTGGAATATAATGGTTTATATTCAACTTTTTATCAGACAGTGGTATACCTAAATACCTTATAGGGAGGTACCCAACTTCAAACTCTGTTAGCCTTTGGATTTGTTGCACTTCAGCTTGCTCAAGACCACCACAAAACAGCTTGCACTTTCTATTATTAACTTTCAGACCTGTTGAATCAGAGAATTGAGTGAATGCTTATATCATTAATTCCACTGATTTCACATCCCCTCTGCTAAAGAGAAGTACATCATCTGCAAATGACAAATGGGTTATGCTCAACTTCTCACATCTTCTATGGTGGTTGAAATTGGGGTTTAGTTGCATCTTGTTCATCTTCCTGTTGAGATATTCCATCATAATAACAAATAACAAAGGGGATATGGGGCCCCCTTGTCTAATACCCCTTTCATCCTGAATTATGTCAGAAAAACTACCATTAATGTTAAACCTGTAGTTAACAGTACAAACAATTTTCATAATCCAGTCAGAGAATCTTTTAGGCATGCCTATCTCATCAAGAACAATGTTCAGTGCAGCCCAGTCCACCATGTCATAGGTTTTGTGTAGATCTAGCCGCATCATAGACCTAGGTGGCCCCCTTTTTCTAGAATGCCCTTTCATTATCTCCAATGCCAGCAATACATGATTATGAATGAGTTGACCTGGCACAAAAGCTGCCTGACTTTGATGTAATATCCCTGTCAGTACTTTATTCAGTCTAGTTGTCAAGATCTTGGAGATTATTTTATAGAAGGTAGTGCATCCTGCTATTGGCCTGTAATCTTTAATTTCTTTAGTTGTATCACTCTTAGGAATCAATGTGACCACAATACTATTGAAGGCTCTATACAGACTCCCCTTCTGGAAAAATTCCTTCATTGCTGCTATAACATCACTTTTGATAATAGACCAGCTACGTTTGAAGAACTTGGCCTCATACCCATCAATTCCTGGAGCTTTCAGATCCCTTATACTATTGAGTGCTTTGAATATCTCTTCTTCACTTACAACTGCCACCATTTCATCCCCCTGACTCCTGCTTATTTGAGGTCTAACTCTCATAGCCTCAATATCTATTTGCTGAAGATTAGTTCCCTTTTTACCCATAAGATTCCCATAGAATTGTAGGATTTCCTAATTTATCTCATCAGGCTCATGAACAATGCTCCCATCTTCTTTTTGCAGGCTCATAATGGACTTTTTATGATTCTTACTCTTCACCATTTCAAAATAGTAGGCATTTTTTGCATCACCCTTTCTAAGCCAATATATCTTAGCTCTCTGCCTAAGAATTTGCTCTTCAATCTCATTCATAACAATAACATTTTCAGTGCAAGCTTTCACTTTTTCCATCAGTTCTCCATTCATTCTATTGCCTCTGAGGCTATATTGAGCAGTTTCCATATCTTGTCTAGGTTTGACTACTTTTTGATGAATCCCAAGCCAGTCTTTACTCAAATTTTTCAATTCAGGTTTTAACCTTTTCAATTTATTCCATAGCACAAACATATGGGATCCAGATATTGTTCCAACTTTGTTTCACAACATCCTCATACCCTGCAACCTCAATCAGATAATTATAGAATTTGAATCTCCTAGACTGTCTCCTAGT
The DNA here is from genome assembly GCA_963966055.1 of Lathyrus aphaca. Lineage (NCBI taxonomy): Eukaryota > Viridiplantae > Streptophyta > Magnoliopsida > Fabales > Fabaceae > Lathyrus > Lathyrus aphaca. The sequence goes on from OZ014524.1 coordinate 122,482,402, forward strand.
TTCCTGGTTCTTATTCTCCACATATAGTAATGCATGATCAGACACACTTGGATGCCTGACACTAAGCTTTGCATCAAGATTGCTACTAAACCATTCCACATTGCCTATTGTCGCTCCCGGGATTTTCATCCTAGTACAAACGTGAAAGTGGCGCAGAAAAGATAGAGCCGCCAGCCAGGCATTTTTATCCCGAAATAATAGGAAAGGTAATGCTGTACAAACCTGAGGAAGAAGGAAAGGACAAGGTCATGCGAACCAAAGATCTGGGTTCGGTAGTCGGTTACGACCTGGGAAGGTATTAGCACCCCAAATCGTCCGCCGTACCCGACGGGATCCACGCTTGCTTGTTTGTTTCAAAGGGTGAGAAAAATATAACTGTTGCTGAATAACACTGCTGACTAGAATGGAATGGAAATAAGAAATGATTTGGAAAAGAGAATGAAAATAAAGAGGGGAAAATGTAGGGAAAATAAAGAATGTGCTCGAACGGGCCCTACCCCGCTGCCTACGTACCTCATCGGGATAATGAGGATCAGAGTCGACGTAGTTCTCCTAACTAAGGCGGGAACTATTTGTTTGTGTTTTTTATAGTTGAAACTGCGTATGTCTATGCTCGGGTGTTACGGGCTTGTCTGGTACGAGTGCGTTTACCGTCTTGCATGCGAGACAAGTCGTCACGAGTTCGCGTTATGAGTGAATGAGATGAGAAGAGAAGTTCTCGCAGGATAGTCACTTATTGTGTTTGTTTTGTCTTTTATGAGAAGTATTTTGAATTTGTTTTCTTTATGAAACAACCCCTTGATGAGACTTGTACATCATGTTAGACAAGCTTACACCACTCCAAGATGGAATGAGTACAAGTGCCTCATGGAATAAGGCTATACACAAGGGACCCTTTCATTTATTTGTTAAGTGTTTTTTGGATTTTGTTTGAAGATGAGAAAAAAGGACTCAAGTTGCAAAAGGACAAAATCTAAGGGACTAAGACACAACCCTAATTTTGTTTATTTATTTACAAGTGATTCTAATGGTTTGTGAGGTTCCTAAACCTAATGAAGAAAGGAACTAGAAACTACTAGAACGCAACTTACTTCCTAAGGAAGTTAAGTTGATTCTAAAGCAAGAGGGAAACTTATACAAGTGAAATATCAATCAATATAGCAAGGCATTAAAATTGGAAATAAGGAATAAAATTCTAAACAAATGTTAAGGCATAAACCAAAAAGTAAGCCTAAACTTATTCTAAGTTCATTTATTAGAAATATTAAGTCTAAGTCCTAAAACTAGGGGAATCATTTAATATTGTCATTCTAAAAATCAGCACCTAAACTATTCTAAGTCAATTTAATATCCTAAAATTAAACCTAAGTAAACTAGTTTTTTAATGGATCTTAATATTCTAAACTAAACTAATTGAATTTTACATGTATAAAGGCCTAAAGATTAATGCACTAAAAAAAATAGTAAAGGCCCTGGAAAAATTATGGAATTAATTTCTATAGGGTCCCTAAGCTAACTATTACATTGTGCTGAAAAATATCCAAAAAATTCAGAAGTTAACTATGTCTAAAAATCACTTAATTCTACCTAAGGATTAACTATAATTTTCTAAGGATTAAGCTACTAAAACAATGGATAAAATGACCTAAAATTTCTACCAAAATTATCCTAGGTCCTATTATGAGTCCTCTAAATACAGCAAAAAGAATGGGTCAAAAATCCTATTGGAAGTGGAAAAAAATAAAATGAACAAAATCATGTACAGTTAAAAGAAATTCAATAAAAGCTAATTAAAAGAAAAATCTGAAGTAAATCAAAAATAATGCAAAATTCAGAAAATAAAAAAGTCAAAAAATTTCTAATGGGAATTATTAACCTACTTAATTTTTTGTAGAATTTTCCTAAGATTTTTACTATTTTTTATTGATTTATTTCTAAACTATATCTAACTAAAATAAAAATCTAAAAAAGGAATAGAGGGGGGAGGGGTTGTTAAGCATTTTTTAGATTTCTTTTTTTCTATGGGCTTAAAAGAGGTGTGCTAATAGCAAAGAGCCTTGGGCCCATGCGCAGGCTGAAGAGGGTGTATAGCATGGACCATTAGTCAATTATGTTGACTTCAAGAATGGCCGTTTGATCTTAAGGTCTCCTAAAGTACTCTAATCGTGTGACTCTAAGACGCATGGACATGATTGCTTATGGTGGAATGCACACACGTGAGCAACCAGACTGAGGACCTACCGGACGGTGACAAGTGTCATCGCCGGTATGGCTGGGAAATCCAAATCTTATCTCATTGCAATTCTTGAACGGTGCAATACCTATACTTTAAGGTGGATTAAAATGAAATTAAAAGGTTAATTAATTCTCTTAATAACTATTAATTCCATAAGATTCTTGTAATTAACATTAACTAATTTAATTACAAAAAAATATAAAACCAACAAAAGCCAAGGGAGCTGAACGAAAAAACCCTAGGTCTTCCTTCACCCTCTTCTTCGTCGCCGCGAACCAATTTCTTCGCCACCCTTTCCTTTCTTCTTTCCTCCGTCCCCACCATCACCTTCATCTTCTCTAACCAGTAAGATTAACCTAAACAAACCCTATTCTTCAATCTAGACCGAAAATCCCCTTAACCCTTCCTCAAATAGACAAAATCAAGGCTTTCTAGAATAACTTGAATGAAGCTCAAAGTCTCTCTCTCTAATCTACATCGCAACCATGCCTCCATTACAACTTCTCAATGATTTTGCCGCATACGCTCTCAAATCCCAATCACAAATGAAAACGGTGAAGTTGCAAAGTAATACACATTACATGGTCAAATCGATGAACGCGAAGAGACAAAGATCAACGGTGAGTATATCGGTTCTTCTTGCCTTTGTTCTTGCGCTACGATCCCCCCCTTTTTTATCCCTTGCGATTTATCGTACCTTTTGAATTATTCTTTGGTGGTCGTTGTTGTTGATATAGAATATGCAGCGAGGAAGGCCTGAAAGTATGTCGTGAGTTGATATTATGGTGAAGCTTCGGTTGCGGAAGTTACAGAGTGCGGGAGAGATTGATGAAGCTTCGGTTGAAAAACGATGGCGACGCGAAGAAGCTCGAAATTTCGGAAACTGAGGTTGCAAATTATGGACTCTCACCTATTTCTGTTTTATTACACTTTGTAGAGCTTAGAATTGTTCTTCTCCTCTTTTTCCAGATTCCATAACAGTTGGAGATTGACGAAGAACTTGAAGATGAAAGTCGTTGAAGAAGATTGCAGAAGGTGATTTGAGGAGAGGATGAAGAATGTGTATGAATGAGAATCGAAGAGTCTAAAGGGTAATGATGATGGATCTGCAGATTGATGTAGAAGGAGGAGATTGAGATAGATGAAGGATGAGGGATTTGAGCTGAAGAAGAATGAAGGAGAAGAAGGTTATGGAAAAAATAGAAGAAAAAATGTGAAGAAAAAAAGATTGAAGATGGATCATTGATCTTATAGCAGTTGGAAGATTGTTCTAGAATCCTTCCAAGGTAAAAGTTTGTTATGATTTCGGTAAGATTTATGTTAGGAAGTTAGGATTGGTTATGAGTTAGTAACTATATTTGATTATTGATGGTTTTCTCTGAATTTTCGACTAGATTCACTTTCTGAAACTCTTCTGCTATATCAGTTCATCCTAACTGATTGTCCTCCTTTGAATCATCAATTTTCTAATAAATAACTTGTTGTTTACAGCACTGTTTCGAATTAGTTTCAATTGGTAGTGACCCAGTCTTCTTCTCTTATTGATTCAACTGAACTATATTCGTGGACTTGATTCCAATTGCAGGTTGTGTATTGATCCGCGATGGCGATAATGACGCGAATATGATAGTGGTGCTGGTGATGCATTCTCGATTTTCTTTTATTGAAGATCCTTTGAGAAGAATATTTATATGGAGTTTCTGCAGCTTTGAGGATTGAAGGTGTAGGTTGGTTGGAGGACGAAGACTGCAGAGAGACAATCCGAGAATTCTGTGGTGTCGGTCGTAAAAAACTGAGTTGATGAACTCAAGGCTGCAGAAAAATCCTTTTGAATCTAGCTTTGCTGAATTTTTGTTAAATTATTCTCCTAATTTTTGTTGTAATTTTTCTGATAAACCTTCTATTATGTATCATTTTGGTACTGAACTTTAATGAAGATATTTTTGTGATTTTCTTTATGGTCTTTTCCATTATAAGGGACTAGCTTCTTCCTTCTGCGTTATTGTGTTGAGTTTTTGGATTCGGCCATCTTGTAATTGTTTTATCACGAGTAACGAGTACACGTTTGCAAATAGAATCTTCAAGTACCCTTTTTGTATCCTTCAAAACCAATAGCTGAGTTTGTAATGGCCATCTTGACTAAAAAAAAAGAAGATAATTCTGGTCATTTGATATCCCCTATGTGAATCAAGATTACGAAAAATAGAAAAAATTGAGAAAAAGAAGAGAATACAGAAAATAAATAGAAATAAAGCAACGACAAGATCGAAGAGAGGAAATTAGGTTGGGAAAAATAGAAATTAGAACTGGAATTGGTTTTAATTGAAAATAGAATTTGAAAAATGGACAAAAAAATGAATAAAATTGGATATATATTTAAAGAGATGGATTTTAAAGAAAAGTCATTTGGACATTCGGATATGGGCCTAAAATGTGATTGGGTTAGAGTAGGTGGAAATTGGTTATTGAACAAAGCGTGACATTATATAAAAAGATATGGATCGAGACCGAATATTGGGAATCGAATATGGATTTTTAAGGAATGGTTTAGATTGAATAATAAGAAGGGCAAATGGTAATGGCTCATATCCCATATAGGCATTGCGTACTTGAGTTCGAACTTGAATGATGCCTTCCAAATAAACCAATAATTGTGCATTCTCCTTCAATCCTAAATCGAATCCTTCAGCATAATCCACTCTTAGGAACCTTGATGCCATAATAAACTCCACACAATCTCGAATTATTGCTCCATAAACAAATGGATCCAAACCACTATTTAATACACTGGACCTCAACTGGTGAAGTGTCCTCAAATCAAATCATGAATAAGAATTCCAAATCCTCCTTGAGATGTTCAATGAAGAAGAATTCCGCTTGAGACGTTAAGAAGAGTCGAAACTCTTATTCAAAGCAAATCTGATTAAACACCTCAATAATGAATTAGATGCACCGGTGAATAACCTTCATCATTTCAAACCCTGATAGGTACAAATAAGGTATGAAACCCTAATCTCGTATGGCCTTGATCACAAGCCTTAGGAGCCAATGAAATTCATGATTAAAAGTTATGACTTGATGGGAAATGTGGATGAATGCAAAGAGATAAACCAGTTGAGCTAATAAATACGAGGGCAAATTTTGAGGTATTACAGCTGCCCCTATTCAATCATCTGCAAGCCTGAACGAATAATTGCAACAACTTTTATACGTTCAAGGTATGGAGTGATTGAATACTCGAATAAAACCTGGAAATTTGCACATTGTGGGTAATAAGATATGCTGGGAAGAATGCCATCCTCGAATGACAACTCACAAGAGATCCTCGGATCACGCACTAAAAACCATCCTCGAATGGAAACACAATGGTATATCGGCCTCAGGCGATAACTAGAAACAAAAAGACTGGCCTCAGACAGACTTCGCAAACGAGACAAACTTAGCTCAATCAATAAGCTCAAAAATGGACTATCATCCTCGAATGGTAACCACAACAAACACAAACAAGACCAACCTCGGAAGGACTTGAAGAAAAGAATGCCATCCTCAAATGACAATTCTCAAAAGATCCTCGGATCTACATGAAACCATCCTCGAATGGAGACGCACTGGTATACCGGCCTCAGGCGGTAACCAGAAACACAATGGAAATAGGATAAGATGGAACAAGATCGTTGTACATAAACGAGAGCCCAGACAAACAGGACCGTTGTACAAAACTAGAACCTGCGACACGACTGTTGTACCAAACAAGACGCGAAATAAGTGACAAACATTGACTTAAAAAGACAAGGATGTCTGAAAAATGATGTTGGTATCCTCTGTGCGGAGTACTTCAAGTTGAGAAGATATTATATGTCGTATGTAATATACCTCAAAACTGGTCCATGCTTGTAGCACCCCAAAATTTGCCCTCTTATTTATTTCCCCTAACTAGCTTATGCTCCATTCATATGAATATCATGTTAGGTCGTAAAATTATGATCGTGCATTCCATTGGCATATGAGTCTTATTTGGTTATTACACTCAAGTTTGGGACAAGGGTTGAACTCGTATCATTTCGAATGTATGCTCATCCTGAATTTCCTGAAGTATTAGGGTTTTATGAAGGGAATAACAGAGTGTGTTGTGAATTGTGGTCATGGTGATTCCCAGGGTGCTAAACCATGTTTGTCATCCCAAGTGATTTGTTTTGTTGTGATATCAAGTTGGTTTGAATTGGCAGATTGAGGTCCATACCTAAGCATATTTCATTATCCACATTTTATTTTTGTTCAAAAGCCCTTCTCAAATTCATGCGTGTCTTTCGTACGCCTACTTTTCATTTTTTTTTCTTCCAAGTTCAATTCATGTCCCTAAGTTTGATATTCCAAGTTTCATGTTTCAATTCATTTTCTTTTGACATAAAAGTCCATTATCCAACATCTATTTAAGTGTTGTCCCAAGCCTACGTTCAAGATCAATTCTAAAGTCAATATATTTCTAATCTAAACCATTTCTTTATATGAGAATTTGATTAATATTATTGGGATTCCTGCATTTTGTTTACATCATGGATTTTCATGCTCCACAAAATTAGTTCATTGACATATTGGTGATATTGAACTAGCATTTTAAAAAAAAGGACCAAATTCATTCCAAAAAGGTACCTTTCAGAAATTTTACAAGAAGGAGCAAATAGAAATAAGAAAAATTCAGTTACATATTTTCATAGCAAAAATAATAGAAGAAAAGTTCAGTTACAAATGGAAACAGAATACTAGAAAACTCTTCTTCAATCCCATCCTCTATTTCCAACTTTCATCACCATCAACAAAACTTCAAGTTTCTTCATCAATTTCACCATCCTTACCTTCGTCTTCAAGCTTCCGTAATTCATCAACCTCCCTGCACCAACAGTCAGCACCGACTCCGTTCTTCGCCATTCTCGGCATCGTCAACTTCACATTTTATCAACACCTATGAATCACCTACAAGAACTCTTTGTCAGAATTGTAGCACCAGTTGATGATTGAATGCAACAAAAAGAAACCCGAAAAGAAATATAACCAAAGGAAACTACAAAAATTCTGAAGTCAAAAAAAGAAAAACTCCAATCTCTCAAAACCGTAACAAAAAGGAAAAAGTATATAGTAGATGAGATGGGAGATACCAGAATGGAGAATTACAATAGAGAAAGTAACAGCCCAACTAATTGCAACCTCAAGTGCACAAAGGGACTCATAACATGGAAATTCAAACTCAAAAACCAACAACTAACATAATTTTCAACAAACTATTCTAACCGAATTCAATCAAAAAATACCAATGTACCCTCACCTCGGTCACATATAAGAATCGGTTGTTGCAGTTTGTAAAGGGGACTCATCTTCATTCTTCTTCATTCATCCTCCACCATTTTTTTCTTCATCTTCTTCATCCTCTCGGCACTCCTCAATCAGCTTTTCATTTCATCTCTTCTCTCATCTATTCTCCATCTCCACTCCTACATCACATCTTCACCTTTTCCAATCCCAGAAAACCATGAATTTTTTCACTCTTCGATCTTCAAATGTCATCAACCTTCAATCAGTGTTCGGCATCACTTCACCCTTATTCTTCATCACATCAAGAAGCTCCGATAATCATCAACAAACTTTACGTTATTCGTCTTCATCAATCATCAACCAAAACCGAACTCCATGGATACTGTAACACGGTGGGAGAACTGACTTTAGTTATGTTGTGGATAGCAAGAGTCGCCACCGACTTTTATTTTATCCGAAGGAAAGGGCATAAAAGAACAGGAAAGACCTTAAAAGATTTTTGAGTTCGGGGGGTAGGTTATGTAAAGGGAAGGTGTTAGCACCCTTTACATCCATGGTTATCCATGGGCTCTTAGTTACTTAGCTCACTTTAAACTGTTTTGAGAAGTGTAGTGTGTGATTGAAAATTTTCTTAAGTACTTTATAATGATCCTTGTACGGATATATATAAAGACTTTGTTTTGAAAATTGTTTAAAAATGTGAAGTGTTATGAAATGTTTTTGAAAGAGTGAGCAAGTACTTAAGAGGAACCTACCCTAATTTGAATCTTTATTGTTCTTAAATGTTCTTTCAATGGTAAGACTATCCCTATTATTAAGGAATAGGTAGTCATTACCTTGGATGTTATAAGGGACATGTGAAGGGTCATCTGTGTTTAGGCAACTGTAAGGTGTCTTAGCAATACGAAGGGACTTATCATCTTTTATTCGAAAGGGACAAGATCATTTACGAAGGCAACATCGAAGGGACTTGATCTTATAACATTGAAGGGACTAGAAGATTTATTTATGAGAAGGGACTTTGCTTTTTAGACACCTTACTTGACCTTTTTTATTTAGGCAGCATGAGGGATAACCTTAAGAAGTGAGATGGCGGTCAAAGATCGACTTACGTGTGTGCGTGTATATGTTTAAATATTTATCTTATGATTAGTGATCTAAATTAATTTTAAAGCGAACATGTTATCACTCCCTACTTTACTAACCAAAGCAATAATATTTATAAATAAACGATAAGAGCTACAACTATTACACGACTTTTACAGTTACATTATAATAAAAACAAATTAAATAATAATTATATAATAAAATAAACAATTAAATAAAAGGTTAGTGATGAAATAATTATAAGAAGAAAAGGTTAGTAATAATATACAAAACATATATATCTCAATTAAGTATTTTTAAATTTAAACAAACAACTTTTAAAGAATTTTTAAGATGAAAATAAAATAATAAGGATATATTAATTTATTTACAAAATAAACTATGATTAATTATTTAATTAGATATTAGGAAAATTTAATTAATGTTAAGATTTAAATAAAATAAGAACTAGGGTTAGAATTTTTTTTAGAAAAAATAAAATTAGGGTTTATAACTTAATTTACATTATTAATTTAACAATTTAATAAATAAATATATAGTATATACATATTTTAATTAAAATAAAAGAAACTAAGATTAAATTTTTTTAGAAAACATAAATTAGAATTTTTTTTAGAAAAATATGAAGTTATACATATATATTTACATATAATGATTTAAATATATTTTATTGAAATTAAATAGAAAACAATAATAACAAAACATAATAATTAAAGAAAATAAAAACTAAAACTTACCTGGGGCAGGGATTGAACCCACGCCCTAGGCTTCACCACCCTTGGACCAACAAGCCTTCCACCAGGCCAGCTGCGCGCTGATGAATAATGGATGACCACAAACCCTTATATATCAAGCCTGAAGATACAAAGGAAATAAAGCAAAAAAAAATGTTGAAGCTGGGATTCTAACCCCTGCCCTGGTCTTCATACGCGCATACGCTTACCAGCTGAGCCATTGCAGCGTTTTTGAAATATAACAGAAACAATTCATAATAAAATAAGTCAAATATTCAAATTATATTTCCGCGCCAAATAGCTTCGTCCCCTACCTCATGACCTGCGAATTTTCATGCGATTGTACCTGCGATTTTTCCTTCGAAGTTCATCATGTTCAGAACCTACGAATTTCAAACATCAACAAAACAGTGAAATTTCTCCAAATTGATTAGTAAAATATGATCCTCAGAGCTCATACAATCTTCCTATGTTCTTAAAAATTATTTATATTTGGTTTATCATGAAACCCCAAACAAGAGGCTGAAACCCTAGCCATGGTGGATCCAAGCATACAGAAACATTCCAAATACCTTCACAAACAATTATCAATGATCAAAAACAATTTATATTACATAAACATATGAAATCGAAAATTCAAAATATGAGGATGAAGATGCATTCGGTTATGGCATATGAGCAAGTTTCAGGTGCTTTTGAAGGTTGGGATCGATTCAGTGATGTCCAAGGATCCTTCCTATGTCTTTAAAATACCTTTAAATTCCTTGTAATAGTGAAACCGAATTTGAGTTTTTGAATGATTTTGTGAAGTTTGAACAAGGTGTTGGAGGCTGTCAATTCGTGAATAGTGCTTGTCTTCATGTTGTTTATATATGAGTGAATGAAACTAGGTCAAGAGTTTAACAAATTTGTGGATATTTGATCTTTGGGAGATTGGAAAAGATTTGTTCTTAAATTTTGAATATCCTTGATCTAGCCTTGCTATTTTGGTATAATCTTCATTATTTTTGTATCAATCAAGTCTAAATATGTTTTAAGACTTTCTAGAAACCAAATCAAATCAAATATCCATCATTTTATATTTTATTTGAATTTAAAATGATTTTTAACATAAAAAATCAAAATAAATAAAAATAAAATGAATAAAATTATGAATAAATAAATTTTATTTCGTGCATGATGTCATGGAAGTATTTGGGTCATAAAAAAGCAAGCCCATTTGGTGAATTATGGTTTTAAGACCCCATTTGCTTCATAAACCTCTCAAAAATTTCCCAACTTTGCAAGGCACAAATACTTCAATTTTAATGCTATGAATGTGTTCTTGGATATTTTGGAAAGCTTAAAGAGTCCTCTAACCAACCTCTTTGGTCTCATGCCCATATCTTTTATCATTATCAAGTTATGCTCTTTGGAAGTTGTTGACTTTTTGTTGACTTTTAAAAGGACCTATAATGTCTTAGCTCATACCTTCCAAATGAAGCATTTTTGGGCTTGGCTTGTGAGACACAAAGTTGTAGAGAATTCAATTTCCTTCAAAATGAGCTTTGGATGGAAAAATTTTGATGAAGCATGTGAAAGTTATGGTTGGTCAAAGTTCAGTTGACTTTTCCTGTGAAAACCCTAATTTAGAAACTCCTGATTCTTGATGACCTGAAATCTCCTTGATGAATCATGATCAACCCTTGATCAAATGATGAATTTTACCTCATATACTTGATGTTGGCAAAAAATCATGAAGTTCGACTTTGGTTTGACCACAATTGACCTTAGTTTGACTTTTTAACTAATTTGACTGATTTTAACCTATCTGATCATCTGACTGAGCAAATCTTTTGGGAAAGTCTTGAAACTTGACATGGGGATTATTGAACACATATAGGATGCTATGAAGCTCACTTGAAGTCTTGGAAGTCCATTTAGCCTGATGAAAGTCAAAACCCTAGTTTAGGATGCCTTGCTTAGGAGGATGCATTGTTTGAGGAAATTGCCAAACTTTCTGACTAATTGTGAACCTTGTGAACCTGGTGAACCTCATGAGATGTCTTATGAACCTTGTGAACCTCTTAGTACACAATGTTTTGTCTTGTGGAGGGCAAATTTTGGGGTGCAACAGATACCTGCAAATCACAAAACGCATCAAGATTTCAATTTCAGAACTATCAATAACAACATCTTGAAGGAACAATAGACGAAGAATTGAAAGGGAGAAGATTAAGAATAATACCTGCCAACCGAACCACCACCTCGACATCAATCACCATTCTTGAATCTTTTTCTGCACAAAGACTCTAATGGATCTTCAACCCTCTCCTTAACTCTCTAACAAATTCTCCTGAACCAATACCCAACACTCTCCTTCAATTTCCAGAGCATCGAACACGTTCACCAACACCACTTCATCAGTCTTCAAGCCTCACGAATCCAACCCTGCAAGCTCAGTCTTCAAGCCTCACGAATCCAACACGTTCACCAACATGATTTGAATTGTTGAATGGACCAGCAGAAATAAATCTTCGTGATGATTATCTCTTCTGGAAATATCTTGGATTAGGGAATTGATCTTCGTATAGACCGTTTGCCTACTCTCCAAGGTCAAAAGAACGTCAGGATTAGTTCTTCAGAAAAATATCTTGAACCAGAGAATGGATCTTTGTACAGACTGTTTGCCTGCTATTCAAGGGTCAATAGATTAAATCTTTCTGAAAATATCTTGAACCAGGGAATGGATCTTTGTACAGACCGTTTGCCTGCTATTCAAGACCAGATAGATGAAATCTTCTGGAAGTATCCTGGATTAGGGAATGGATCTTTGTACATACCGTTTGCCTACTCTCCGAGGACAAAACAGTGTCAGGATCAAGTCTCCTGAAAATATCCTGGATTAGGGAATGGATCTTTGTACAGACCGTTTGCCTACTCTCCGAGGAAATAGATTAAATCTTCTGAAAATATCTTGAACCAGGGAATGGATCTTTGTACAGACTGTTTGCCTGCTATTCAAGACCAGATAGATGAAATCTTCTGGAAATATCCTGGATTTGGGAATGGATCTTTGTACAGACCGTTTGCCTACTCTCCGAGGACAAAAAAGTGTCAGGATCAAGTCTCCTGAAAATATCCTGGATTAGGGAATGGATCTTTGTACAGACCGTTTGCCTACTCTCCGAGGAAATAGATTAAATCTTCTGAAAATATCTTGAACCAGGGAATGGATCTTTATACAGACCGTTTTCCTGCTATTCAAGACCAGATAGATGAAATCTTCTGGAAATATCCTGGATTAGGGAATGGATCTTCTTATAGACCGTTTGCCTACTCTCTGAGGACATCTTGAGTAATGTATGGATCATTTCTGACCTGTTGTGAATTGTGGATATTGTTTTATCTGCATATAATTAATCTGTAAAGAGAATGTTAGTTTATGCAATATGTATGCATGTATGGATGTATGGCATGGTGCGTCTATGTAAATGTATTATGCATTTATGGATATGTTATGGTATGATATAAATGATGTATGTATGAATCATGCAGCCTGAAGCATCTGGATATCTTTGTATAACAACTACTGGCTAGGGAAAATAAATCCCGATTCGTTGCTGAAGAATATGAGGAACTTGTTCCCATCTTGATAGTATAGTATTTATAACCTCCCCGTCTTCGTTCATCGTACTTCTATTGAAGGAAATAAGTTTCTGAGTATCCCGACTGAGGATGAAAGAGATGGACATAAATTCAAAGGGAGATGTAACTCGAAGTATCTATAAAGATAGATTTGCTCTACTGGAGATTTGTAGTTGTCTTGTGGGGATGAACCAGCGAAGCTTCGTTGAATTCCTTCCCTCGTTCGTACTTAGTAAATACTATTACTGCATTTTTATGCATTTCTGGTCAACATCAATCATATTCAAGCATTTTATGTATTTCTGGTAAACATCAATCATATTCAAAAGCATACATACATTCAAACACAACCAATGGACGTTTTCGCTTAGGTAAATAAGGTAAAAGTAAATCTGGATTCAGAGGGAAAAGTAAAGTTGAACTTGAAAACAAAATCGTTTCAACTTTGAGAGTGTATAACCAATTGGATTTAGAGCTCCTGAGATTCTTAACTTTCCTGAATACCTTCCCAGAAATCCTCATAGCTGGATCTGAAGACATAATACTGACACCATCTGATACTACTGGCATAGACAATTAATTTCCACAATGGCTTCTACTGAGAATCCAATATCAAGGTAATACAATGAGAGGAACGTGTCTTCAAATTGTGATGGACCATATACGCTCCGGGTATTAGATTTGAAAAGAAAGCATTGCCCCTTGATTGAGGATGAATTGTCCCATAATGGAAGTATCTGAATGTAGTTACCTCAAGAGAAATAAGCGGAATGTCCCACAATAATATGCCCCTGACATCATGAACTTCGTAATGTTACCCTTGGTAATTTAGATAGATGAGGAAAGCTGCCCCTGACTATTAAGCACTGTTGAATCCGGACCTGATTGCCCAGAATGAATTGAACAGTAACTTGGTATGCCCCCTTGATTGGGAAACAGTGACTATGCCCCTGGCATCATGAACTTTGTAATGTTACCCTTGGTAATTCAAATAGATGAGGAGATCTGCCTCTGGCTACTTAAACATAGTTGAATCCTGTCCTGATTGCCCCAAATGAGTTAGGCAGTATCATGGTATGCCCCCTTGATTGGGAGATAATGACTATTCCCCTTTGTATATATGGACTTTGATCCAGGAAGCAACTTTGTTTATCGGAAGGACTTTGGTTTATTGATCATTCATCCTGTAAGTTTCTCTGTTTATCAAACACTCAGGTATATGCAAACAAATATATTCAAAAATGCAATGCTTATGTTTGTCTTGAAGTTTTGAAAAAAAGTTATTTTAGAAAAACAATTTTTATGAAAACTGTGATATTAACTCAAGTTTTATAATAAGCCCTAAAGGAGTCAGGATACCTTTTTGTAGCAGTACGCTTTCGAACTAACCATGCTTCAGTTAGGACTTTTAAATGGTTGTAACGTGGCCTGGTTCACGGTTTAAGAAACAAAGGATAAAGGCTCAAATTTTATTTGTACCCAACCCAATATCCATGATGTTCTTCAGTCCTATGCTCAGTTAACTTATGCATTAAGGCTCAAAGGAGTTTGGAATTGTAACACTGACATTTGTGATGGTTCAGAAACCAAAATTTTATTTGAACATTCAGTCATCTTTCTTTATTGAGGATTCATAATGACCTCTTTTTTCTTTTGACTTTGTTATCCCTTCTTTTTGCCTGAACTGTTTGTTTCAAAATTACAGTCAGCGGAATTTCTCAATTTTTTTTTACTAAGTCTCCTTCATAGGTTTTGACTTAGTGGGTTTTTCTTTTGCTGGATATTGACTTGCAAACTTTAGTGATTACAGGGAAACATCATTTGTTGTGTACAACACAAACAATTGGCATAATTGAGTTAACCGAGTAACTACCCTGCCCCAGGTTATGAATAAGGGTTTTAATTTGCGTGAGAATGAAATCTCCTACTTCATAGGCTCAAAAGGGTTGAATAGGGATTAACTTCCTTATATCTCCACTGTTTAGGAATCGAAACAATGCATGTACATCGTCAACATAGTCTGTTCAAAAGCATACTGCCTAAGATTATGGTATGGTTTTCATCATCCTCCCTCTACAGGCTTATAGCTTTATCAGGAGTTAAATATCACAAAATAGAAATATGAAGCATAGTTCAAAATATAGTGAAACGAATGGATTAATTCAAGACAAACATATGCAGTGCACTAATGAAAACAAAAGTTTAACATAATAGTAAGTGTTTAAACAAAATAAAAGAAATTACAAATGAAAGTTCAAATGTTATCCCATCCAGTTGGCTGAATGTCTTCAATTGCAATCTGTGAACTTTCAGGAGCAGTATATTTCACCATGAAATCAAATTTGCCACTTGGATGTCCCAAGGTGCCCCATATCTTAACAGGAATAGGTAGTCTTCCTTTCTTGCTACTTTGGGCAACTTGTCTTGCAGCTTCGATGTTTGATGGACGATAGTAGAACTCAATTTGACCTTCTGGTGTAACCTCTAGGATTCCTTCGTCAATCAAGTCTTGAATCTTTTTCTTCAATGTCCAACAACTATTAGTATCATGTCCGGGACAGTTGGAGTGATACACATACCTTGCCTTGGGATTATAGTGAAGAGAGGAAGTATTAGGATTTTGAGGAGGATTTTTCAAGGAAATTAGCTTCATCTCCAACAAGCATTGCAGAACTTGTGACATTGGAGTGCTGAATTTGATAAACTGTCTTCTACATTCCTTGTGTTGAGGTGGATTAACCTTACCAGGTCTTTTTTCTTCAACTGAAGAACAATCAGTGGCAACCTGTCTCTTACCTTCTTTTATCCTCATCTTCCTTTCAACTAAATCATCTTGTTTTAACAAAGGTTGACCGCCAATTAGATTCCTAACTTTGTTACTTTGAAATTTATGGACAAAGGCTCTTAACTCTTCTTGCCCCTGGGACAAACTCTGGATAAGAGCCACCTGGTCATTCATCTGGATCCTCATTTCTGTCATCTCAGCTTGTAGTTGTTTCAAATGATCATCCTTATTGTCCTCAGGATTCTTCTTCTTAGCCAGCAGTGTCTTCAACTCATCTTGTCCCTTGGACAAGTTCAGGATCAACTCTTGGAATTGTGCATTCTGAGCCTGGAGATCTTTGACAGTCTGTTCAAGAGCCATTTCTGCTGAGAAGATGAGAAACCTGTACATAAGAAACCTGTGATGCAATGATATGGTGTATAAATGCTTATGCAATGTTTTCAAGGACCGTAGGATTTAAATTTGTTTAAACAACCAAAAAGTAAACTTTTATTAGTAATAAATTTGTTTGCCGTTTGGGCTTACAATAAAAATGAAATGAATACAAAAGATGGGGTTTTAAGTCTCCCATGGACGTTTCCTCTTTGTGTTGAGGTATGAGTTGAGATTCCGCTCCTCGTGAAGTTGTTTTGTTAGCTCCAGGATTCTTTCTTGACTTGCTTTGTAATGAGTCTCAAAAGTATCTCTTTGCTCCTTCAACTGGATCCAGGACCTCTGTAACTCTTCTATGTCAGTGGGCATGTCTGGGTGAAGGATGGTATAAGAAGTATCTCCTTCAGCAACAGGCTCCATAGTAACTGGCAGGATGGCAGGATATGGCATCATAAGAGTCTGAGCACGAGATCGTACCCATCTGAGATAAGCTTCCATAGGAATAGTGTACTTGGGCTCCAGAGTCTTGCTGTCAACCTTGTTCACTTTACCCCATGAACGTATGAACCTTTGACGGTAACCTTGAAGATCGTTGTCGTAGTCAAACACAATACCCTGAATCAACATGTCATGAGGACCATCACTTCGAGCGTAACCAAAATGACGTAGAGCTAAAGAAAGGTTGTAAGTAATGCCTCCTCTTATGCCAAGGAGTGGTACATTAAGAAACTCCCCACAACGGTCAATGATAATAACATTCTCCATAGATCGAGAGCACCAATGAATATCTGAATGAGAAAGTGACATAATCCTCTTGGACCACCTGAACCCTTGTTTATTCTTCATCACTGATCGAGGAAGGTGATAAATAAACCACCTAGATAGTAAAGGTATATAACACATCAGAGTTCCTCGTGCCTTTGTAGTACGAGTATGAAGAGAGTGTAAGATGTCTCCAAGTAATGTAGGCACTGGATTGCGAGTCAGAAATATGTTGATGGCGTGTACGTCTATGAACTGGTCTGGATTGGGGAACAACACTAAGCCATAAATCAATAGGGCTAAGATCTCCTCAAAAGCATCTTAACTCATAGCCTTCAGGAACACTTGAGCTTTCTCCATCAATACCTTAGCAAGAATACCCTTAACTCCACTCCTTGTTTCTAGGACAATGTCTGATTTCTTCAAATGTAAGGCTGCAGCAATGACTTCAGGTTTAGGCTCCTTTTCTAAGCCTGTGAAAGGTCTTTGATCAAGGATAGGTATACCCAGAAGCTTGGAGAACTCCTCCATGGTAGGAACCAACTGAATATCGGGGAATGTGAAGCAATGATGTTTAGGATCAAAGAACTGGAACAGGACACTCATCATGTCTTCATTGAACCCTGAAGTGACAAGATCCAGTAGCTAACCATGTCTCTTAATGAACTGGGAGTTTTCAGAAACTTGAGAGACCAATTCCTTAAGCTTAGGAGGCATTCCCACAAAGTTGATCCGGATAGTATTCCTACGAACAGAAGCCATGACCTGCAACAAAGAACAAAGATAAATCCTTTGGTCCTTGAAATGGTTAGTGAAAATGCTATGTTTGTGATGCATGATGATGCTATGATGTTATGCTCAATCACAAACATGTGGCACACACAAACAAGTCACACAATAGCCCTAGGTTTAAAGGCTTGCATGAGGTTTTAAAGGTAAGTACCCTCCCCTGAAGTTTAGTTGGTTCATCCTGTCCTATAAAGTAACCAGGTTCTAAGGGATCTCAATATCATTAATCCTTCACAAGGGTGGTTGTTCAGTAGGCAACTTACTTGCCAACCAAAACCCTCCAAGTGTAAGATCTCAATGAGTGTAGCATCGAGTATCAACCAACTTCAGTCTTTACCAAAGCCGGTTATCTCACTACTTTTCTAAAGGCCAAGATGGAATAACTAGGGTTCTAAAAGTTAGTTAGTGTATTGACAACATATGGCAGCCTCATATTATCCTCAACTTGACTTAAGGAACATAAGCACCAACCAAGAAGTCACACTAACTATGGCCACCAGATCAACCATATCGGTATACGCCGTACAGTTTCCTTGGTCTATTGTCATTTACCTAAGGTACACTAGATCCGGGTTAGGATCTTTCACACATAAGAGCACCCAACAAGATAAATATAAAGCAAACAAGGCAAACAATTTTTAAAGTGATCTAATTCCTAAGGGTACCCCTCTTCTATTAAATCTCCAGCAGAGTCGCCAGTTCTGTAACACGGTGGGAGAACTAACTTTAGTTATGTTGCGGATAGCAAGAGTCACCACCGACTTTTATTTTATCCGAAGGAAAGGGCATAAAAGAACATGAAAGACCTTAAAAGATTTTTGAGTTCGGGGGGTAGGTTATGTAAAGGGAAGGTGTTAGCACCCTTTACATCCATGGTTATCCATGGGCTCTTAGTTACTTAGCTCACTTTAAACTGTTTTGAGAAGTGTAGTGTGTGATTGAAAATTTTCTTAAGTACTTTATAATGATCCTTGTACGGATATATATAAAGACTTTGTTTTGAAAATTGTTTAAAAATGTGAAGTGTTATGAAATGTTTTTGAAAGAGTGAGCAAGTACTTAAGAGGAACCTACCCTAATTTGAATCTTTACTGTTCTTAAATGTTCTTTCAATGGTAAGACTATCCCTATTATTAAGGAATAGGTAGTCATTACCTTGGATGTTATAAGGGACATGTGAAGGGTCATTTGTGTTTAGGCAACTGTAAGGTGTCTTAGCAATACGAAGGGACTTATCATCTTTTATTCGAAAGGGACAAGATCATTTACGAAGGCAACATCAAAGGGACTTGATCTTATAACATTGAAGGGACTAGATGATTTATTTATGAGAAGGGACTTTGCTTTTTAGACACCTTACTTGACCTTTTTTATTTAGGCAGCATGAGGGATAACCTTAAGAAGTGAGATGGCGGTCAAAGATCGACTTACGTGTGTGCGTGTATATGTTTAAATATTTATCTTATGATTAGTGATCTAAATTAATTTTAAAGCGAACATGTTATCACTCCCTACTTTACTAACCAAAGCAATAATATTTATAAATAAACGATAAGAGCTACAACTATTACACGACTTTTACAGTTACATTATAATAAAAACAAATTAAATAATAATTATATAATAAAATAAACAATTAAATAAAAGGTTAGTGATGAAATAATTATAAGAAGAAAAGGTTAGTAATAATATACAAAACATATATATCTCAATTAAGTATTTTTAAATTTAAACAAACAACTTTTAAAGAATTTTTAAGATGAAAATAAAATAATAAGGATATATTAATTTATTTACAAAATAAACTATGATTAATTATTTAATTAGATATTAGGAAAATTTAATCACTTTTAAGATTTAAATAAAATAAGAACTAGGGTTAGAATTTTTTTTAGAAAAAATAAAATTAGGGTTTATAACTTAATTTACATTATTAATTTTAACAATTTAATAAATAAATATATAGTATATACATATTTTAATTAAAATAAAAGAAACTAAGATTAAATTTTTTTAGAAAACATAAATTAGAATTTTTTTTAGAAAAATATGAAGTTATACATATATATTTACATATAATGATTTAAATATATTTTATTGAAATTAAATAGAAAACAATAATAACAAAACATAATAATTAAAGAAAATAAAAACTAAAACTTACCTGGGGCAGGGATTGAACCCATGCCCTAGGCTTCACCACCCTTGGACCAACAAGCCTTCCACCAGGCCAGTTGCGCGCTGATGAATAATGGATGAGCACAAACCCTTATATATCAAGCCTGAAAATACAAAGGAAATAAAGCAAAAAAAATGTTGAAGCTGGGATTCGAACCCCTGCCCTGGTCTTCATACGCGCATACGCTTACCAGCTGAGCCATTGCAGCGTTTTTGAAATATAACAGAAACAATTCATAATAAAATAAGTCCAATATTCTAATTATATTTCCGCGCCAAACATCTTTGTCCCCTACCTCATGACCTGCGAATTTTCATGCGATTGTACCTGCGATTTTTCCTTCGAAGTTCATCATGTTCAGAACCTACGAATTTCAAACATCAACAAAACAGTGAAATTTCTCCAAATTGATTAGTGAAATATGATCCTCAGAGCTCATACAATCTTCCTATGTTCTTAAAACTTATTTATATTTGGTTTATCATGAAACCCCAAACAAGAGGCCGAAACCCTAGCCATGGTGGATCCCTTAATTTGTAATGAAAATTCCATCCAAGCATACAGAAACATTCCAAATACCTTCACAAACAATTATCAATGATCAAAAACAATTTATATTACATAAACATATGAAATCGAAAACTCAAAATATGAGGATGAAGATGCATTCGGTTATGGCATATGAGCAAGTTTCAGGTGCTTTTGAAGGTTGGGATCGATTCAGTGATGTCCAAGGATCCTTCCTATGTCTTTAAAATACCTTTAAATGCCTTGTAATAGTGAAACCGAATTTGAGTTTTCGAATGATTTTGTGAAGTTTGAACAAGGTGTTGGAGGCTGTCAATTCGTGAATAGTGCTTGTCTTCATGTTGTTTATATATGAGTGAATGAAACTAGGTCAAGAGTTTAACAAATTTGTGGATATTTGATCTTTGGGAGATTGGAAAAGATTTGTTCTTAAATTTTGAATATCCTTGATCTAGCCTTACTATTTTGGTATAATCTTCATTATTTTTGTATCAATCAAGTCTAAATATGTTTTAAGACTTTCTAGAAACCAAATCAAATCAAATATCCATCATTTTATATTTTATTTGAATTTAAAATGATTTTTAACATAAAAAATCATAATAAATAAAAATAAAATGAATAAAATTATGAATAAATAAATTTTATTTCGTGCATGATGTCATGGAATTATTGGGGTCATAAAAAAGCAAGCTCATTTGGTGAATTATGGTTTTAAGACCCCATTTGCTTCATAAACCTCTCAAAAATTTCCCAACTTTGCAAGGCACAAATCCTTCAATTTTAATGCTATGAATGTGTTCTTGGACATTTTGGAAAGCTTAAAGAGTCCTCTAACCAACCTCTTTGGTCTCATGCCCATATCTTTTATCATTATCAAGTTATGCTCTTTGGAAGTTGTTGACTTTTTGTTGACTTTTAAAAGGACCTATAATGTCTTAGCTCATACCTTCCAAATGAAGCATTTTTGGGCTTGGCTTGTGAGACACAAAGTTGTAGAGAATTCAATTTCCTTCAAAATGAGCTTTGGATGGAAAAAATTTGATGAAGCATGTGAAAGTTATGGTTGGTCAAAGTTCAGTTGACTTTTCCTGTGAAAACCCTAATTTAGAAACTCCTGATTCTTGATGACCTGAAATCTCCTTGATGAATCATGATCAACCCTTGATCAAATGATGAATTTTACCTCATATAATTGATGTTGGAAAAAAATCATGAAGTTCGACTTTGGTTTGACCACAATTGACCTTAGTTTGACTTTTTAACTGCTTTGACTGATTTTAACCTATCTGATCATCTGACTGAGCAAATCTTTTGAGAAAGTCTTGAAACTTGACATGGGGATTATTGAACACATATAGGATGCTATGAAGCTCACTTGAAGTTTTGGAAGTCCATTTAGCCTGATGAAAGTCAAAACCCTAGTTTAGGATGCCTTGCTTAGGAGGATGCATTGTCTGAGGAAATTGCCAAACTTTCTGACTAATTGTGAACCTTGTGAACCTGGTGAACCTCATGAGATGTCTTGTGAACCTTTTGAACCTTGTGAAACTCTTAGTACACAATGTTTTGTCTTGTGGAGGGCAAATTTTGGGGTGTAACAGATACCTGCAAATCACAAAACGCATCAAGATTTCAATTTCAGAACTATCAATAACAACATCTTGAAGGAACAATAGACGAAGAATTGAAAGGGAGAAGATTAAGAATAATACCTGCCAACCGAACCACCACCTCGACATCAATCACCATTCTTGAAACTTTTTCTGCACAAAGACTCTAATGGATCTTCAACCCTCTCCTTAACTCTCTAACAAATTCTCCTGAACCAATACCCAACACTCTCCTTCAATTTCCAGAGTATCAAACACGTTCACCAACACCGCTTCATCAGTCTTCAAGCCTCACGAATCCAACCCTGCAATCTTCAACGGATTCTCATCATCTTCACATCAATAACCATGCGTCTTGCTGCAACTTCATCATCACCACATTGACCTTGAACACCTTCACCACAACCAAAGCGATCAAGATCACAATAACCTTCATTTGGTTTCACCTTCATCGACGAGCCTGTGAGGAGAAAACAAGAGCACAACACTATGAGTCGGAATCAAAGAAAGTGATTAGCGACAATTATTTGAGAAACTCGTGTTTCACGATTCGGTCAAGATAACAACAGTGAAGTCATAAGGGAACGAAGAGGATCGAGAAACGCGAACGGAAGGACCGAAAAGCTCAAGCGAATACGTACCTGAGAAGCAATAATCTTCGAGCGTTACATCCTCACCTCGCAGGTATTCTTCGTACCTTGATCAAATCTTCTTTCCCCTTGTTTAGAGCGTAGGCCAGATAGGACGCCGAAAGGTTAAGGGGGAAATCCGATCGTGTATACGGGGGCTCAAATTATGTTTTGAAGTTTAAATAGGTCTAGAATGGGTTAGAGAAGTGTCGCTCCCAGGATTTTCATCCTAGTACAAACGCGAAAGTGGCGCGGAAAAGGTAGAGTCGCCAACCATGCATTTTTATCCCGAAAGAAAGGGAAAGGTAATGCTGCACAAACCTAAGGAAGAAGGAAAGTACAAGGCCTTGCGAACCAAAGATCTGGGTTCGGGAGTCGGTTACAACCTGGGAAGGTATTAGCACCCCAGATTGTCCGTCGTACCCGACGGGATCCACGCTTGCTTGTTTTGTTTCAAAGGATGAGAAAAATATAACTGATGTTGAACAAATGAACTGCTAACTGGAATGGGAATGAGAAAGGAAAATGGAACGAAGAGAATGTGGGAAATGTAGGGAAAATAAAGAATGTGCTCGAACGGGCCCTACCCCGCTGCCTACGTACCTCATCGGGATAATGAGGATCAAAGTCGACGTAGTTCACCTAACTAAGGCGGGAACCATTTGTTTGTATTTTTTTACAGTTGGAATTGCGTATGTCTATGCTCAAGTGTTGCAGGCTCGTCTGGTACGAGTGCGTTTACCGTCTTGCATGCGAGACAAGTCGTCGCGAGTTCGCGCTCTGAGTGAATGAGATGAGAAGAGAAGTTCTCGCAGGATAGTCACTTATTGTGTGTTTTTGTCTTTTATGAGAAGTGTTTTGAATTTGTTTGTTTTATGAAACAATCCCTTGATGAGACTTGTACATCATGATAGACGAGCTTACACCACTCCAAGATGGAATGAGTGCAAGTGCCTCATGGAATAAGGCTATACACAAGGAATCCTTTCATTTATTTGTTAAGTGTTTTTGGATTTTGTTTGAAGATGAGAAAAGAATGACTCAAATTGCAAAAGGACAAAATCTAAGGGACTAAGACACAATCCTAAGTTTATTTGTTTATTTACAAGGGAGGTCCTATGGTTAATGAGGTTTCTAAACCTAATGGAGAAGGGAACTAGAAACTAATAGAATGCAACTTACTTCCTAAGGAAGATAAGTTGATTCTAAAGCAAGAGGGAAACCTATACCAATGAAATATTCAATCAATATAACAAAGCATTAAAATTGGATATAAGAAATAAAATTCTAAAACAAAACAATTTAAGGTATGAAACCAAAAATAAACCTAATTTTATTCTAAGCCTAATTAGTTTGAATCCTAAGCCTAAACTAATGTTTTGATTCTAAAAATCAGAAACTAAACTAGTCTAAGTCAATATTAAATCCTAAGATTAAATCTAATTAAACTATTTCTTAATAAAATCCTAATATTCTAGCCTAAACTAATGGAAATTTACATGTAACAAAGCCTAAAGATTAATACCCTAAAAATAGTAAAGGTTCTGGAAAAATTATGGGATTAATTCTATAGGGTCCTAAAACTACCTATAATAT
This sequence comes from Lathyrus aphaca, assembly GCA_963966055.1. NCBI lineage: Eukaryota > Viridiplantae > Streptophyta > Magnoliopsida > Fabales > Fabaceae > Lathyrus > Lathyrus aphaca. The sequence continues at coordinate 122,506,666 of OZ014524.1, forward strand.
TGTGTTAAAAAAAATCCTAAAAAATCAGAAGTTTGTTATGCCTAAAAATCAATTAATTCTATCTAATGATTAACCATTATTTTCTAAGGATTAAGCTACTAAAACATGGGATAAAATGGCCTAAAAACTCTACTAAAATTATACTAAGTCCTATTATGAGTTCTCTGACTATGGCAAAAAGAGTGGGCCAAAAATGTTACTGGAAGGTTAAAAAATAAAATGAACAAATTTGAGTACAGTTAACAAAATTCAACAAAATGCTAATTAAAAGAAAAAGCTGAATTAATTCAAAAATAATGCAAATTCAGAAAAATAAAATGCCAAAATCTTCTAAATTGAATTAATGACCTATTTAATTTTTTATAGAATTTTATAACACTTTTTCTATTTTTATGATTTATTTCTAAACTAATACTAAACTAAAATTAAATTCTAAAGAAATAAGCTGGGGGTGAATTAAGCATTATTTTTAGTTGTTTTTTCCTCATTGCGCTTAAAAGAGGGGTGAGATTAGCAAAAAGAAACAGGCTCATGCGCTGGAAGCCTAGGGGGTGCAAGCAGTATTTTTCCATAATGGTTTTCTTGATGGGCTTAAAAAAGTGGTGTCAATAGCAAAAATTCCTAGGCCCATTTCGCTGGACTTTGAGGGAGCATGGTGGACTCTCAGTCAGCCTTTGTTGACTCTATCTGGACCATTGGATCTAAGTCTTCCTAATGTATTCAGATCAAATGATTCTAAAGTGCTGGAGCATGGTTACTATGGTGTACTACGCACATATGAACAACTGGACCAAGAGCCAACCGGACGGTGACACGTGTCACCGCCGGTGTGGCTGGGAATCACAAAGGTCATCCACATATTATCTCCTGGAATATTGCAACGGTAAACTCATGGGGATTATGCGAAAATTAGTTTAATTAACGAGGATTAACACAAATTAAAGAACCTTAACATTTTTATATCATTCTAATTAAGGCATCAGACTCATAAGAACAAACATATCAAAACGCAAAAACCTAGAAAACCCTAACTCCTCTCTTCTCCCCTCCCAGTGTCGCCGCTCATCCTTCTCCCTCTCATGACTTCTTCCCCTCCATTCTCGCCGTCAACTCCTATCATCTTCATCACCTCTTCCCCCAATCAACACGAAAAACTACCTAAACCTCAGAATCCTACACGAATTCACCATGACCAACACCAACCGAACGAGAACAAAAACGGACCCCAATCTTTTCCCCATTCGGAACCCTAACACCGCCGCTGTAGTCTCTCCGTCGGTCAACCTAAATCAAAAACCTACACACTAACTTACATTCGTCTTACTCTTGATTTTGAAACCATTATCATCTTTTGGCAATCCTAAACAAACGGTAGAAACGAACTGAAACACTACCAAGCATAAACAATGAGGATCAAGCAGTATCAGAGCGAATTCAAACCTGTCAATGAGGAGTGATATCAAGCGGTAAGAATTTCGTCTATTCTTAATTCGGTTTCCCTTTTTGAATTGAAGCCATCACCACTCTTCTTCTTTTGCGTTATTGAACTGTTGTTACGGCATTGCAACTGATGTTGCATCCTGCAGGTTCAGCGACAAGTCTTGCGGAGAGCATATAAGGTTGATTAGCAGAGAGAGATTGCAACCAATGAAGGTATGCGAAAAAACTTCAAAGAATCCAAAGCGAGGTTGGCGATGCGTTTCGATTAACTTCTCCTTCTGAAATTTGATGTTCTTGCTGTGGTGCTCCTCTGAAAATTTGTGGTTGCAGGTTTATGAAGATGTGAATATTGATGAACACATAGAGGATGAAGTAGGTGGGATCAAGAGGATTTGATGAAGACTGAAGATTGGGATTCAGAAGATAGGAAGAAGATGTAGAGTTTTATGGATCGAAGGAGATTATGGAAGGAGAATGGTGAGGTGAAAAGATTGTTGAGGAAGAATGGTTCTGGAAAATGGTGGGAGAAGAAAAATGGTGGAGAACTTGAGAAGAAGGGTTGAAGAAGAAAAGGATGAAGAATTGGATTGAAGGTGAAGATCCTCTTTTATAGACTTGAATTGGATGAAGCTTCTGGAAGATAAGTTTGTTATTTCTGTTATTGATTTCATTTCTCACTTTCACTTCTGTTATGAAGTTGTATGAAATTTCTTCTGATTCTCTTCTTTGGGAAATTTTGTTAGGGTGTTATATGCTAAATGAAATTATGTTAACTCTGTTAGTTAATTCGGTTAACTCTGTCAATTTTCAATTTGGTTTTGTTGTTGATTTGGAGAAATGCTGGTGTATGCAGGTGATTATTGAATGAGGCTGAATGGTGATGGAGGTAAAGTGGTGATGGGTGATTCTTGAAGTTTGAGATTGATGAATGGAGAGGTTTTAGAGATTGGAGTTGAAGGATATTCGAGAGTTTTTTTTTCTCTTTTCTGTTTCTGTTTTTCTACTAAGTCATGTTGTAAATTTCTGCAGATGTGTCTGAGTTGAGATTGATGAAGGTTATTAATGGTTGATGAAGGGTGTCATTGAAGGTAGAGGGCAAGTATACAAGCAGTCAAGAGAATCCGGGGAGAAGAAGGTGAGGATCTTGAAATCCTTTGGAGTATTCTCATCCTAAATCTGAGTTGCAGAAAGAAGAACAGTTTCGGTTATGGTTGTTGATGGAATTGTTGAAGATTGGTGAAAATCGTAGAGCAACGTTTCTAATTTTTCAGCTTATTTTCTTGTAACTAGCTTTTTGATTCTTTGGCTAGGGTTTTTTTGTTGCAGTGCTTTTCTTTTTGTCATCCTTTTTTTTACTTTTTAATTTTCATACTGTAGAAAAAGCTTGGCTTTGTATGAACTTCGTTGATGAACTTTATTATCGTGTGTTTTCCCCTTGTGAAATTTGTTTCTCAATCACAATTTGAAGTGAAATTAATGAGTTTGAGTAACTTGACTTAGCCTATGAAGTTAGTTTTTATCGATGATTGGTTGGCCTCTAAAAGATGATATGTGGTATTAGTACAAATGAAATGAATCTTGGGTTAAGACAATGGATTAAAATGATTAAAATGAATGTGTACAAAAATGAAGATTTAGATGATTGGTTGGCCTCTAAAAAATGATATGTGGTATTAGTACAAATGAAATGATTCTTGGGTTAATACAATGGATTAAAATGAATGTGTACAAAAATGAAGATTTAATGATTCTTGGGTTAATACAATGGATTAAAATGATTATGTACAAAAATGAAGATTTAGGATCGGCGTGGTTCAGGTACAGAAAGGCATATTGGAATCTTGGACTTGAAATTTGAATATGACTCTGGACAACTAGACCTTAAAAAGGTGGTTCACAATGGATTATGGACAAAAATAAATGGATAGGTGAATGAAAGAGACTGGAAATGAATTGATGAAAACATATAAAATAATAAAAATTGAAAAAAAAATGAAAAGTTAAAAAAGATGAAAGTGGAATGGAATAATCGGGAATGGTTTATAACAATGAGAACAAAGCAATGAATGGATATGAAGTCTCGATTTTATCCCAAAGCCTATCTTGAATTCTCTCCACAAGCCCATGAACACGACCACTTCTGAACCACTGAATAATTTTTCCAGATAAATCACACCCCTTTTGAATCGTCTGAAACATGCCATGACCATCCAAGACCAAATGAATCACTGATAAACTGAAGATTCAAACCAAACTTCACGCAAAACACTGCTCGATAGACTGATGAATCTCAACACACGACAACCTGAACTTTGAATACGCGTTGTCTAAGACACAAACCAATGGCCCAAATAATCTTGCAGTTGCAATAATCTTCTGATAGTTTGACCAAAACTAGGTCAAACGCCCATCTGAATTGAAACACGACTGAAAAACCGCATTTGAAGTGGAATCATTGTCCAGTGAATATTCCTCATCATTTCAATCTCTGACAGATACATATAAGGTATGAAACCCTAATTTCCCAGGGCCTTAATCACATGCCCTATGAATCCATGAAATGCACTATTATGATGTTAATGAACTATTGAGAAATGCAAATGAATGCGAGGCATGAAGCCGATTAAGGGAATAAATTATGAGGGCAAATTTTGAGGTATTATAAGAAGGTAGGTGAAGATGAGAGTGGGCGGTGGCGAATTAGAAGAAGGTAGCGAGAAGTTGGCGATGGCGGCGGCGTGAGGAGGAAGAATAGAGATTAGGGTTTTGAGTTTGATCGTGTGATTTGGTCCTATGTACTATTTTTCTGTTGTAATCCTAGATTAATTATTTAATTAATAGAATCATAAGAGTTTTTCTTGAGTTAATGATAATAAAATAAAGTTAATAACAATTAACCCAATTAAAAGCACCATTAAGGATTTTAATAGGATAAGATTAGGAGATATTTTGAATCATTCAGCCACACCGGCGGTGACACTTGTCACCGTCCGGTAGGCTACTCAGGCGGTCAATCGTGTGGGTGTTGTCCACCATAGATACCATAGGCATGCGTTTGTGAGTGTCTGATTAGAATACCAATAGGAGACTTGTGATCAAACAGTCCACATTAAGTCAAAGATATCTGACCGCATCCCCATATTAGACCCTCAGGCCACCTGCGTTTTGGGCCCACGCAAATTGCTATCCATACCCTCTTTTGCCAGCCCAATGTCATTTTAACTATCAATTATTACTCTCCTCACCCCCTGTCTTCTTTAGTTTTATTTTAATTTTTGTTTTGACACCATTTTCGATTTAATTCATAAAAAAATATTAAAAAGATCAATAAATTCCACAAAAAGTACAGGAGACTTTTAATTCATTTTAGAACTTTACCCAATTTTTACTTTCTGAATTTAATCATTTTTCGATTTAATTTTGATTTTTCATTTAATTGATTTTATATTGAATTCTCACATGAACACATAATTTTGTGCATTTTATTTCTCCCACTTCCTGTAATATTTTTGGCCCGTTCTTTTTGCTATGCTTAGAGGACAAATAACAGAACCTAGAATATTTTTGGTATATTTTTTAGACCATTTTATCCACTGTTTGGGTAGTGTAATTCGTGTAAAATTAGGATTGAACCTTAGATAAGTTTAAGTGAGCATTTAACATAGTTAGACTTTGAATTTTTAGGAGATTTTTTAACACAATGTTATAATCAGGTTAGAGACCCTAGGGAATTAATTTCACATTTTTTCCATGACTTTTGATATTTTTGTCATTTTAATTCATTTACATCATATTATGCATATTCATGTTCATTTCACTTACTAACATTTCCTTTTTGTGCAAGGTATTTTCCGAGGATTTGCTTATGGACTTGGATTGCGTTTTGTTATGCTTCGATTATATTTTGTGTACTTTATGATGTAATAGCTTAGAACTTGTATGCTTGTATAGTTTCTATAATTAGGATAGAAAAGATAAAACGAATCGATAGAAAACCAAAATCTCAAAAATAAATAAGATACTCGATCCAATGTCGAGTAAATTTTCAAATAAATAAATAAATTTTCATGTGACTTTAGGATTCCTCGATTACCATCGTTCCACTCCATTGCACCCAAAAGCAAGCCTTGTATGTTGCACACCATAAGTCGTGTGTCTCAGCACCACGCAATCGACCCACCCGATCCATCGTTTCATCCCATTTATGTTTCATACACGTTTTTACCCACCATGACTTAGGAGGACCATATTGTTCACTATTAACTTTTTGTACTTGCATTTGTAGTTTAATATCTCTTAGGTAGATTTAATCTTTCAAACCTCACTAACCATAGGTCATCCTTGAACTCAACTAACTTAGGGTAAGTCTAGTTTCCCTTAGAGTTTTTTCCTTTTAACTTGAGTCTCACTTCTCATCTTTAAGAAAAATCAAAACACTTAATAAAGGAAAATGTGTACAATGCATCACGAGCCTTAAGCTATACGGGAAATGATTAGTGGAGGTCTCTTTCACTCTTCTAGGATGCTTTACAAACGTTCCATTGGGGGCGATCTTGGAAAGTATTCGCTCCTGTGTCATAGTCTTTAGTGTTGTACATACAATAAACACAAATTCAAAACACTTCTTCTAAAATACAACAAACCAAGACAATGCGTCTTCTCATCTCATCTTATACTCTTTGCGGACGAACATGACTTGTCTCGACAGTTCAAACAACGATACGATAAACACCCTCGAGACAGAGCCGGTAACACCTGAGCTAGAGCTATGGAAACGTCATCCTAAAAACCACAAACAAGTTTCAGCCTTAGTTAGACGAACTACGGCGACTTTGATCCTCATTTATCCCAATGAGGTACGTAGGCAGTGGGGTAGGGCCCATTCGAGCACAATCTTTATTTTCCCTACATTTTCCCCTTTTCTTTCCATTTTTCAATCCCATTTCTTTTCTCATTTCATTTCATTCCAAATAGCCATTCTTTTATTCAAACAGCATATTATTTCTCACCCTTTGAAACAGATTAACAAGCATGGATCCCGTCGGGTACGGCGGACGGATTGGGGTGCTAACACCTTCCCAATTCGTAACTGACTTCCAGACCCAGATCTTTGGTTCGCAAGGCCTCGTCCTTTTCCTTCTTCCTTAGGTTTATGCAACATTACCTTTCCCATTCCTTCGGGATAAAAATGTCTGGCTGGCGACTCTACCTTTTTCGCGCCACTTTCGCGCTTGTACTAGGATGAAAATCCCGGGAGCGACAATGCTGGCATGCATATGTTTGAATTTATGGCGTAATGCTCCATGATGATGGAAATGCTACGCTTTGGAGGATGCAAATGCAATGATAATTATGCAAATGAAAATGCAAAGGATCTCCCGGAAAGGAGACTGCAAGTATCCCCGATGGCTTGACTGGGTAGAAACGATGATCACTGCACTAATCTGATCCACCCTGATGAGGAGGAGACAACTCTGCAGGGAAAGCTGTCAATGATACACCGACTCTGAACAGCCGCCATTGTCAAAAATAAATTGGACTTCGAGATTGGAGTGCCAAGACCCTACTGGAGATGGACCCTTCTTGAACTTTGACGGGGGGAAGTGAGGACCTCCTGACTTGGCTGGGAACCAAAGGCATGACACTGCTGAGGAAGAAATTGTTGGGGAGGAAAAACACTCCTTATACCGCTGGGAATTGCCCCTATCTGAAGGGAAACTTCTGCTTGGGGGTGACGCCCATATTCTGCTACCTTACTGGGAGAAATTTCAACTTCCATTTTACTGGGGATGATTGGAGACACCCTGGAAGACACCTGCTTCTGTTCAACCTTAAAGAAACGCTCCTCCTGGGCATTTGTTTTTAGCTTTGTTAGCAACACCGGTACCTGTACCTGCATGAACACAATCGATAGTACCTGCAACATGGAGAGTTAGTTTGGGACCTGCCTGCACCAGGCTCGTAGTATGAATCATTATCTGGGTATCTCGACACCCTTTCAGAGTTGTATTAAACGTTTTTGTCCTCCTGCATGAGTTAGAAAGCATTCAAATGTTCACAATACAATGTAAATCACAACTTGCTGGAAGTTTTCACAATCAATCAATGCTAGATGAAAAACAAAAACAAGAAGTGAATAGTCACAAGTTGACCGAAATTGAATTTTATTTGATTCGAAAAAATGGCCATGAATAGGCAATACAAGGGAAGCAATTCCCTGGAAAGAGGAAACAACCAAAAAGGAAAACAAACTATCCTATTGGCAATGTGAGAAGTGGATCTCATCAAGTTTCAACCCGGTTATGACTCGTATATCTTCAAGACGCTCCGCTCACTCTGCCCCTTGAGGAAGATTAATTAAACTGATCTTCAACCCTTAGGATAACCTCAACTGTAGATAGGTTACAGACCTCACAGATCGCAGTCATTCGTGTTGATCCCTCTTTTGCGGATCGCCTTTTCAGGTTTTCAATCCACCGGGATACCCTTTTTTGCCTGAGTTGTCCGATGTGGCTTTTCAATTCAGCGGGTGTACACATTTTTTTAAGATTTCCCTAACTTTTGCCCGAGCCTTTTATTCTGTTTTTGGCTCGCCGGGATGCCCATTTTTTCCTGGATCTTTATTCTGTTTTTATCCAGCGGGTCCTTTTTACACGAAGTATTTTCTTACTGCGTCTACGTTGACAGGGGATTGGAAGTCTTCTCCGTCCATGGTTGTCAACATCAAGGCTCCACCTGAGAAAACCTTTTTAACCACGAACGGTCCTTCATAGTTGGGTGTCCACTTGCCCATGTGATCATTAAGAGGAGGAAGAATCCTTTTCAGCACTAAGTCACCTAGCATGTACCTCTGTGGTCGCACCTTCTTGTCAAAAGCCTGCTTCATCCGCTGTTGATACAACTGTCCACGGCATACAGCTGCTAGACGTTTCTCTTCAATGAGGCTCAATTGAATATATCCGGATCGGAGCCACTCAACTTCATCTAGCTTAATGTCCATCATTAACCTCAACGAGGGGATTTCCACTTCAATTGGTAGGACTGCCTCCATACCATACACCAGTGAGAACGGGGTTGCCCCTGTTGAAGTATGTACTAACGTTCTGTACCTATGTAACGCAAATGGTAGCATATCATGCCAGTCTTTGTATGTTACAACCATCTTCTGCACAATCTTCTTGATGTTCTTATTGGTTGTCTCGACAGCGCCATTCATCTTCAAGCGATATGGAGAAGAGTTGTGATGCTCTATTTTGAAATCTTGACACAAGTCAGCCATCATCTTGTTGTTGAGATTAGAACCATTATTAGTAATGATCCTTTCATGAATTCCGTACCGGCAAATGATGTCTCTTTTAATAAACCGGGCTACCACTTGTTTAGTGACAATGGTGTAGGACGCCGCTTCAACCCACTTCGTGAAATAATCTATAGCAACCAGGATGAAGTGATGACCATTAGAAGTTGTTGGCTCGATCTTGCCAATCATATCAATGCCCCACATAGCAAACGGCCATGGTGAAGACATGACACTCAACAGATTCGGAGGCACATGGACCTTATCAGCGTAAATTTGACACTTGTGGCATTTACGGGAGTACTTACAGCAATCGGATTCCATGGTAATCCAATAGTATCCCGATCTCAACAATTTCTTGGCCATAGCATGTCCTCCAGCATGGATACCAAAGGAACCTTCGTGAACCTCCTGCATCAACAGGTCTGCTTCGTGTCTATCCACGCATCTGAGCAGAACCATGTCGAAGTTTCGCTTGTACAACACACCATCTTGGTTCAAGAAGAAACCTCATGCCAATCTTCTAAGGGTCTTCTTGTCCTTACTAGATGCTCCATCCGGGTATTCTTGAGCCTTCAGGAATTGCTTGATATCATGATACCAAGGCTTGTTATCTTCACCATTGTCGACTGCAGAGACATAAGTAGGTCTTTCAAGACGGGAGACCGTAATTCGAGGCATGAAATTTTCTTGACAAACTTTAATCATGGACGACAAAGTTGCTAGAGCATCGACGAATTGGTTTTCATCTCGAGGAATATAATTCAATTTGACTTTGGTGAAGAAGGTTAACAGCCTCCTGACATAATCTCTATAAGGAATCAAGTAGGGTTGATGAACTAACCATTTGCCATTGACTTGATTCACCACCAGAGCTGAATCTCCTAAGATCTCGAGGTTCTTGACCCGCAAATTGATTGCCTCCTCAATTCCCATGATACAAGCTTCATACTCTGCCTCATTGTTAGTGCATTCGAAAGTCAACCGAGCAGCTAAAGGTGTATGGACCCCTTCTGGCGACTACTCCACTTCCATTCATGTTCACAGCTCCGTCAAACATCAACTTCCATTTGGATTCAGGGTCTGGCCCTCCTCCAGAAGTGGTTCTTCGTAGTATTTCGACTTGAGGAACATGATGTCCTAATCCGGAAACTCGAACCTCATGGGTTGATAATCATCGATCGACTGCTGAGCCAAGTACTCTGACAATATACTTCCTTTGATTGCCTTTTGCGAAGTGTAATGTATATCATACTCTGTTAATATCATCTGCCACCGGGCTCTCTTCCTGTCAGAGCTGGCTTTTCAAAAATGTATTTCACAGGATCCATCTTGGAAATTAAGAGAGTAGTGTGAGTCAGCATGTACTTTCTTAGTCGGCGAGCAGCCCATGCCAAAGCGCAGCAAGTTTTCTCAAGTAGTGAGTAGCGCTTCTCACAATCGGTAAACTTTTTGCTAAGGTAATAAATGGCGTGCTCTTTTCGACCAAACACGTCCTGCTGACCCAGCACACATCCCATCGATCCTTCAAGCACGGTAAGATACATAATCAAAGGTCTCCCTTGCACTAGAGGCATAAGAATTGGAGGTTCTAACAGGTATTCTTTGATTCGGTCAAAGGCTTGCTGGCAGTCTTCATTCCATTTAATGGCCTGATTCTTCCTCAGAAGCTTAAAGATGGGCTCACACGTGGCCGTTAGGTGAGAAATAAATCGTGAAATGTAGTTTAATCTCCCTAAGAAGCCACACACTTGCTTTTCAGTCTTCGGCTCAGGCATCTCTTGGATAGCTTTCACTTTGGTTGGATCAACCTCAATTCCTCGCTCACTAACAATGAAGCCGAGTAGCTTGCCAGAACAGACCCCGAAGGTACACTTGTTCGGATTCAACCTCAGTCTGAACTTCCGGAGTCTGTCAAACAACTTTGCTAGATTAACCAAGTGCTCTTCCTCCGTTTGGGATATTGATATCATATCATCAACATAAACCTCAATTTCATGATGGATCATGTCGTGAAATAACGTCACCATCGCCCGTTGATAAGTGGCTCCAGCATTCTTCAAACCAATCGGCATAACCTTGTAACAAAAGGTACCCCAAGGCGTGATGAAGGTTGTCTTTTCCATGTCATCGGGAGACATCTTAATCTGGTTATAGCCGGAAAATCCGTCCATGAAGGAGAACACGGAAAAATGAGCAGCATTATCGACGAGCACATCTATGTGAGGTAGATGGAAGTCATCTTTGGGGTTGGCCCTATTCAAATCCCTGTAGTCTACACACATCCTGACCTTACCGTCTTTCTTGGGAACCGGCACAATATTGGCAACCCACGGAGGGTAACTGGTCACGACCAAGAAGCCAACATTAAACTGTTTTTGTACTTCTTCTTTTATTTTAATTGCCATATCAGGACGTGTGCGCCTCAACTTCTGCTTTACCGGAGGACAATCTTCTATGAGAGGCAACTTATGTACCACAATGTCAGTGTCTAAACCAGGCATATCTTGGAAGGACCATGCGAACACGTCAACATACTCTCGAAGCATAGCAATCAAACGAGTCTTGACAGATTCTTCTAATGAAGCCCCGATCTTGACTTCTTTCTTGTCTTCTTCAGTACCTAGGTTTATTACTTCGACAACTTCTTCGTGCGGCTGAATCATCTTCTCCTCCTGTTTAAGCAGTCTGGCCAATTCTTCAGGTATTTCGCAATCCTCTTCACCTTCCTCATCGGCTTGATAAATTGGATTATCGAAGTCATACTCAGGCATGACATGGTTGTCATTGATAAGATCTGGTGACGAGCACCTGCATGAATGGTGATTCATGCAAGGCTTTAGCAAAAACTTGAGAAAATGAGAAACATTGCCATTTAAAAACTTTTCTTTCTTTTTGAAAAACAAAAAAGCAAAAATGAAAGACAAAGAACAACATGAATGAATGTGAAACGTCAGCTTTATTTATGATTATGAATTGTGTTAAGAACAAAAGAACCCTTACAAAGAGCTACTATACCCCGGGCAAGACATAGTGCTTGAATACAGGAAAAACATAAACAAAAAATTATTACTCTTCGAAAGAGGTGACTGAAATAAGCCTTTCTGATGTCCAATTGCTAAGCTGAGTCCCTGGAACGGCAGGCCTGATCCACTCATCTAGGTCACAGTCACTATCAACTGCATCATCCTGCACGACACTGATGTTTCCATAATCCACCACTCCCGCACTCGTAAAAGTAATCGGGCTCTGATAACCTTTAGCACTTGGTCCAGACGATGACTTCCCAAGATAGTAACCAATTCCGAACATATCTTTCTTTTCTAGCACTTCTACTGGACTGCCCCAACCTTCTCGTACCCTAGATTCTACCAACTCAAGCGCTTGCTTATAAGAGGCCATGGAAACCCCCTTCTTCGGTTCTTCAGGAGAAGTTGCCGCTGCAGACGCTTGTTCAGTCTTCAAGGGCTCAAAATCCTGACGTGGAGTCTCAACTATTTCGCCATCCATCTCCACATACTTGAATGAAGCCAGATGACTAACAAAAATGTCTTCTTCCCCACTAACAGTTACAATTTGACCCTCCCATACGAACTTTAGCTTTTGATGAAGTGTGGACGATACTGCTCCCGCTGAATGTATCCAAGGTATTCGGAGCAAACAACTGTACGCAAGCTGTATATCCATTACATAAAAGGTGGTATTGAAGATTTGTGGACCTACTTTAATTGGTAACTCCACCTCCCCGAACACCGATCTTCTCGACCCATCAAATGCTCGAACCACTAAGTCGCTGGGCTTTATAACTACTCCATTATAATCCAACTTCATCAGTGCTTTCTTGGGCAAGACATTCAACGATGATACGGTATCTACCAACACGTGAGAGAGTACCGTACCTTTACATTCTAAAGAGATATGAAGTGCCTGATTATGAGCACGCCCTTCAGAAGTCAGATCCAAGTCTGTGAAACCCAATTCGTGACTGGCATTGACACTGGATACCACCGCTTCCAACTGATTTACCGAAATATCCTGAGGATCATACGCCTTGTTCAGAATATTCAAGAGAGCCTTCCTGTGGGAATCAGAGCACATGAGCAAGGACAAGATGGAAATCTTCGACGGAGTTTGCTGCAGATGGTCCACAATCTTATAGTCGCTCTTTTTGATAATCCTCAAAAATTCTTCAGCTTCTTTATCAAAGGTAAGGTCTGGATCAGTTACTGGTGAAGGATCGTTGACAACCACTGATTGCTTCCCTCTTGCTCTGGCATGGGCTTCTACGGTGTCTCTGGGTGGTATCACACTATTTCTTAGTGTTTCTGGCGCAAATAATCTCCCACTTCTAGTAAACCCCCCTACTCCAACATTTTCTACTTGAGCTGGGGTTGTACTAGACGTGGCCAATTCTTGCTTCTGGCTGTTACAGTATACTTCACCACCATAATTCCAAGGAATAGCTTTATCTCTCTGATACATTACCGGTCCTGAAGTGGTGATAGTTATCGGTGCCACTCTGGCCCGTGAAGGAACTTGAGATGGATCGTAGAAGATAGTTACAGTGGAGACTTCGCTTTCTTTTACAATCTTGTCAAACTGCAACATTCCCTCATCAATCATACTTTGGATCCCTGCTTTCAATTGCTCACATCCATTTGTAGCTTCAACACATCCTGGACAATCAACTTTACACCCAGGAAAGATACCTTTCTTTGACAAGCAGACTTTAACAACATTCAGTGGAGTCTGCAGATTGTTAACATCACATACCAAGTTTATATTCTCCCCTTCATCAACTCCCCCAACCATACCTCCGTGAATAGGCATAGGGTTTTGTATTTCATTGGGAGTAGGAGTGAAGTTAATCGCTTTAGAATCCAATAGGTCTTGAACAACATGCTTCGGTGCTTTGCAGTTCTCTATGGTATGCCCGGGAGCTCCGGAATGAAATTCGCATCTGGCGTTTGTATTATAACCCTCGGGGATTTGGCCTGGCTTCGGGGGTTGTAGAGTTCGGAGTTGAATCATCTGGAGTTGTAGAAGATTCTTCAAAAGCTGTGAATAGGACATTGGCGGAGCTTCAAAATGTCTTTCTCTGTTCTTCTGGGGGTAGTATGGACGAGGAGCCCTTTGTTGATACCCTTGTTGGCGTTGCGACTGCGGTGGTTGGACTTGCTATTGAACAGGAGGAGTTGAGATAGTGACATGGGCCACTTGCTGATAAAACCTCTGCTACTTCCTCCCCTCTGCGCATACACAATACCAGAACTTGAAGCGCCTCCGTTTTGAATCTTCCCTTGCTTGATCCAACTTTCTATCCTCTCGCCAGTCAAGATGATATCTGAGAACCCACTTGAAGAACATCCAGCTAGCCTTTCCATGAAATGCCCAAGGAGGGTATCCAAGAACAGGTCTACCATTTCTCTCTCCAACAAAGGCGGTTGCACTCGAGCGGCCACTTCACGCCACCTTTGTGCGTAATCTTTGAAACTCTCTGAGCTCCTCTGAGTCAAACTCTATAGTTGAGTGCGACTGGGCGCCATGTCGATATTATACTGATACTGTTGAGGAATGCTTCTCCCAATTCCTTCCAGTTTCTTACAGAACTTCTCTCTAGCTTCATATACCATTCCAAGGACCCTCCGGAGAGACTATCCTGGAAGTAGTACATCAAGAGTTTTTCATCCCGAGTATGGGCAGCGATCTTCCAATAGAATGCCTGCAAGTGAGTCTTTGGGCAGGAACTACCGTTGTACTTGTCAAAAGTAGGCGACCTGAATTTGTGAGGAATAACCACCCCGGGGACTAGGCCCATGTTAGACACATCTATCCCCAAAGTGTCTCTACAATTGAGGGCTTTGACTTTCTCAGCGAGCATCAAAAAATCATGAAGATTTCCTTCTCCACCGAACCCCATGTCATTGTTGAAAGAAGGGAACTGGTCCTCCTGCCTGTCTTGTACTGGAATGAAAGTTGTTGTGCCTTATTCTGGAATCTGAGGTCCACCTGGGCCATTATTGGTGTTGGGAGGAGCCCCTTGCACGTCAGGAGTGGTCACAAGAGTATTAGTCTGAGGAGGGTTGAGCCCTTGAATTGCATTCCTTAACTCTTGCTGTCCCTGAGCCATCCCTTGCATCATGACCATGAACTCTCCCATTCTGGTGCGAAACTCATTAAGCTTAGTTTGCATAGCGTCCATGACTGTCCTCTGGTTGCTGCGAGTTGCATAGCGGTGCGGGATATCTTGTCGGAGATTCTGGGTCTTGGCAGCTCTCGCAATCTTTGCCTGTAACACAGATAAATTAAGCACCCTGTAGAAAAAAAACCTGCAAAAACAAAGAAGAAATGTAAATGATGCGTATGAAATGCAATGTGTTCCTTTTATTCCCAAGGCTTTCCCTGTTTCCGGTCCTAGCATTAAGAGAATAATAATTGGGAAGAAGACCCAAGTGATGTTCAAATGCAGTGACGACCGTGGAGAATTGATGCTCATTACCCCGTGTCGGTGCAACAAATAACGAACAAGAGGTTCAAAACAAGTCAATCACATAAACTGAAGTTTGAAACAACAAAGTACCCGAAGGGTGCCAATCAAAAGAACAACAAAGTACATCAAATAAAAGGAATCCCACAACAAGCCTGTGGGTAATCCAAGTACAATAGCCTGAAACTAAACCCTAGGGAGCTCTAAGTCTTGCAGCCTCCAGCTATGACGCTTGACATTCTGGAACAACTGAACGATATCCGGATGATCAGGCTCCTGGATGAGTCTCTGGATGAGGAGATCCCTTAGATCGAAGGAAGCATGTAACTCTTCAATCTGTTGCAGGAAAGCCATCTCACTCTCTTTGCTCGGACCCGGCTCGGCCTTTGACTTCTTCACATCAGCTTTCAATTTCAAGTCTTCTATTTCTTTCTGAGCTTCCTTTAGTGCTTGTTGGCTTTCTGCTAGACTTTGGAGACGACCCTTCTCTTGATGATAATCCTTCTGAAGGAGCTCCCTCTGTCCATCCAAAGAATCTTGAAGACTCTTGATTTCCAGCTTATGCTTGACGTCCAGCTCTTTTTTCTTCCTCAAATTGTCTTCCCATTTTTCTTGCCATAAGGTAACAACTTCATTGGCTTCATTCAGGTCCTTCCTCTCCTTCCGGCGCTGGGCTGCCTTGTGAGTTTCAGCTAATCCCTTTTTCTTGAAGTAAAGCTCTCTCTCTTGAAAATCTTGCTGCTTGAGCCTAACCATCACTTCAGCTTTGTGAGCTCTTTCCTCCAACTTTTGATTCTGCATCTTCAGCTTCTGACATGAATTGTAAGCTTCTTTATTCTCTAACCTGAGCTATTGAACCAAAGCTTCCAACTTTTGATAATCTTGCAGAGGCACTAAAGTCGTGGGTGCTAGCTCCTTAGGGTAGAGAGGTGTCTCTCTAGAAAATGGGAGCAACTGGGTCTTCACACGATCCTCCAACCAGTTGGAAAAAGGATCATAAGTGTTAGGATCCACTCTTCCAAAGTGTTTCTTTCCTTTTATCACTCTAACTTCCCAAGCTTGGGATAACAACATGCTCTTCTTGAGATTTCCTTCTGCTGGAAAGTACAAAGATTCATTTGCCTCTTCAATCAAAGGCAAACCTCTTAATGGATAACCAAACTGCTTCCTGGACAAGATAGGGTTGTAACTGATCCCACCTTTCCTTCCTATCAAAGGCACATTTGGGAAGCTACCACAATTGACCAATAATTCTTTGCCCACAAGATCTCTGTTGCATCCCCATGCAATGTCAGCTGAGGTTAAGCCCATTAATCTTTTGGACCACTTCCAAGATTGTTTCAAATCCTGAAAAGGTCCTGATTTAGGGAGTTGCCTTACAAACCAATCAGCAAATAAGGTAGCACAACAATTTACATATCCTTTCCTTTTTTCATTTCTATGGTGAACCCCGTAGTAGAAGTCACCTAGCAAAGTGGGTATTGGATTTCTTCTGGAAAATATAGTGATAGCTTCCATGTTAATTAAACCCTTCTCTCCTGGAAACAAACTGGTCCCATACACTATCAAAGCAAGCAAGGTGCTGAACTTAGCCCATTTGTTCTCAGAGGCCAGGTCTTGAGCTTCCTTGATAAGAAAATCTAAAAAAAGTCCTTTACCCTTAGTGGCATCCACTTATCTGTTAACTTTGGACAAATCTAGACAGAAAGACTCAGCTATATCTTCAGATGAAGGCATCTTCTCTAAGCCATAGTAAGGAGCACCATTTTTGATAGGGATTTTGAGGATGTTGGATATCTCTTCTAATGTGGGAGCCAAGATATAGTCAGGGAAAACAAAAACCCTCAACTGTGGATCATAGAACTGCAAGCTATCCCTTTGATCAGTGGTTGGCTTATTCACATAGTCTAAGATCTTTCCAAACTCTCTTCTGAAATCATCAAGCACTTTGTCCCCCATTAAGCTAATCAACCTCTGAATACCATCTATTTCTGGATGTGGGAACGTATAATAGACATTTCTCTTCCTTGGAATCTCCATGTTGAAGCAACAAATATGACCAGGACTAGGAGGTAATGAACCCTGAGAATAAAAAGAACACAAAATGATTAATGATGTCATGATGTTATGCAAGGCAAGGCATGTGATCAGTGACGTGTCTGTGTAGTGAATCAGGTAATCAAGTGTCTGTGCAAGGCCATAATATCATCACAAGTATCTATGATCAGGAGTTCATGACTTCAGAATCCATAATTAACAGAACAAGATAATATCACTGAAGATTACTGGCATATGAGGGTATGTTGAAGTTTAGGGTTCCTGCAAACCTGTAAACCCCTCCCAATCTCACGGGTGTGCTACTTGGGTCAAACATCACGGACTCTTGAGGCCGAATAGCAATAATACGTTCACCATTTCCGAGAAATGGCTCAAGACCAAATCAGGGAATCGGTTTCGCATTATCTACTACTCAGGGAGGTCTCAGCTGAGTCCGGAAAAACAAGCATCCCTCACAAGTCCCCAGCTTCAAGCACTGAATCGAGAAACAATAGTACATTATCCCGAAGGGTACAATACTACCGTCATACGAACAGTTTGCTTTAACTGGATTCCCATGAGAGAACCAGGCCATCCTATGCGAGTTCCCAGTGGGCCCTCGAATGCGAGTGGGTTTGCCAACAAATGTGGTCTGCCACTGTCATCACTGGAGAGGGATGTTTCCACAAAGGTTCTCAATGATCGGTCCCTTGACTGCACATAACTATCAAGGTAGCGCATTAACCCAGAAAGATTCCGATATCAATACATTCCCGAGAAGGTCACAAGTCAAGGCGTGGAACTCACAAATACCAACATAGAAAGATGCCATGAAGCCAAAGTGGAACCACTCTAAGTCCTAGGTGCACTCAAGCCGGGTACTTGGCTTATCTCACAGTAACTCCCATCCCGCAGAAAAAATGAAAACCATTATAGCCAGACAGTCCAGTATAATATGATGCATGGAAAATAAATTACTGAAAGCAGTAAATAAATGCGGTAAAGTAAAGCTGTAAAGTAAAAACTGTAAATAAAAACAGTAAAGCTAAACTAAAGCACACAACAACAAATAGATAAACACCCAAAAGAAACAAAACCAAACAGGCGCTAGGATTGACTCTACAAGGGAAACCAGAGATTCTGGGTTCGATCCCCAGCAGAGTCGCCAGGTGTCGCTCCCGGGATTTTCATCCTAGTACAAACGCGAAAGTGGCGCGGAAAAGGTAGAGTCGCCAGCTAGGCATTTTTATCCCGAAAGAATGGGAAATGTAATGCTGCACAAACCTGAGGAAGAAGGAAAGGACAAGGTCCTTCGAACCAAAGATCTGGGTTCGGGAGTCGGTTACGACCTGGGAAGGTATTAGCACCCCAAATCGTCCGCCGTACCCGACGGGATCCACGCTTGCTTGTTTGTTTCAAAGGGTGAGAAAAATATAACTGCTGCTGAATAACACTGCTGACTGGAATGGAATGGAAATGAGAAATAAATTGGAAAAAAGAATGAAAATAAAGAGGGGAAAATGTAGGGAAAATAAAGAATGTGCTCGAACGGGCCCTACCCCGCTGCCTACGTACCTCATCGGGATAATAAGGATCAGAGTCGACGTAGTTCGCCTAACTAAGGCGGGAACTATTTGTTTGTGTTTTTTATAGCTGAAACTGCGTATGTCTATGCTCAGGTGTTGCAGGCTCGTCTGGTACAATTGCGTTTACCGTCTTGCATGCGAGACAAGTCGTCACGAGTTCGCGTTATGAGTGAATGAGATGAGAAGAGAAGTTCCCGCAGGATAGTCACTTATTGTGTTTGTTTTGTCTTTTATGAGAAGTATTTTGAATTTGTTTTCTTTATGAAACAACCCCTTGATGAGACTTGTACATCATGTTAGACAAGCTTACACCACTCCAAGATGGAATGAGTGCAAGTGCCTCATGGAATAAGGCAATACACAAGGGACCCTTTCATTTATTTGTTAAGTGTTTTTTGGATTTTGTTTGAAGATTAGAAAGAAGGACTCAAGTTGCAAAAGGAAAAAATCTAAGGGACTAAGACACAAACCTAATTTTGTTTATTTATTTACATGTGATCCTAATGGTTTGTGATGTTCCTAAACCTAATGAAGAAAGGAACTAGAAACTACTAGAACGCAACTTACTTCCTAAGGAAGTTAAGTTGATTCTAAAGCAAGAGGAAAACCTATACAAGTGAAATATCAATCAATATAGAAAGACATTAAAATTGGAAATAAGGAATAAAATTCTAAACAAATGTTAAGGCATAAACCAAAAAGTAAGCCTAAACTTATTCTAAGTTCATTTATTAGAAATATTAAGTCTAAGTCCTAAAACTAGGGGAATCATTTAATATTGTCATTCTAAAAATCAGCACCTAAACTATTCTAAGTCAATTTAATATCCTAAAATTAAACCTAAGTAAACTAGTTTTTTAATGGATCTTAATATTCTAACCCAAACTAATTGAATTTTACATGTATAAAGGCCTAAAGATTAATGCACTAAAAAAATAGTAAAGGTCCTGGAAAAATTATGGAATTAATTTCTATAGGGTCCCTAAACTAACTATTACATTGTGCTGAAAAATATCCTAAAAATTCAGAAGTTAACTATGTCTAAAAATCACTTAATTCTACCTAAGGATTAACTATGATTTTCTAAGGATTAAGCTACTAAAACAGTGGATAAAATGACCTAAAAATTCTACCAAAATTATCCTAGGTCCTATTATGAGTCCTCTAAACGCAGCAAAAAGAATGGGTCAAAAATCCTAATGGAAGTGGAAAAAATAAAATGAACAAAATCATGTACAGTTAAAAGAAATTCAATAAAAGCTAATTAAAAGAAAAATCAGAATTAAATCGAAATAATGCAAAATTCAGAAAATAAAAATGTCAAAAAGATTCTAATGGGAATTATTAACCTACTTAATTTTTTGTAGAATTTTCCTATGATTTTTACTATTTTTATTGATTTATTTCTAAACTATATCTAACTAAAATAAAAATCTAAAAAAGGAATAGAGGGGGGGGGGGGGTTGTTAAGCATTTTTTAGAGTTCTTTTTTTCTATGGGCATAAAAGAGGTGTGCTAATAGTAAAGAGCCTTGGGCCCATGCGCAGGCTGAATAGGGTGTATAGCATGGACCATTAGTCAATTATGTTGACTTCAAGAATGACCGTTTGATCTTAAGGTCTCCTAAAGTACTCTAATCGTGTGACTCTAAGACGCATGGACATGATTGCTTATGGTGGAATGCACACACGTGAGCAACAGGACTGAGGGCCTACCGGACGGTGACAAGTGTCACCGCCGGTATGGCTGGGAAATCCAAATCTTATCTCATTGCAATTCTTGAACGGTGCAATAATTATACTTTAAGGTGGATTAAAATGAAACTAAAAGGTGAATTAATTCTCTTAATAACTATTAATTCCACAAGATTCTTGTAATTAATATTAACTAATTTAATTACAAAAAATATAAAACCAACAAAAGCCAAGGGAGCTGAACAAAAAACCCTAGGTCTTCCTTCACCCTCTTCTTCGCCGCCGCGAACCAATTTCTTCGCCACCCTCTCCTTTCTTCTTCCCTCCGTCCCCACCATCACCTTCATCTTCTCTAACCAGTAAGATTAACCTAAACAAACCCTATTCTTCAATCTGGACCGAAAATACCCTTAACCCTTCCTCAAATAGACAAGATCAAGGCTTTCTAGAATAACTTGAATGAAGCTCAAAGTCTCTCTCTCTAACTACATCGCAACCATGCCTCCATTATAACTTCTCAACGATTTTTCCGCATACGCTCTCAAATACCAATCGCAAATGAAAACGGTGAAGTTGCAAAGTAATACAGATTACCTGGTCAAATCGATGAACGCAAAGAGACAAAGATCAACGGTGAGTATATCGGTTCTTCTTGCCTTTGTTCTTGCGCTACGACCCCCCTTTTTTATCCCTTGCGATTTATTGTACCTTCTGAATTATTCTTTGGTGGTCGTTGTTGTAGATATAGAATATGCAGCAAGGAAGGCCTGAAAGTATGCCGTGAGTTGATATTATAGTGAAGCTTCGGTTGCGGAAGTTACAGAGTGCGAGAGAGATTGATGAAGCTTCGGTTGAAAAACGATGGCGATGCGAAGAAGCTCGAAATTTCGGAAACTGAGGTTGCGAATTATGGACTCTCACCTATTTCTGTTTTGTTACACTTTGTAGAGCTTAGAATTGTTCTTCTCCTTTTTTTAAGATTCCATAACAGTTAGAGATTGACGAAGAACTTGAAGATGAAAGTCGTTGAAGAAGATTGTAGGAGGTGATTTGAGGAGAGGATGAAGAATGTGTATGAATGAGGATCGAAGAGTCTAAAGGGTGTAAACACCCCAAATTTTCCCTCACCCATTCACACCATGGCTTGTGATCATTTCATATGCATAAACACAATCATAGCATCTCATATTGCATTTTTGATTCATTGCATTGGTTCAAAGTCATCTGCATCTAGGGTTTGTGATCTGAGCAATCCAAGGGCTTCTTGAGCCACTCCAAAGGTCATCAATCACTTCAAAGGGGTCCATGTGTGTTCAAGCATCATATTGTATCCTCCCAAAGTCAATAATGTCAAAAAATCACAAGAACTGAGAATGGTATGGAAGCAGAGCCAGGCTTGACTGCACAGATGACCTAAAATTAGGGTTTTGGTTTTAGAGGCCATAACTCCAAATTTTTTGGTCATTCTTGTTTCTATTGGTCTCTATATGGTATAGGGAGCATGCATATCAATTTTCATGAAGAAATTCCATGGGGAAGTCATCTGATCAAGAGTTGACTTTCTGGGCAAGTCAGTGCAAAATTAGGGCATCTGAGGCCCCCAATGACCCAACCAAAGAGTGTTCTTCATCATTTTGATTGTATATGATATTTATTTGATCATAGAAGATGTTGGAAGTTCACAAAATTGAAGATTTTCAAGTCATTTGCAAAGTTGACTTTTTGGGAAGTTTGACTTTTAATGAAATTGCCATTTTGGGAAACTTTTTCAACCCTTGCTTTTTGATTCAAAAATGCTTCAAATGAAAAAAACTTTGGTCATGAAAGTTATAGAATGGATCATTCCCTTTTCAAAAAGTACAAGAACATGACCTAATTCATTTTGGATCAAAAGTTATGGCTTGTCAAAGTTGGCTAAAATCACAAAATTTGAAGTTTTCTACCAAAGAGGCATTTTGCAAAATGGTTTGATCAAGTGTTCTAAAGGCCTCAAATGTGTACCATTTATTCACAACATGATCATATGACCTCTAAAATTCAGAATGGGCCAAAGAACTTTGCACTTTGATGCCTTGAAACTCAAGAAATCCCAAAGGAACCAAACTTGAACCAACTTGCAAAACTTATCATAAGTTACAAACCACTTGCTGCATTGCCTCTAAACCTTTTTCATAGCATTCCTTGATTCAAGCTGAGCAAAATCAAGCCAAAAAGCAAGTTGTACCATAGCCCATGCTTCAAGTACACATCAAGTTGACATTTTGGCCAAAGACCCATACCAATCACCATAGGCCACCAACAACTTTCTGACCTATCCCCTTTTGATACATGGACAAAACCCAGCCTAACACAACACACAACTCATTCTGATCTTGCCCACAAGCCATATTTATCAAAATATCTCCCATTTGCAAAACCCTTCGAAACACTCTCCACAAGCTGCAAACACACAAACAACCTTCACAAACAAACTCAGCACACTTCACTGATCAAAAACCACCCATCACCATAGCCTGAAAGTCACTGAAATCAAAATACGATTTCCACCCCACCTTGAACAGAACTTCTGTGATCTTCCAAACCAGCCATCACAAACTTCTTTCAAGTATCAAGACTTCATTAGGAGCTCAAGAGGATTGAGTTTGCACCAAGAAACATCCCAGAAAGCCCAGAACCAGAAGGTTTCATCTCAGGTATAGCTCAAGAACAAATTTTCCAGAACTTCATTTACTTGTTATAAATTGATTCTACATGTTATCCTGATCATCATGATGTGTTTGAAATTGAAAATGAGTGGAAAATGAGGATGTATTGATGTTCTGAAATTTCTCCCGTGAAAAATGTTTGCTTCGATTTGCTTGATTTATGTAGTTTAAATGTTGTTTGATGGTTGATTCATGTTCCATGATGTTAGAGGATCATTTCCCTGTGTTTAATTTGAAGTGGGGTGGCTTGTAGTGAAACCTAGGGTTTTGGTTCGCCGGAGAAGACGACCGGAAGTCTTCTCCGGCCACCTGAGAACCATTAGCCCTAATCTGTGTAATTAAATGAGATTTGAATTTGGAACGTAGGATGAGTTGACCCAGGCTGACTGGCGCGCGTTTGAATGGCTAGGATGTGTCCTCAGAAACCCTAATCCTCATTAACTTAATTAATCCCATTTAATTAATTCATAAACCTGATTTAACCAGGTTTGAACTTGGGCCATTGGATGTGGCGCCAAGTCAACCTTCCCTTGCCCAGAACGCATCTGATCCATCCATTGCTCATACTTTTCATTTTATTAATTTTTATTTCACATTTTTCTTATTTAATTTGTGCATTTTATTAAAAATAGTAAAAATCATTTAAAAATTCTGAAAATTTTTATGCAAGCTTTTATTAATTTTCAGAAACCAAAAACATTTTTATTTTTTATTTTTTTGCATTAAAAATTATTTTTAAATCATTTAAAAGTTTATTTTTAATTAATTAATGAGAATTAATTAATTAAAAATACTTTTAGGTATTTAAAAATCACCAAAAAATTCATGAAACATTTAAAATCATTTAGAAACATTGTCCAACCCTCAAACCAAATTTCTTTTTTGATCTTGATGTCTTTTGACAATTTTTCATGGAATTAATCTCATTTCAAGGCATTATTTTGATCCAATCTTTGAAAATTCATTTCTGCCTAGTCTTTAAGAGTTGGACTTTGATTCTTTTTGCATTGCATCTTGCATATCATGAAGTTTATAGGATTAAATTGGCATGATTTGATCTTGCATTTTCAATTTGTTTGACATTTTTCTTGACAAGGTACCATAAAACCCTAGCAAATCTTGAGAAATTCATAACCCTCATTAGGTTAAGAGTTAGAACCCCTCCTTTGGGCAGTGAGTTTGTGTAGGTTTAGGGTTCCTTTGAATGCATTTTCAATTTTTTATCATGATGTTTGCTTCTGGTTTTGATTTTTGTTTTGTGCATTGATCATAAACCCTAATTTGGGCTTTCATTTGCATCCATCTTCCATTTGCTTGCATACCATGACTTGCCATGACATTTTGTGCATTCATTTGATTCATATTACATATTAGGACATATTAGAATCATGTTTTATCATTGCATCTTGCATTTGCCATGTTGTATGCCATTTGCATTTCATAACTTTTCATGTATGTTCATGGTTCTAAGCATGCTTCTCTTGCATCCATATGTTTGTATGATCATCCTCATGCCTTGATTCATGTTTGCATCATCTCATAGCATCATTAAAATCATACTTATGCTTCTGGTTTTGATTTACATCATCCCATTTCATCTCATTTTACATTGCATTGCATTCCTTTCACCAACTTTTCAAGTGGTAAGTAACTTTGAGAAGTGAATTTGCCTTCACTTCTCACAATTTCTTTTCATCCCTCTTATACATCATTGCTTCATTTTGTCTTGTGTTTGAGATTGAGCTTGCTCATTCTTCTTCATATTAATTTCTTTCTTCAAGTGACTTGTCTTCTTAAATGAAGCAAGTTACTTTGCTTCTCTTTGCTCCTTTCATCTGCTTCCTGGTGGTTTCTCTGAAGATGTCTCTTGCAAACCTCACAAACCTTAGGAACAACCAAGCATGACAATGATTAGGGTTTTAATTAGTTCCCCATTTAGATTTTGCCTTTGTGTCTCATTGAGTCCTCTCTTCTCATCTCATAATCAGGGACTAAACCCTAAAGGCTTTAAGGCTTTGTGATTAAGCTTATGCCTGCATCCTTCTATTAGGATGGAGTGTATAACTTTAATCCTAAGTGTCAAACCCTTAATGTGTTTAACTCCTTTAATCAACTCACTTAATAATCATCAAGACATCAAACTTGTAACTTGGGCCTTGCATTAGGGTTCTAATTCTTCCTTAATTGGTTAAGAAGGACTAACCCTAGTGTTAATGGACAAGTCCCCCTCAAGTTGTCTTACAAACCCTAAAAATCACTTCATCATCTTATCATTAACTAAAATCCACTTAATAAAGGCTTTGTTTTGTCATGAGTTTAATCCCTAATCATGGACTAAGTTGAGGAGCTTTCCTCAGCTTAAACATTCTCATCTATTATCCTTCTATTAGGATGGTGTAATGAGTCTGTTTAGTCCCTGATTATGGCTTAATCTCATTACTCAACACTAAACAAAAACACCAAAAACATCTAAATAATCACAAGTAGGTTAATGATCTTAATCCTACACCATGCTGATTAAGTGTGAGAAACTGACTTCACACTTAAGGCATTCTCATTACCCCTAATCAGAGGGAAGATGTGATGAGTTTACTAAATCTATTGGTTTAGGCTTCAGCTCATTAATCTATGACAAACTTTCAAAAGCAATAAAAGATTGAAAACATAAAAACAAACAATAATCGTCTCCTCCGGGATTCTTTTCTCATCTTATTCACTCATAAACGAGAACTTGCTTCTTCCGTCTAATGCAAGACAGTTTGCACCTGAGCCAGACAGGTCATACACTTGAGCATAGACAAGCAAGCAGTTCACAAGTCAATTTATCTTTCAGTCTCTTTGGGTCGAACTACGGTGTTCTGACTTCCTCATTGCACGAGAGGATACATAGGCATAACTTAACAGTTATCGAACAAAAGTCTCTGTATATTCCTCCTCTTTCCAGCTTTATTCTTTTAGCCTCATGATCTTGAGCATTTCATCCTTGTTCTTACACTGACACTCCACTTATACACTTCACTTCTCTTACACTGACACCTGTACATCCTTTTCCAGTTCTCTTGCACACAAAATTGCACTGACACTACCCCTTTAAAACACAAATCTTTTAAGTGTGGATCCCGTCGAGTACGGCGGACAATCTGGGTGCTAATACCTTCCCAGGTTGTAACCAACCCCCTTTCTCAGTCTCTCTGGTTCGCAACCGTCTTATCCATGTCTTTCTAGGCTTATGCAGCATTGCCTTTCCCTCGGGATAAAAATGCCTAGCTGGCGACTCTTTCATTCTCTTGAGTTCACTCCTGTGTGTTCTCATTTCATCCTTTCGCCGACCGTTCGCGTCTGTACCTTTATCTGAGCCGGTCTCATTTATCGGGAGCGACAGCTTGGCGACTCTGCTGGGGACCCTTATACTGTAACCAGGGTTTCTGGTTCTTTTTGTGGGTTCCTCCTAGCACTTGTTTGATTTGTGTTTACTGGGGTGTTATGTGTTATTTGTGTTCGTATATTTGTTTTATTTATTGCTTTATGTACAGTTTGTTTACTGCTTTATTTACAGCTTTATATACATCATACTGTCATAACTATTCTGGCTGGATCTGGTTTTGTTGCTTTGGTGGGTGGGTGTTCTATTGAGAGTTTAAGGTCCTATACCTGGGACCTGAGTGACACCTAGGCTAGAGTGGTTCATGTTCTTTCCCATTCCATTTCGGTCTGGTGCGGGAATATGAAACACGGTTCAGATATGGGTTTCTTCTTGAGAACTCTGTGCTACAGATTTCCTGTAGTGCTAGGGCTATCTGGGAAGCCTGCTAAGTCTGGATGACCTTTATTATGACCTTCAGAAACTGAGGTGAATTAGAGGAGGATTTTTTATGGTTATTGTAAACACTGTACCTCCGGGTTAGAAGTGTTTACACTTCTCATAACTGATCCAAGTCTGAGGATCCTTGTTTTAGAACATCACCTGTGAGGGGGTTGGGTTGTTTACAGGTTTGCAGGTACCCATGGCCACATCATACCCTGATACTTTGTTTTGATTAAGAATACTCCACTTTGGGACAGTTCTTGTAATTTTTAACCCTGGATATGTGACTCTTTATTTGAGTCCCCCACCTTGGTTACTGGACTTATGAACCTCCATCTGGATTCCTTGAACATACATGGACTTATACCAAGGCAGTAATCAGATCCAGCTTAATCACAAACCCTTGCATATCATTTGCATACATCATCATTGCATCATTTAACATGTGTTTATTTGTTTTTCAGGGTATCCATATTACATTTGGCTTGGTTTTGACCCCTTCATCTGCATAGGCCCTTTGTTCACCAGCTATTTGCTTCAGCAACCTTCATCAGCTACCTTGCTTCAGTCACCTGCATCACCAGTGTCAGCCTGTCAGTGGCCCATCTCCAGTGTTAGTCTCCATCATCAGCATCTGTCTCAGCTCTTCATTAGCAGACATGGCACCCAAGAAGAGCAACATCTCCTCTCATTTCTTTGAGCCTGAGCTGGCTAGCATCAGGAAGGTCCAGGCCCTGATTACTCCAGACCATATACCACTATTCAGAGAACACTATGGAGGCATCCTTGATGTGGTTATGGATTTGGACCCTTCCCAGAGGAGCTTGATTCATACTTGCCTGCAGTTCTATGATCCCCCTTTGAGGTGCTTCACCTTCCAGAATTTTCAGTTGGGACCCTTGTTGGAAGAGTATTCATCACTGATTGGTGTACCTATCAGGGGTGGAGTCCCCTTCAACCCTGAGATGGCTTTTCCTAGTAATGAAGAGGTGGCAAAGGCATTGTATCTGGAACCAGTTCTGATTGAGCAGAACATGACAGCAAAGGCTGGAATCTCTGGTCTACACTTGGATTTCTTGACTTCTCAGGCTATCCTGAAGGCCTCCTTGGGAGAATGGAAGGCAGTATGTGCATTATTAGCCCTCAGCATATATGGGGTTATATTATTTGCAGATGAGCCTAAGTTTATTAGCAAAAATGCCATTCATCTTTTCATTCTGAGGAACCCAGTGCCCACCTTACTGGGAGATTTCTACTACTCTGTTCACCAAAGGAATGAAAAGCAAAGAGGAAGATTGGTGAGATGCTGTGCTCCCCTATTCCATACCTGGCTGCTCAAACACCTGCCCAAGACTGATGCATTCTTGAATCCTCACCAACAGAGGAATTGGGCTAGGAGGCTTGTTGCTTTGACCTCAGATGACATCAGGTGGTGCACCCAGAGCACCAAGGGCAGGGACATCATTACTAGTTGTGGGCAGTTCCCCAATGTACCTCTGATAGGAGTGAAGGGTTGCATCAACTACAACCCTCTGCTATTCAAAAGACAACTGGGCTATGCATTGGTCCACCCTCCTAGAGTACAAGATCTAGCTGAGACCCTTTATTGTGAGATCAAGCCTAATCTGGCTATTGTCAGGCAAGCATCCTGGGCTTGGGACAATGTCCAGACCAAAGGGATGGCCATTCTTGGGAGATGCAACAATGTGGCCTCAGCTCAGTATTATGAGTGGTCTCATGCCAGGGCTCAAATTTCTGGGATGCCCTTCACCATTGAGGATGCACCTGGACCATCCACAGCACCTCCTCCAGCCACTGTCAGCCTGGAGGAGTTTGAGAAGCTAAAAGAGAGGAATGAGAATTTGTCTGAAGCCTTGAAGAGAACCCTCTAGGAGAGGAGTGATGGTCGTCTGGACATTGAAAGGTTAGAAAAGCTCAAGGTGGAGCATCTAGCCAGGATTGAGAAGTCAGAGGACTACATCAAGAAGTCAAGGGCTGGAGAACAGATTTTGAAGAATGCCTGTAAAGAGGCCCAGTTCCAGAAGGCTAGGACTGATCTCTATCTGAAGGAGAGCCAAGCTAGGTGGGTCAGGATCACTGAAGCTCGCACTCAGGAGGATAAGAGAACACAGGACAAGATTGAGCAGTTGGAGGCTAATGCAAAGGAGCAACAGAAAGCCCTATTAGCAGCCCAGAGGGAGATCTCAGAATTGAAGCTCAGGGCTGGTGTGAAGAGGTCAAAGGACCAAAGCAGACACAAGAAGCTAACCACTGCTATCACCACCAGGAATCTTCTCATCAGGAACCTCACAGAACATCCAGCTGACCCTGTGACTGAAGCACTTCTCAAGGAAGTCCAGGAGGATGAGTTTGGTCTTGGTGTCTGACTTTTGCTTGTTGTTGTTTTCATTTCATGTACTTTTATTTTATGTTGTATTTATTGACCCCTCAGAGGGCATGTATTGTAAAAAAACAAACTATGTATGTTTTTCCATTTGTAATATATTCATTAGTTTGTGTTTTCTGAGTTCTTTTTCTCTCAAAGCAACATCAAAGCACCTTCCTCAGGGGTCTGGAAAGGTCAAAACCAAGTGCCTAGCCGGATACCTTGGAAACAAATAAGCATACTGCATTGCACACTAACTTTTGTTTTGTTTTGTAGGTTTTAGTTTTGTTTGTTACTAACTTTGTTGTGACTCAGGAACTATTGCTCGACGTCGGGTGTTCCCACTCAACCGTCCACATAGATATCCCACTCGCAACAACCTTCCGGGTATACAAATGGACCAAGTACAGCAGGACCTTACAGAGGTCAGGACTCAAATGGCCAATGAGAGACTGGAGATGAGAAATCAGATGACCCAGTTTATGGAGGTGATGAATGGATTGGCACAAAGCCAAGAGAGATTAAGGGTATTGGTAGAAAGGCAGACCCAGGAGGAACCCCATCTAGGGACTGGGGGAACAAGCAACAATGAGAGGGTTCAGCCTCATGTTAATCCTCCAGTGTATGGGCCTCACCTTCATCCAGAGATCAACATCCCTGCTAATGTGCAAGGGAAAGCCACCGCATGCAGAGTATTACAAGAAGACCCCCAAGAGGATCAATTCACTGTGATGGGAGCTGGGGATGAAGCCTATGACAGAAGGCTAAATGAAATTGCTGAGAAATTGAGATCCCTGGAGTCCCAGAATTCCTTGGGCTTTGATGTTATGGACATGGGTCTAGTGGACGGGGTAAGGATTCCCCACAAGTTTAAACCTCCGTGCTTCGAGAAGTACAACGGAACTTCCTGTCCCCGAACCCATTTACAATCCTTTCTGGGGAGGCTGAAGGCATATACCATGGATGAAAAGCTATGGATGTTTTATTTCGAAGATAGCTTAACAGGAGCTTCAAGGGAATGGTACTCTCACTTGACTAGAGCAACCATCAGATGCTGGAAGGACCTAGCTGAGGCCTTTATCAGACAATACCAGTACAACTTGGATATGGCTCCTAACAGGACCCTCTTGATGGGAATGTCTCAATCATCCAGGGAAAGCTTCCGGGAATACGCCCAGAGGTGGAGACAGCTTGCTGCTGCTGTCCAGCCACCCATGTTGGAAAGGGAAATGGCCGACATGTTTATGAACACCCTCCAAGGGACATATATTGACAGGCTAGCTGCCTTTTCTTCCACCAGCTTCGCTGACGTAGTCATAGCTGGGGAAAGAATTGAGAGCCTACTAAAGATGGGCAAGATTTCTGACAACGGTGCGAGCTCGTCCAGCAACCCCAGAAAACCTTTTGTAGGTCCAAGAAGAACCGGTGAGACTAATGCTATTCAGGCCAGCAGGGGCAGACCACAATATGTTCATAGGTCGGTGGCAGCAGTCACCATTCCCACTCCAATTCCTCAGCAACCAGCATATCAACCACAACAACAACCCCATTACTAGCAACAAACTCAGTATCCTCCTCAAAGAAACTACAACAACAACAACAACAGTCAGCAAAGACCATTTCAACAGAGACCGTCTCAGGCCAATAGGGTGATTGATCCGATCCCTATGCCTTATGCCGCTTTACTGCCACAACTCCTGAAGCTCAACTTGGTTGAGTTAAGGACGTTGGCGCCACCAGATCCTTCCAGTTTGCCAAGAAATTACGACGCCAACGCCAGATGCGCTTTTCACTCCAACGCACCTGGCCACAGTACAGAGAAGTGCAGAGCTTTACAGATGAAGGTGCAAGACCTGGTAGATTCCAAAGCTCTAAACTTTGCACCCCCGCCAAATGTCAACAAAAACCCCATGCCCAATCACGGAGGACCAAGAATCAATGCTATTGAGTAAGATAAGCCATCTTTCTTAATAACCAGTGTTGGGCAGATCCGGACACCCCTGGTAGAGATTAAAGCTCAACTCCTTGAATGCCAGATATTCCCTGGGTGTGAGCTCGGGTGCGGTTATTGCAACATTTCGGTAAATGGGTGTGATAATTTGAGAAGCGGCATAGATGGTCTCATCCAGAATGGTCTACTTCAAATCACAACATTAATACCTTCAAATCCGGCAATCCCTCCGACAACAGTTCCAGAGTCTCCTACAACTGCAACAACAATTATTCCAAACAATTCTTCAGTTTCATCAACAAATGCTTCAAATATCACTTCAACAAGCCAGATATCAACAAACATTACTTCTACAACATCAGCACCCCTCTATTCAGAATCTTCTCCTACAACACCAGCAAATATCTCAGCAGTCACTATTTATTATGATCCGTCAAGTATTCCTCCGAACAACAATTTCCAACAACAAGCAGTGGCATCTCCTGCCAGGACACCGGTCACTATCTACTATGATCCACATACTATTGCAACACCCTCCTCTGCTGCAGTCAGCCCGGTTACCATCACGGTACCTGGGCCTGTTCCATATGAAAGCACTAATGCCATCCCTTGGCATTATGGCTCTGACCTGTAATGCAATGGGGAGAAAATCACTCTTGACTCTTCAACCTCTTCTCCACACATTGATAATGTCGGGGGAGGCGGAGGCTTCACTAGAAACGGACGCCTTTTTGCCTCGCAATCACAAAGGCCTAATGCCGAAGCAGAAGCTGCTGCCAAAGCAAAGGGAAAGAGTGTAATAGCTGAAGAACCCATTCTCAAAGAAACACAGAAGACATCTTTTGAACAAGATGTAGACGAGTTTATGAGAATTATCAAAAGGAGTGATTACAAGGTGGTGGATCAGCTTCACCAAACTCCCTCAAAAATCTCCATTTTGTCCTTGCTGATGTGTTCCGAAGCTCACCGGAATGCATTGCTAAAAGTCTTGCACGCAGCATATGTGCCGGAGGAGATCACCGTTAATCAGCTGGAGACCGTGGTAGCAAATGTCAATACCAGCCATGGATTGGGTTTTACCAATGCTGATCTAACATCTGAGGGTTGTAACCACAATAAGGCTTTACACATCACCCTGGAATGCAAGGGTGCTATTCTATCACATGTACTGGTAGACACTGGGTCTTCACTCAATGTCTTACCAAAGAAAGCCTTGGTGAAGCTAGAGTATGATGGTTTGGCATTGCGGCCAAGTAATTTGGTAGTGAGAGCATTTGATGGCTTTAAGAGATCAGTGCTAGGAGAGATTAATCTACCTGTGATGATTGGCCCACAGACGTTTAAAATAACCTTCTATGTGATGGACATTCAGCCGGCCTACAGCTGTTTGTTGGGTAGACCTTGGATTCATGCCGCTGGCGCAGTTACGTCTACCCTTCACCAGAAGTTAAAATTCGAGTGGGAGGGCCAAATCATCACCATTTGTGGTGAAGAAGATATTTTTGTTAGCCATCTGGCTACGTACAAATACATTGAGATGGACGGGGAGATCCATGAAACCATGAGCCAGGGATTCGAAGCCCTGAACATCAATGAAGCATCTGCTGTACTTGGGACTTCCATGACATCTTACCAGCAAGCCAGGAAGGTTGTTGAAGAGGGGAGTGCTCAAGGCTGGGGCAAGCTGTTGCCTGTGGAGAAGAAAGAGGACAGATTTGGGTTGGGTTACAAACCAACTCAACAAGATCAATCAGAGGCTGCTAAGAAGCCCAGTTTCGTCAGTGGGGGAATGCTCACCCCTGATGCTGTAAACAACTTGGAAGATGAGTCGGAAGATGAGCGCAACCTGGAGAGCTGGATACGTCCAAGGATCCCGGGGAGCCGTATCTCAAACTGGTCTTCCCAGGAAATTATAAGGGTTACTCCTGCAGAGTAACTATTATTTCCTGTATATTTTAAGCATGCATCAAGTCTTGCATCTTGCCCAAGATGACAAGACTCATTTTGTAATCGGGCCATCTTGTAATTTTGTGCAAACAGATCAATCAATGAATATCGGATGTCTTTTGCAAATGAGTCTTTTTCTTTTCTGCTCACTGTTTTTCATTTTTCTTTTTGTACAAAAATAAAATGGCAATGTTTTCAAAATGATAAACTTCATTTCACTTTTTCTAAAACAAGATTAAAATCAATAACTAAAATGAACAATCTAAACCCTTGCAGAGAGTGCCTTTCAGACTGCACCGACAACAGCACAGCTATGGCTTCGTATGACTTTGACAATCCAAGCCGATGAAGGGGTTGAAGAAGATTATGAGCTTCCTGAAGAGCTAGCCAGGTTGTTAAGGCAAGAGGAGAAGGTTATCACTCCTCACTAGGAGGAGATTGAAACGGTTAATCTTGGTACGGAAGAAGATGTGAAAGAAGTTAAGATCGGGGCCTGCCTACAAGACTCAGTGAAAGAACAACTAATTGATATGCTTCGGGAATATGTGGATGTCTTTGCGTGGTCTTATCAGGATATGCCAGGGTTGGACACCGATATTGTCATGCACAAGCTGCCTTTAAGAGAAGATTTCCCACCGGTTAAACAGAAACTACGCCGCACCCGCCCAGACATGGCAAGGAAGATTAAGGAAGAGGTATAAAAGCAGTGGGACGCCGGGTTCCTCGCTGTAACTAGCTATCCGCCGTGGGTTGCTAATATTGTACCTGTGCCAAAGAAGGACGGCAAAGTAAGAATGTGTGTTGACTACCGGGATCTGAACAGAGCCAGCCTGAAAGATGATTTCCCATTACCTCACATTGATGTATTGGTTGATAATACAGCTCAGTTCTCGGTGTTCTCCTTCATGGACGGATTTTCAGGATACAATCAGATCAAAATGTCACCTGAAGACATGGAGAAGACAACTTTCATCACACCCTGGGGCACTTTCTGTTATAAGGTGATGCCATTCGGACTGAAGAATGTAGGTGCAACATATCAACGGGCTATGGTAACATTATTCCACGATATGATCCATAAAGAAATCGAGTGTTATGTGGATGACATGATTGCCAAGTCCCTCACAGAAGAAGACCACTTGGTAAATCTGTTGAAACTATTCAAGCGTCTGAGGAAGTACCAACTGAAGTTGAACCCCAACAAGTGCACATTCGGGGTGCGATCTGGTAAGCTGCTGGGATTTATTGTAAGCGAGAAAGGGATTGAGGTTGACCCTGATAAAGTCAAAGCCATTCAAGAAATGCCTGCACCGAAAACTGAAAAAGAAGTTCGGGGTTTCTTAGGTAGATTGAACAACATTTCACGGTTCATATCTCACCTTACAGCAACTTGTGAACCTTTGTTCAAGCTGTTAAGAAAAGAACAAACGGTCAGGTGGAACGAAGACTGCCAGAGGGCTTTTGACAAAATCAAGGAATACTTGCAAGAGCCTCCTATCCTTATGCCTCCAGTTGAAGGAAGACCTCTAATCATGTACTTGACAGTATTAGAAGAGTCAATGGGGTGTGTGTTGGGCCAACATAACGAGTCTGGTCGAAAAGAGTATGCAATATACTACCTAATCAAAAAGTTTACCGACTGTGAACAACGTTATTCACTGCTCGAGAAAACTTGCTGTGCTTTAGCGTGGGCTGCTCGCCGACTGAGACAGTATATGTTGACCCACACTACCTTGTTGATCTCAAAGATGGACCCAGTCAAGTACATATTCGAGAAGCCAGCTCTTACCGGACGGGTTGCAAGATGGCAGATGATCCTCACAGAATATGACATTCAGTACACATCTCAAAAGGCCATCAAGGGCAGTGTATTGTCTGATTATCTTGCTGAGCAACCTATTGATGATTACCAGCCTATGAGATTTGACTTCCCTGATGAAGACATCATGTTCATAAAAGCAAAAGATCATGAAGAGCCTATTCACACTGAAGGGCCTGACCCAGAAGAAGAATGGACTATGATGTTTGATGGGGCTGTTAATATGAATGGTCGTGGTGTTGGTGCAGTACTCATTACACCTAAGGGAGTTCACATGCCTTTCTCGGCGAAGCTCACCTTTAACTGCACTAACAACGAAGCTGAATACGAAGCTTGCATTATGGGTCTTGAGGAAGCCATTGACCTCAGGATCAAAACATTGACTGTATTCGGAGATTCAGCTCTGGTAGTTAATCAAACCAATGGCAAATGGTACACCCATCAGGATCATCTGATACCTTACAGGGATTATACAAGGAGGTTATTGACTTTCTTTACAACGGTCAAGCTTGAGTATATCCCTCGAGATGAAAATCAGTTTGCAGATGCTCTGGCTACCATTTCATCCATGATCAAAGTTCAAGCTGCCAACTTTGTGCCTCGGATTTCAGTGTCCAGACTTGACAGACCAGCATATGTATTTGCAGCAGACGTTGTCAAAGATGATAAGCCTTGGTTCCATGACATTAAATGCTTCTTGGAGGATCAAACATACCCATCTGGGGCATCTTCCAATGATAAGAAGACTGTACGGAGGCTTGCCGGTAGTTTCTTCCTGAACACTGATGGTTCCCTGTACAAGAGAAACTTTGATATGGTACTCCTCAGATGCGTTGATAGAACAGAAGCAGACTTGTTGATGCACGAGGTGCACGAAGGATCCTTTGGTACCCATGCAGGAGGGCATGCCATGGCTAAAAAGTTGCTAAGATCAGGCTATTACTGGATCACAATGGATGCTGACTGTTGTGCCTATGCCAGAAAATGCCATAAATGCCAGAATTATGCGGATAAGGTGCATGTGCCTCCCAATCCTCTAAATGTGATGTCTTCACCCTGGCCCTTCGCTATGTGGGGCATTGACATGATTGGCAAGATTGAGCCAACTGCTTCAAACGGCCACAGGTTCATCCTGGTTGCCATTGACTATTTCACCAAGTGGGTTGAAGCAGCCTCCTATGCAAATGTTACAAGGCAAGTGGTAGCCCGATTTCTGAAGAGAGACATCATCTGCCGATATGGAGTTCCCGAGCGAATCATTACTGATAATGGTTCCAACTTAAACAACAAAATGATGGCAGAGCTATGCCGGGACTTCAAGATCCAACACCACAATTCTTCTCCTTACAGGCCAAAGATGAATGGCGCTGTTGAGGCAGCTAACAAGAATATCAAGAAGATTGTGCAGAAGATGGTAGTCACCTACAAAGACTGGCATGAAATGCTACCGTTTGCCTTGCATGGGTACCGCACGTCAATCAGAACATCTACTGGGGCAACACCGTATCAGCTTGTGTATGGTATGGAGGCAGTCCTACCTGTTGAAGTTGAATTACCCTCCCTGCGGGTATTGATGGATGTTAAGCTAAACGAAGCAGAATGGGTCCGGTCCCGATACGAACAACTGAGTCTGATCAAAGAGAAAAGATTGGCTGCAATTTGTCATGGGCAGTTGTATCAGAAGAGAATGAAGAAAGCCTTCGATCAGAAAGTCAGGCTCCAAGAGTACCAAGTAGGAGATCTTGTGCTGAAAAGAATCCTCCCTCCTCATACAGACCACAGGGGCAAGTGGACTCTGAACTATGAAGGACCATTTGTAGTCAAGAAAGTTTTCTCTGGTGGAGCACTCATGCTCAGTACTATGGATGGTGAAGACTTCCCGTCCCCTGTGAATTCAGATGCAGTTAAAAAATACTTCGCATAAAATGACCCGCTGGACATAAAAACAGAATGTAAGTCCAGGCAAAAATAGGGCATCCCGGTGAGTCAAAAACAGAATAAAAGACTCGGGCAAAAATAAGGGAAAATAAACAAAAAAATGTACACCCGCTGAGTTGAAAAGCCGCATTGGACAACTCAGGCAAAAATGGGTATCCCGATGGATTGAAAACCCGAAAGGGCGATCCATGCAAAATAAGGGAATAAGCGAACAACTGCATTCTGAATTCGTCTGTATCACCTACAACTTGGTAAACCTCGAAAGGATCAAACTTCTGACAGAATCAGCCTTCTTCAGAAAGCGAGACGAGAAGAACGTCAAATGTCATACGAGTCATAACAGAAGGGAAGCTCTTTGAAGCGTCGTCAACATTGCCAATATTTTGTTTCTCAATTTGTAACAATCTCCTCATTTTAGGGGATATGTTTCCTTAACTGTACCTTGCCAATTCAGGGCCTACAAATTAATAAAATCAGATTTTCAGTTATGTCTTATCTCGTACATTTTATTTTCATTTGCAAAATGTCCGATGTCTTTAAGATACTGTTTGCATAAATACAGATGTTTCTCTTAAAGAATACGTGCTTGCAAGAAATATACTTACTCCCAGGTGTGTCTAAACTCTTACGACGGAATCCAGTAAGGGATACCTCGGGATTACTTGTGCGTTTCTCTATCTTTTCAGGATTGCAGGCATTCAAAGCACAGCATGGGGCATGAAAACTTCACTCCCAGCAAGCTGGCAAATCAATACTCACTCAGCCTTAGCACCAGAAGTGTTTTCTCCCCAGCTGAGTTGCCACTTGTAATTTCTCCCCAGCCGAGTTACCATTTACTATTCCTCCACGGTCAAGTACAGAAGTCAGGGAACCATCTCCCCCACAAAGCTTCAGCCTCTATCCGGAAGAGCAATGCACGAAGAAATCACAACAGAGTGACGAAGACTTCTACAAACCTCAGCTGGGTCCCTCATTTCCAAGAATGGGTCTATCAGTGACCTATTCCTCCAAGCAGATACATCTCAATGGTCTCATCCCCCAGCTGGGATGTCCACTTCAAACAGATCGGCCAGAGATCTTCGCAGCAACGGGATCCGAATCCTGGATCGGTATCCTTGCATAATCATAGCATTCGCATCATATTCGCCCCCACAAAGCGTAGCATTCCGTCTAAAACGGAGCATTACGGCAAAAATCAAACATATCGCATAATCATAAGCCATGCTCTGAATCAAGCACTTGTGAATAATGATAATCCATCGACAATATACCAGAATGCTCCCCAGATTTCCCAGCAAAGAGCTAAAGCAGTTGCCTTACGCCCACAAACACCAGTACATACTCTTTGTGGCACCCGTCCGTGTCATATCCCTGGTAGAAAGCCAGAGCATCCCCTTTGCACTCGCAGATACATATATATATACAGATTCCTTGACACCCGTCCGTGTCACTTTCCCCAGCATAATTACCTAAACACTTTGTTAAGCATATACTTGTTTATATTACACTTTCCTCTTTCGACACTCGTCCGTGTCGCTCTCCCCAGCAGGTAATATACCTGTCTATACACCACTCATACTTATTTCACTTATACAGCTATTCGTCCGTATCATAGTCTTAAGGATGCTCGTCTGCATCTTTAATCCATACACCGTGTCAAACACTTATGTCTTCTCGAATATTAGACACTCGTCTGTGTCTACTATTCCCCAGAAGAGTCCCCTCAGAATCAACACTCGTCCGTGTTCTTTGTTAACCAGTTGATACTCGTCCGTATCATCATCTATGAACATGTGCCAGTATTTGTTTCTACCCGATACTCGTCCGTATCGTAGTCTTAGGGATGCTCGTCCGCATCTTTAATCTATACACAACACCAAAACACTTATACCTTTTATTTCTTGGATGTAAACACTCGTCTGTGTTTACTATTCCCCGGTGGATCACCCGCAAAGCAAAATTTCTTTTCTATCTGACATTCTTCCTATGTCATGATAAACCCTGAGAGCAGCCGTACCCTGCTAGGTGATCTTCCTTCACCTCTTGATGATCGTCCTTCATCATGCTCATCCGATGGCCGTCCCCATCATTGATCTTTTTTATCCGGCATTCGTCCTATGTCGTGATATTTAGCAGCCGTCCCCTGCTAGGTGATCGTCCTTCACCTCTTGATGATCGTCCTTCATCATTTTATCCGATGGCCGTCCCCATCGTTGATATTGTTATCTGACATTCGTCCTATGTCATGATAAACCTTGAGAGCAGCCGTCCCCTGCTAGGTGATCGTCCTTCACCTCTTGATGATCGTCCTTCATCATGCTCGTCCGATGGCCATCCCCATCGTTGACCTCTTTTATCCGGCATTCGTCCTATGTCGCGATACTTTCGGCAGCCGTACCCTGCCAGGCGATCGTCCTTCACCTTAGATGACCTTCCCTCATCTTATCCCCAACAGAGCAGCCGTCCCCTGCTAGGTGATCGTCCTTCACCTTTGATGACCGTTCCTCATCATTATTTCATTTATTCTTTAACCCGATGGCCGTCCCCGTCGTGGTCCCTTTTCCTTTTCCTGATGATCGTCGTTCATCAGTTTAGCCCGATGGCCGTCCCCATCGTTGTTTGCATTACTTTATGAACCTGATGACCGTACCTCATCATTTACTTTTTACATATTCCCCAGAGAATCTTACAGCTTTACTTGATGGCCGTCCCCATCATAATCTCCTATATCCCCTGCATGATGGCCGTCCCCGTCATTGCTTTACTTCACACACTCCCCCCAGCATGTCGGCCGTCCCCGTCATTGCTCTTTCCCCAGCAGTCGTCCTCTGCTCGACGGTCGTCCTCCGTCGCCCGCACTTTATAATATACTTTATTTTCTTTTACAATCTATATCCCTTTTCTTCTTCATTCTGTGAGTGCAAATTTTGGACTGTCTTTGGTATTCAACCACAAGTTATCTTGTTTGCCTGATAAGCCGTTGCTTACATCCTGCACAGCTAACTCATGCTTGAATAGGGGCAGCTGTAAACACCCCAAATTTGCCCTCACCCATTCACACCATGGCTTGTGACCATTTCATATGCATAAACACAATCATAGCATCTCATATTGCATTTTTGATTCATTGCATTGGTTCAAAGTCATCTGCATCTAGGGTTTGTGATCTGAGCAATCCAAGGGCTTCTTGAGCCACTCCAAAGGTCATCAATCACTTCAAAGGGGTCCATGTGTGTTCAAGCATCATATTGTATCCTCCCAAAGTCAAGAATGTCAAAAAATCACAAGAACTGAGAATGGTATGGAAGCAGAGCCAGGCTTGACTGCACAGATGACCTAAAATTAGGGTTTTGGTTTCAGAGGCCATAACTCCAAATTTTTTGGTCATTCTTGTTTCTATTGGTCTCTATATGGTATAGGGAGCATGCATATCAATTTTCATGAAGAAATTCCATGGGGAAGTCATCTGATCAAGAGTTGACTTTCTGGGCAAGTCAGTGCAAAATCAGGGCATCTGAGGCCCCCAAAGACCCAACCAAAGAGTGTTCTTCATCATTTTGATTGTATATGATCTTTATTTGATCATAGAAGATGTTGGAAGTTCACAAAATTGAATATTTTCAAGTCATTTGCAAAGTTGACTTTTTGGGTAGTTTGACTTTTAATGAAATTGCCATTTTGGGAAACTTTTTCAACCCTTGCTTTTTGATTCAAAAATGCTTCAAATGAAAAAAACTTTGGTCATGAAAGTTATAGAATGGATCATTCCCTTTTCAAAAAGTACAAGAACATGACCTAATTCATTTTGGATCAAAAGTTATGGCTTGTCAAAGTTGGCTAAAATCACAAAATTTGAAGTTTTCTACCAAAGAGGCATTTTGCAAAATGGTTTGATCAAGTGTTCTAAAGGCCTCAAATGTGTACCATTTCTTCACAACATGATCATATGACCTCTAAAATTCAGAATGGGCCAAAGAACTTTGCACTTTGATGCCTTGAAACTCAAGAAATCCCAAAGGAACCAAACTTGAACCAACTTGCAAAACTTATCATAAGTTACAAACCACTTGCTGCATTGCCTCTA
The DNA here is from genome assembly GCA_963966055.1 of Lathyrus aphaca. Lineage (NCBI taxonomy): Eukaryota > Viridiplantae > Streptophyta > Magnoliopsida > Fabales > Fabaceae > Lathyrus > Lathyrus aphaca. The sequence goes on from OZ014524.1 coordinate 122,547,842, forward strand.
AACCTTTTTCATAGCATTCCTTGATTCAAGCTGAGCAAAAGCAAGCCAAAAAGCAAGTTGTACCATAGCCCATGTGTCGCTCCCACCAAATGAAGCCGGGTCAAATGGGGTACAGACGCGAACGGTCGGCGAGAGGAGGTGCGAGAACACACAGGAGTGAACTCACAGGGAATGAAAAGAGTCGCCAGCTAGGCATTTTTATCCCGGAGGAGAGGCAATGCTGCATAGACCTAGAAAAAGATGGATAAGACGGTTGCGAACCAGAGAGACTGAGAAAGGGGGTTGGTTACAACCTGGGAAGGTATTAGCACCCAGATTGTCCGTCGTACTCGACGGGATCCACGCTTAAAAGATTTGTGTTTTAAAGGGGTAGTGTCAGTGCAATTTGTATATAAAGGAGCTGGAAAAAGATGTACAAGTGTCAGTGTAGAAGAAATGTGAAGTGTATAAATGTACAGTGTCAGTGTAAGAACAAGAATAAGATGCTCAAGATCATGAGGCTTAAAGAATAATGCTGGAAGGAGGGGGAATATACAGAGACTTTTGTTCGATAACTGTTAAGTTATGCCTACGTATCCTCTCGTGCAATGAGGAAGTCAGAACACCGTAGTTCGACCCAAAGAGACTGAAAGATGAATTGACTTGTGAACTGCTTACTGGTCTATGCTCAAGTGTATGACCTGTCTGGCTCAGGTGCAAACTGTCTTGCATTAGACGGAAGAAGCAAGTTCTCGTTTATGAGTGAATGAGATGAGAAAAGAATCCCGGAGGAGACGATTATTGTTTGTTTTTGTATTTTCAGTCTTTTATTGCTTTTGAAAGTTTGTCATAAGTTAATGAGCTTAAGCCTAAACCAATGGGTTAGCAAACTCATCACATCTTCCCTCTGATTAGGGGTAATGAGAATACCTTAAGTGTGAAGTCAGCTTCTCACACTTAATCACCTTTGGTGTAGGATTAAGATCATTAATCTACTTGTGATTAGTTAGATGTTTTTGGTGTTTTTGTTTAGTGTTAAGTAATGAGGTTAAGCCATAATCAAGGATTAAACAGACCCATTACACCATCCTAATAGAAGGATAATAGATGAGAATGTTTAAGCTGAGGAAAGCTCCTCAACTTAATCCATGATTAGGGATTAAACTCATGACAAAACAAAGCCTTTATTAAAGTGGATTTTATTTAATGATATGATGAAGAAGTGAGTTTTATGGTTTGTAAGACAACTTGAGGAGGACTTGTCCATTAACACTAGGGTTAGTCCTTCTTAACCAATTAAGGAAGAATTAGAACCCTAATGCAAGGCCCAAGTTACAAGTTTGATGTCTTGATGATTATTAAGTGAATTGATTAAGAGATTTAAACACATTAAGGGTTTAACACTTAGGATTAAAGTTATACACTCCATCCTAATAGAAGGATGCAGGCATAAGTTTAATCACAAAGCCTTAAAGCCTTTAGGGTTTAGTCCCTGATTATGAGATGAGAAGAGAAGACTCAAAGAGACACAAAAGTAAAAGCTAAGTGGGGGACTAATCAATATTCACATGCTCGGATGGTCCTAGGTTAGTGAGGCTCACTATCCTAAAGAAGAAAGAAAGAAGAAGAGAAAGATGAAATGAGAAACTCCATGGTGGCCTAAGCACACCTCAAGTCGAGAATGAATAGGAGAAGATGAGAAAGAAGAATTAAGATGAATAAGAATGAAGAAAAAAAGAGAGGAGAATGAAATTTGGCATAAACGGACAATGCACAAACAGAGCCTACACCAATAGGACTTCCAGATGCAACAGCATGCAATAAAACCAGGCCTCAGTGTTACCTAACGGAGAAGGTCTGTTGCCTCTTCAATAAGCGCAAGAAGAAATATCAAGTCCAGAATGATTTCAACAGTCAAGCTCAATTGCCAAGTATCAGGGTATCAGATCAAAGTCAAGTGCAAACATCCATCATCCAGAATTAAAGTCGAGAATCAGTCCGCGCAACAAAAAAGTCTAAGTCCAATTTGCATCATCTCATTAGTCCAAACAGGATTATGAAAACGGTTTGTCACAGGGTCATCACCAAGCAATATCCACCATCGTCAAAGTCCAGCAACAAGCCTACAAAACATCGGACAAAACTAACACCCAAAATTAAACGCAATCGAAATTTAAAAATTAAAGCCAAATTAAGATTAATAAACAAAATAAGACTATAATAAAATTCTAAATCTAAATCCTAACAAGTGTTACTAAAAGAACTAATTAAAAATTAATCAAAACTAAAATCATTGTTAAACATAATCCCATTTAATTAAAACCAATTAAATTGAAGCTAAATTATTATACTATATTGATATTAATAATCAAAATAAACAAATAAAATAAATCGAAACCAAAAAAACAATTAACAAGATTTTAACTATATATAAAAAAAAGTGACAAATAAAAAGGGAGAGGAAGCAGGCGCAGGTCTTGGTGGTAATGAGCAGTAAAATATGGCAATGGGCTTTTAAAAGCCCATCAACCAAAAAAAATGAACACAAGTTGGGGGAGTGGGTCGCTGAACATGAGGGTATAATCATCAACTTCTCATGGGCTTAGCCCATCATCCACCATAAAGAAAAAAATAGGGTTAGTAAATAATATATATAATAATACCAAAAATTTTATACAAATAAATAAAAATAAAAAAAAGAAACGAGGAACTGCTCCTCCTCTTCTCAAACTCGCAAAAACGAAAGGAAAAGGAGCAAAATCAGACGGCGTCGAATTCGGACTCTCTCGACCTTCGATTCACAAAACTCGACGGTGACGACGACTAGGCTCTCTCTTTCTTTCTCTCCATTCACTTCATCGGCGCCTCTCTCAAAACAACACAAACCCCTGCCGATTTCAGATCGCGCACGGTTTCGGTCTGTCTCCGGCGGACCTCTCTCTTCACACGAACCTTTGAATCTCTCTCCGGTTTGGTTATGTGCTTCTCTGCTTGTTCCGTTTTCAAACTCTCTTCATCTTCTATTTCTGTTTTCTGATTCGGTTTTGTGTTGTGGATGTGTCGATTGAAAAAGGGTTGAACGGCTGGTTGGCGGAAGGTCCGGCTGGGTTTTAGAAAGTTGAGTGTTTAGTATGGTGATATCAAGTTGTTGAGAGGTTATTGTTGTTGCGTTGCTGGGTTTGTTGAAGTTGGTGGTTGAAGTTGATGAAGAGTTGGAGAGGTTGAAGAGGGTGATGTGAGCTGAGGTTATATGTTGCGGTTTGATGGAGTGACGAGGTTCAACGAAAAATGACAGGAGGTGGTGATGAGTTGAGTTTGGTTGTTGGTGAGATTTAAGGTGTTGATGAAGATTTTTTTTCTGTTAAGGTTGAGAAGCTGAGATGGTTTTGGAGCAAAATGCTTGGTGATGTTGTTGAAGATTAGAGTGAAGAATATGGTGGTTGGGTGTGACGAAAACAGGGGTGACAATGGATTGGTTGAAGAGTTTTGATGAAAATGATAATGATGGGTTAAGGTTTGTTGTTGTTGTTGTGATTCAGTTTCTGGGTTGTTAGAAAGATGGTTGAGCAGAAATTTTGAAGGTGTGGTTTGATGATGAAGGAGGATTTGCGTGATGAAGAAGAGTGTTGTGGGCTTTGGTTTATTGTTGAGGTTTTTTTATGGTGAGATTGGAATAAGTTAATGGTTTGAATTGTTTTTGTGTGTATGCTGCTGTGTAGACCGTTTTTTTTGCAGGGTGAAAAATGTGTTGAAATCATAATGCAAGGAAAGATAGAAAAATGAGATAGAAAAAGGTTATGGTGATGAACACATTTGGCGCAGCCTTTTTTTGTTTGTAGTCTTGGGATCAAAACTTTGTTATTTATACCTAGGTCAAACAAGTCATACTTCATGTCACATGGGCTAGCAAAATGATATGGGCTTGTATATAAAAAAATGGAAGAAAAAAAATGGACTTAAGAAAAAAAAAGTCTTTAAGAAAAATGGTATATGGATCATATATGAGTAATATGGAATAATAATAATAAATGGTTATTAGAAATGTGTTTGAAAGTGGAATTTAGGAAAACAAAAAAAATGGTTTATGGTAGACATGTGGATCTAAAAATTACAAATAAAATTGGATAATCGGAAAATGGATATGTTTGAATAAAGAAAAAATGGAAATTGGATAGTGAATGAATTTATTAGAAATGAATTTGCAACTCCTCCTAGTACAAACAACCATGAGCTCTCAATCTTTGATTCGAGATTAACTTGCACTATTTTTCACCCGCCTCAAATAAGATGAGCGCAAATGTCGCTGAATAACTCACAATCGAAACGACAACCCTCTGAACGAATCACCATTTGAAGTTCTGACCAATTAATCTCTGAATTACTATGAATCTGTCTAAAAGAAACTCTGGCAAAATAAATCCACGGATGAACACAAATGAACCTTGGATACACCCTGAAATGTCTTAAAGATGAGAATAGCCCTGTAACTTGATGGAGAAGAAACTATAATTCACACTTCACTGCTTGAAGAATCCAGAAAAATCGGATGAATAGTTTTCGGACGTGAACTCCTTGAAGACCGCTAAATCAGGGAAATAAACCCTAAATTGGCAATCATAAGCATAAGAGAACAATACCACTGGTGGCTGCAAGCCAAAGCCTTGATTTCTTCTGATAATATGCAAATGAGGTGTGAAATCCAAAATCTGCAAAAAATAATGATCCCATGCCTTAGGAGCTCATGCAAAAATGCGTATGAATGCAAAATGAAAAGCTGAAAAAGATAAAAAAAACAGAGGGCAAATTTGGGGTGTCTACAGCTGCCCCTATTCAGACATGAGTTAGCTGTGCAGAATGCAAGCAACGGCTTATCAGGCAAACAAGATAACTTGTGGTTGAATACCAAAGACAGTCCAAAATTTGCACTCACAGAATGAAGAAGAAAAGGGATATAGATTGTAAAAGAAAATAAAGTATATTGTAAAGTGTGGGCGACGGAGGACGACCGTCGAGCAGAGGACGACTGCTGGGGAAATAGCAATGACGGGGACGGCCGACACGCTGGGAAAAGTGCGAAAAATAAAACAATGACGGGGACGGCCGACATGCTGGGGATAAAAAAGGGGGGTATGATGGGGACGACCATCAAGTAAAGTTATAAGATTCTCCGGGGATTAATGAAAAATGATGGGGACGGCCATCGAGTTCATAAAGTAAAGTAAACAACGATGGGGACGGCCATCGGGCTAAACTGATGAAGGACGATCATCAGGAAAAGGAAAAGGGACCACGACGGGGACGGCCATCGGGTTAAAGAATAAATGAAATAATGATGAGGGACGGTCATCAAAGGTGAAGGACGATCACCTAGCAGGGGACGGCTGCCGAAAGTATCGCGACATAGGACGAATGCCGGATAGAAGGTCAACGATGGGGACGGCCATCGGACGAGCATGATGAAGGACGATCATCAAGAGGTGAAGGACGATCACCTAGCAGGGTACGGCTGCTCTCAGGATTTATCATGACACAGGACGAATGTCAGATAGAAAAGAAATTTTGCTTTGCTGGCGATCTACTGGGGAATAGTAAACACGAACGAGTGTTTATATCCAAGAACAAAAGGTATAAGTGTTTTGACGTTGTGTATAGATTAAAGATGCGGGCGAGCATCCTTAAGACTACGATACGGACGAGTATCGGGTAGAAACAAATACTGACACGTGTTCAGAGATAATGATACGGACGAGTATCAACTGGTTAACAAGGAACACGGACGAGTGTCGATTCTGAGGGGACTCCTCTGGGGAATAGTGGACACAGACGAGTGTTTATATTCAAGAGGACAAAAGTGTTTGACACAGTGTATGGATTAAAGATGCGGACGAGCATCCTTAAGACTATGATACGGACGAGTATCAGGTAGAAACAAACGCTTGACGCATGCTCTGAGATGATGATACGGACGAGTATCAACTGGTTAACAAAGAACATATACTAGTGTCGAATCTGCGGGGATATAAATGGTGTATACAAGATACGGACGAGTATCTGTATAAGTAAAATAAGTATGAGTGGTGTATAGATGAGTGTTTATCTGCTGGGGAGAGTGACACGGACGAGTGTCGAAAGGAGAAAAGTGTAGTATAAACAAGTATCTGATATACAAAGTGTTTATGTTACTGTGTTGGGGAAAGTGACATGGACGGATGTCAAGGAATTGTATGTATATATATCTGTGAGTGCAAAGGGGATGTCTTTGGCTTTCTGCTGGGGACGTGACACGGACGGGTGCCACAAAGAGTATATACTGATGTTTGGGAGTGTAAGGAAACTGTTTTAGCTTTAACTCTCCGCTGGGGAATCTGGGGAGCATTCTGTATACTGCTGACGGGTTGAAAGCTTTTAACTCTGATAGGAACGAAGTGTTGGCAACCTGATGCTTGTTGGAGAGGTTTTCACTAGAGGAAAGACGACTCTGCGTGAGGTATACTTCGTTTAACTGCTTTGAACATCTGCTGAGGATCTGATCATCCTGCTCTGACTCCACTGGGGAGAATTTCTTCCTGCTCTGCTGGGGAAATCCCTTGGAAATGAGAATCCCGATGACTCTATGGGGAAAGATCATCTTTAGACTTGGCTAGGGAAGATGCTTGATCACACAATCCTGCTGAGGAGGGAATTCTGATAATTCTAACTTTGTGGGGAAGCAAGGCCTTCAGCTTCCTGTTGGGAAAACTTCGCTGTGGAAAGATAAGTCCGCTTGGGGACGAGAACGATTCAATTAGCCTTGAAGTTCTGCTGGGGTTATCATCTGTTCCAACTCAGCTGGGGATGTCAACCTTCATGGTTGAGAAAAAATTTGGCAATGCTCTGCTGAGGAGAGACTTTGCTGGAGAATTAGAGATCGAAATAAGCCAAATTAAGCCCCATGTATAGCATGACGACTGTGCTGGGAAGATATGCCAATGAAAATTGGCTTTGACTGAATGCGAATAACCAACTCCTCATGAGGGAATCTTGTCGGCTGAAAGAAGATCTTTATGCTCGGGGAAGAAATAAACTTCCAATGCCCTGCTGGTAAAATAAATACCAGACATTCCCTGAGAATTAACACAGTGCTTCAAACTTCTGAACTCAACCACTGCATACTGATCATCCAGAGTGACCAAGCATCCCTTTACTCTTCAAATTGCCTCAGATTGCATCGTTTATAACAAGATCGCCTTCAGAGGATTTTACAGAAGACATGGCGTCCAGATTTGCCCCAGTGTCTTCAAACTCTCGCAGAAATTCAACAAGTCTTGAGATAATTGCCCCTGATTACGTCTTGAAATGATTCTTGCCCCACATCAGAGCTAAAACAGAAACCATGCGGTATGAAGATGCAATGCAAATGATGTACAATGCAGACGTATGCTCATAACCAAAGATATGAAACAAGGATGATTGGGCGCTAGGGCCAGGTTGATATATATATATATATATATATATATATATATATATATATATATATATATATTTTTGGTTGCCAAGAAATTGGACTTTTGAAGGTGAATTACCAGACGAGAACTGGTTTATTAAAGGTAGGCCAACAGACGAGAACTGATGGGCAAAGAATAAGTCGTCAGACGAGAACTGACTCCTTGGGTTCATTGTCAAACGAGAATTGACTCTGAAAAAGAAAGACTACCAGACGAGAACTGGCGTTCAACAGGTTAAATAAAAAAGGTGACCAGACGAGAACTGGTTAAAAGATTCGCCTACCAGACGAGAACTGGTATTTGAAATTGGTTTGCCAGACGAGAACTGGACTTTGGGTTTGTCTGCCAGACGAGGACTAGACTCTGAAAAGTTTGCCAGACGGGAACTGGGCTTTGAAAAGGCTTGCCAGACGAGAACTGGACTTTGAAAGGTTGATAAGTTGGGATTACGAGGCCCTGGATGTGAGATCTGATGTTGCGGGGGTTATGCTCAATGCAATGATGATGCATATGCTCTATATGCTCGAGTGAAGCGACATGAATAACGTATGCAAATGATTTATGCAATGCTTATGAAAAGCTATAAGAACTCCCGAGGATGGGGAAAAAAGTCATAGGTGACAAGGCTTCTGGTTGAGAAGGGTGACAAAGGCGACGGTGGGTAGCATGATTTCCCGACACTCGTCTTGAACTCTGAGATTACTGATATACTTGCTCTGCATAGCTAAAGTTTGCCCCTGTTGGGTGAGTCTCTGAACAGACTATCACTAATTATCCAATTCTTGGCATGGCGGACTTGGATGTCCTCTCGAGGAGAGTTGCACTTAGTGAGCTCTGGAATTATTCTGCCCCGGTATGAGCGTGGAAGCGACTTGATTCATTCTGACTGAGCATTGGAAGAATTGACCCTTAGTCAACGGAAACTCCGTGTGTCCTGCCCCTGCTTGGGAGATTCAACTTTGATCAACTAATTCTTGAATGACGTCCCTCCGTCAACTGATGCTTAGGAACTTGCTTTACCCTGACAGATTCCTTGGTCAACAAAACCACTGGATAACATGCCCCTGATTCATAGGCTGACAAGATGCTCTTGATTCTGGTCATCATTGTTGAATGATCAAGTTCCCTCGCAATTGCTCTTTGTAGGAACTTTCCTGATGACACAGGCTGACTTGCAATTAAAACTGTTCATTTACAAATGGTAATTTTAATGCAGTACACATGCAAGTTTTTTTTGAACATTTATTTATTTTGATGTTGTGACAGTGTGTGACGAATGGACGATTAGTCCAAACGTAGTGCTGAATTAGCAAACTTTTAGGAGTCAGTTTACGCAACCTTGTCGTAGTATGCTTTCAGAATTGAACCTGATTCAATTAGGACCTTCAAGGGTTATAACGTGGTCTGGTTCACGGTTTTAGAAAGAAGGATTTATGGCTCAAAGTTTATTTGTGCCCACCCATTCTCCTTGATGTTCTCCAGTCCTATGTTCAGCTAATTTTACTTAAGCGCTCGCTTCTCACAAGGGTTTTGTAATGATTGAGGAATCAATGACGTTGATGGTTTACGCACCAATGAGGTTTCTTGGAGTAACAGTCACCCCTTCTGACTTTGTGTCTGGTCACACGACTTTGTTCTCATGGAATATTCTCTTTCATTTTTTTTACTCCCTAACTTTTGCCTGGACTGGTTCTTTTTTTTTTTGAATTTTTCGATTTTGAAGTCCAGCGGGATGCCCTAACTTTTGCCTAAGTCATATGTTTTCACACATTTTTCGACTTAGCGGGCTTTATTTCTGTTTTTTTTCTTTGATTTTTGTTGAACAAATCGTGTGACACTGGCTTGTCATGACTTGCTGAAAGGGTTGACTGCCTCATTCCTTTGTTGGTGAGGGATAACCATTGTGGTTTCACGTCCCTTGACCTCTTGAGGTGTAATGAATAAAGGTAATGGATCCTCGGATGCACACTCCTTTGAAAATTTGAACGCTCGGTCAAATTAACTGATAACTACCCTGCCCCGGGTTGAATGTGAGGGTTTTTTTTTGTTCAGAAAAGAAACTCCTGCTTCAAGGCTCAAAGGGGTTGACGAGGGTTTATCTCCCTTATATCTCCGGTGTTTGGGAATTGAAACAATGCCTGTACATCGTCAGCAAGTTCTACTCTGAAAGCATACCTTCAACAGTTATGGGTATTCAGTTGTCATCATCCTCCCTCAAACCTGCTAAACAACAGTGAAATAAATGGGAGGTATATGGATGCAATTTTTTTTATTTCTTTTTCAATGCAAGTAAAGAAAAATGAGCGAATGCGACATAATTGATTCAAAAGTGCAAGATCACTACATTAACATTACCTATTTAAAATAACAATGCTTAAAAGACAAGTAGCTGCTAACAGGAAAGAAACTACAATGCAAATGATAAAAGGATACAATGATCACCAACTCTGCTGACATACTGTTGTCTGAGCCACTGAAATCAAGATACGCTTCTTCTGAAGTCTTTGAACTCAATCAGGTGAAAGGTTGACGTGCACAACCAAGCTTCCTTCTGGAAAGGAAATGTAGCCCTTGTCGATCAATTGTTGTACTTTGGCTTGAAAAGCTTTGCAATCTTCAGTTGAATGTCCCATTGATCCACCATGATACCCACACTGCTCATGAGGATTTTAATCTGGAGGGTACGGCTCTGGCAACGGCTTGAGAGGTTTAGGAACCACCAAAGAGCTCTGAATTAGATGCGGGAAGAGTTCACTGTATGCCATGGGGACTGGATGAAGAGGAGCAATCCTTCTTTCCAGATTGTTACGAGGCCTATGATGGCTCTGAAGTTGATTATGAGGTCTTCGACCATGAGCTTGCAAATTTGGACGAGGAGGAGTCCAGGACTTCTGATATGGTGCTCTGAGCATTGCCGAATGTCCGTAAGAGTGATCAGATTCAGGAAAAGATAATCTCTTAGAAGATGTTGGTCCAGAATATGCAACATTGGCCATGACTGCATTGGTATCATACCATTCTTCCTCTTGGGAGCTAACAACAGACTCACCTTCACTAGCTGGGATATTCGAAAAGTCCTGGATCTTTCCACTTTTGAGCAGGCTCTCAATGCGTACTCCAACTATCATCAAATCAGAGAAGCTTGTCATCCCAATGCTACTCATTCTTTCCAAGTATGGACCCTGCAAGGTGCCCACGAACAGGTCAATTAATTCTCTGTCTGAAAGTGGTGGTTGCACTTTGGCTGCCAATTCTCTCCACCGCTGTGCATATTCTCTGAAAGATTCACCACTCCTCTGGGATAGGCTCTGCAAGTGCGTGCGATTGGGCGCCACGTCCATATTGTACTGGTATTGCTTTACGAAAGCTCTGGATAAATCATTCCAAGATCGGATATGACTGCTTTCCAAATCCATGTACCAACTTAAAGATGCCCCACTTAAACTGTCCTGAAAACAGTGAATCATCAACTTATCATTGCAGGCATAAGAAGTCATTTTTCTACAGAACATCACCAAATGACGCTTCGGGCAACTGACACCAGTGTATTTTTCAAACTTCGGAGTCTTGAAATCTGGAGGAATGACAAGACCAGGCACCAAACACATGTTTAGAGCATCAAAACCAAAGGCATCAGGATCCGATAAGGCTTTGAGTTGCTCCTCCAACACACGAAATCTTTCAGCAGGATCAATAACTTGTGGATCCTTGGTTTTCACAAGAGGGATTGCCCCTTGGAAGTCTGGCATAGGGAAGGCAAAACTCTGATAATTCGTAGAATCAGAAGAAGATGAAGGTCCACCTCGAACAACAGATGGTTCAGGTACACTCTGATTCACGATCGGGGTCTGTACAGGCTGAGCTTGAGCAAGATTGTTCACTTGTGGAAGATCTTCATCAGGAGAAAGACCATACAAAGGATTGGTCATTGAAGTGAAAACAGGTGGAAACTCAACATTCTGACGGTTGTTCTCTGACATAACTACTGATGGCTTTCAAACTGACCCTTCTTAACTCTTGACACTGTTCAGTCTAGCTTCACACACTCTGTCGTCTTCTAACAGTTAACACTTGTTCAAACTGAGTACCGGGAAATCAACTGGCTGGTCATGGATAAAAGAGGAAGGATGAGCTCTCTGGAGGAGGAAAATGCAATGCAGATGCAAATGCAAAATGCAATATGATGATGCAAAAGATGCAAAGACATGGGATCACAGTTGGAAATTGCCTGGAATCTGGAATGCCGGACCAAGAATCGAGTGTCTGTAACCACAAGATCTCTGTATAGTAACCCGAAATAGTAACTGAAAACCAGAGGTCAATAACTTCAGGATCATAGTGACCGGATCAAACAATTGTACTGGTAATGAGGGTATGTTGAGGTCAAGGGTTCCTGCAAATCTGTAAACAGCCCAACCCCCTCACAGGTAGTGTTCTAAAACAAGGATCCTCAGACTTGGATCAGTTATGAGAAGTGTAAACACTTCTAACCCGGAGGTACAGTGTTTACAATAACCATAAAAAATCCTCCTCTAATTCTTCTCAGTTTCTGAAGGTCAATACTAAAGGTCATCCAGACTTAGCAGGCTTCCCAGATAGCCCTAGCACTACAGGAAATCTGTAGCACAGAGTTCTCAAGAAGAAACCCACATCTGAACCGTGTTTCATATTCCCGCACCAGACCGAAATGGAATGGGAAAGAACATGAACCACTCTAGCCTAGGTGTCACTCAGGTCCCAGGTATAGGACCTTAAACTCTCAATAGAACCCCACCCACCAAGACAAAACCAGATCCAGCCAGAACAGTATGACAGTATGATGTATATAAAGCTATAAAGAAAGCAATAAACAAAACTGTACATAAAGCAATAGACAAAATAAATATACAAACACAAATAGCACGTAACACCCCAGTAAACACAAATCAAACAAGCGCTAGGAGGAACCCACAAAAAGAACCAGAAGCCCTGGTTACAGTATAAGGATTCCCCAGCAGAGTCGCCAAGCTGTCGCTCCCACCAAATGAAGCCGGGTCAAATGGGGTACAGACGCGAACGGTCGGTGAGAGGAGGTGCGAGAACACACAAGGAATGAAAAGAGTCGCCAGCTAGGCATTTTTATCCCGGAGGAGAGGCAATGCTGCATAGACCTAGAAAAAGATGGATAAGACGGTTGCGAACCAGAGAGACTGAGAAAGGGGGTTGGTTACAACCTGGGAAGGTATTAGCACCCAGATTGTCCGTCGTACTCGACGGGATCCACGCTTAAAAGATTTGTGTTTTAAAGGGGTAGTGTCAGTGCAATTTGTATATAAAGGAGCTGGAAAAAGATGTACAAGTGTCAGTGTAGAAGAAATGTGAAGTGTATAAATGTACAGTGTCAGTGTAAGAACAAGAATAAGATGCTCAAGATCATGAGGCTTAAAGAATAATGCTGGAAGGAGGGGGAATATACAGAGACTTTTGTTCGATAACTGTTAAGTTATGCCTACGTATCCTCTCGTGCAATGAGGAAGTCAGAACACCGTAGTTCGACCCAAAGAGACTGAAAGATGAATTGACTTGTGAACTGCTTACTGGTTTATGCTCAAGTGTATGACCTGTCTGGCTCAGGTGCAAACTGTCTTGCATTAGACGGAAGAAGCAAGTTCTCGTTTATGAGTGAATGAGATGAGAAAAGAATCCCGGAGGAGACGATTATTGTTTGTTTTTGTATTTTCAGTCTTTTATTGCTTTTGAAAGTTTGTCATAAGTTAATGAGCTTAAGCCTAAACCAATGGGTTAGCAAACTCATCACATCTTCCCTCTGATTAGGGGTAATGAGAATACCTTAAGTGTGAAGTCAGCTTCTCACACTTAATCACCTTTGGTGTAGGATTAAGATCATTAACCTACTTGTGATTAGTTAGATGTTTTTGGTGTTTTTGTTTAGTGTTAAGTAATGAGGTTAAGCCATAATCAAGGATTAAACAGACCCATTACACCATCCTAATAGAAGGATAATAGATGAGAATGTTTAAGCTGAGGAAAGCTCCTCAACTTAATCCATGATTAGGGATTAAACTCATGACAAAACAAAGCCTTTATTAAAGTGGATTTTATTTAATGATATGATGAAGAAGTGAGTTTTATGGTTTGTAAGACAACTTGAGGAGGACTTGTCCATTAACACTAGGGTTAGTCCTTCTTAACCAATTAAGGAAGAATTAGAACCCTAATGCAAGGCCCAAGTTACAAGCTTGATGTCTTGATGATTATTAAGTGAATTGATTAAGAGATTTAAACACATTAAGGGTTTAACACTTTGGATTAAAGTTATACACTCCATCCTAATAGAAGGATGCAGGCATAAGTTTAATCACAAAGCCTTAAAGCCTTTAGGGTTTAGTCCCTGATTATGAGATGAGAAGAGAAGACTCAAAGAGACACAAAAGTAAAAGCTAAGTGGGGGACTAATCAATATTCACATGCTCGGATGGTCCTAGGTTAGTGAGGCTCACTATCCTAAAGAAGAAAGAAAGAAGAAGAGAAAGATGAAATGAGAAACTCCATGGTGGCCTAAGCACACCTCAAGTCGAGAATGAATAGGAGAAAATGAGAAAGAAGAATTAAGATGAATAAGAATGAAGAAAAAAAGAGAGGAGAATGAAATTTGGCATAAACGGACAATGCACAAACAGAGCCTACACCAATAGGACTTCCAGATGCAACAGCATGCAATAAAACCAGGCCTCAGTGTTACCTAACGGAGAAGGTCCGTTGCCTCTTCAATAAGCGCAAGAAGAAATATCAAGTCCAGAATGATTTCAACAGTCAAGCTCAATTGCCAAGTATCAGGGTATCAGATCAAAGTCAAGTGCAAACATCCATCATCCAGAATTAAAGTCGAGAATCAGTCCGCGCAACAAAAAAGTCTAAGTCCAATTTGCATCATCTCATTAGTCCAAACAGGATTATGAAAACGGTTTGTCACAGGGTCATCACCAAGCAATATCCACCATCGTCAAAGTCCAGCAACAAGCCTACAAAACATCGGACAAAACTAACACCCAAAATTAAACGCAATCGAAATTTAAAAATTAAAGCCAAATTAAGATTAATAAACAAAATAAGACTATAATAAAATTCTAAATCTAAATCCTAACAAGTGTTACTAAAAGAACTAATTAAAAATTAATCAAAACTAAAATCATTGTTAAACATAATCCCATTTAATTAAAACCAATTAAATTGAAGCTAAATTATTATACTATATTGATATTAATAATCAAAATAAACAAATAAAATAAATCGAAACCAAAAAAACAATTAACAAGATTTTAACTATATATAAAAAAAAGTGACAAATAAAAAGGGAGAGGAAGCAGACGCAGGTCTTGGTGGTAATGAGCAGTAAAATATGGCAATGGGCTTTTAAAAGCCCATCAACCAAAAAAAATGAACACAAGTTGGGGGAGTGGGTCGCTGAACATGAGGGTATAATCATCAACTTCTCATGGGCTTAGCCCATCATCCACCATAAAGAAAAAAATAGGGTTAGTAAATAATATATATAATAATACCAAAAATTTTATACAAATAAATAAAAATAAAAAAAAGAAACGAGGAACTGCTCCTCCTCTTCTCAAACTCGCAAAAACGAAAGGAAAAGGAGCAAAATCAGACGGCGTCGAATTCGGACTCTCTCGACCTTCGATTCACAAAACTCGACGGTGACGGCGACTAGGCACTCTCTTTCTTTCTCTCCATTCACTTCATCGGCACCTCTCTCAAAACAACACAAACCCCTGCCGATTTCAGATCGCGCACGGTTTCGGTCTGTCTCCGGCGGACCTCTCTCTTCACACGAACCTTTGAATCTCTCTCCGGTTTGGTTATGTGCTTCTCTGCTTGTTCCGTTTTCAAACTCTCTTCATCTTCTATTTCTGTTTTCTGATTCGGTTTTGTGTTGTGGATGTGTCGATTGAAAAAGGGTTGAACGGCTGGTTGGCGGAAGGTCTGGCTGGGTTGTAGAAAGTTGAGTGTTTAGTATGGTGATATCAAGTTGTTGAGAGGTTATTGTTGTTGCGTTGCTGGGTTTGTTGAAGTTGGTGGTTGAAGTTGATGAAGAGTTGGAGAGGTTGAAGAGGGTGATGTGAGCTGAGGTTATATGTTGCGGTTTGATGGAGTGACGAGGTTCAACGAAAAATGACAGGAGGTGGTGATGAGTTGAGTTTGGTTGTTGGTGAGATTTAAGGTGTTGATGAAGATTTTTTTTCTGTTAAGGTTGAGAAGCTGAGATGGTTTTGGAGCAAAATGCTTGGTGATGTTGTTGAAGATTAGAGTGAAGAATATGGTGGTTGGGTGTGACGAAAACAGGGGTGACAATGGATTGGTTGAAGAGTTTTGATGAAAATGATAATGATGGGTTAAGGTTTGTTGTTGTTGTTGTTGTGATTCAGTTTCTGGGTTGTTAGAAAGATGGTTGAGCAGAAATTTTGAAGGTGTGGTTTGATGATGAAGGAGGATTTGCGTGATGAAGAAGAGTGTTGTGGGCTTTGGTTTATTGTTGAGGTTTTTTTATGGTGAGATTGGAATAAGTTAATGGTTTGAATTGTTTTTGTGTGTATGCTGCTGTGTAGACTGTTTTTTTTTTGCAGGGTGAAAAATGTGTTGAAATCATAATGCAAGGAAAGATAGAAAAATGAGATAGAAAAAGGTTATGGTGATGAACACATTTGGCGCAGCTTTTTTTTGTTTGTAGTCTTGGGATCAAAACTTTGTTATTTATACCTAGGTCAAACAAGTCATACTTCATGTCACATGGGCTAGCAAAATGATATGGGCTTGTATATAAAAAAATGGAAGAAAAAAAATGGACTTAAGAAAAAAAAAGTCTTTAAGAAAAATGGTATATGGATCATATATGAGTAATATGGAATAATAATAATAAATGGTTATTAGAAATGTGTTTGAAAGTGGAATTTAGGAAAACAAAAAAAATGATTTATGGTAGACATGTGGATCTAAAAATTACAAATAAAATTGGATAATCGGAAAATGGATATGTTTGAATAAAGAAAAAATGGAAATTGGATAGTGAATGAATTTATTAGAAATGAATTTGCAACTCCTCCTAGTACAAACAACCATGAGCTCTCAATCTTTGATTCGAGATTAACTTGCACTATTTTTCACCCGCCTCAAATAAGATGAGCGCAAATGTCGCTGAATAACTCACAATCGAAACGACAACCCTCTGAACGAATCACCATTTGAAGTTCTGACCAATTAATCTCTGAATTACTATGAATCTGTCTAAAAGAAACTCTGGCAAAATAAATCCACAGATGAACACAAATGAACCTTGGATACACCCTGAAATGTCTTAAAGATGAGAATAGCCCTGTAACTTGATGGAGAAGAAACTATAATTCACACTTCACTGCTTGAAGAATCCAGAAAAATCGGATGAATAGTTTTCGGACGTGAACTCCTTGAAGACCGCTAAATCAGGGAAATAAACCCTAAATTGGCAATCATAAGCATAAGAGAACAATACCACTGGTGGCTGCAAGCCAAAGCCTTGATTTCTTCTGATAATCTGCAAATGAGGTGTGAAATCCAAAATCTGCAGAAAATAATGATCCCATGCCTTAGGAGCTCATGCAAAAATGCGTATGAATGCAAAATGAAAAGCTGAAAAATATAAAAAAACCAGAGGGCAAATTTGGGGTGTCTACACCATGCTTCAAGTACACATCAAGTTGACATTTTGGCCAAAGACCCATACCAATCACCATAGGCCACTAACAACTTTCTGACCTATCCCCTTTTGATACATGGACAAAACCCAGCCTAACACAACACACAACTCATTCTGATCTTGCCCACAAGCCATAGTTATCAAAATCTCTCCCATTTGCAAAAGCCTTCGAAACACTCTCCACAAGCTGCAAACACACAAACAACCTTCACAAACAAACTCAGCACACTTCACTGATCAAAAACCACCCATCACCATAGCCTGAAAGTCACTGAAATCAAAATACGATTTCCACCCCACCTTGAACAGAACTTCTGTGATCTTCCAAACCAGCCATCACAAACTTCTTTCAAGTATCAAGACTTCATTAGGAGCTCAAGAGGAGTGAGTTTGCACCAAGAAACAGCCCAGAAAGCCCAGAACCAGAAGGTTTCATCTCAGGTATAGCTCAAGAACAAATTTTCCAGAACTTCATTTACTTGTTATAAATTGATTCTACATGTTATCCTGATCATCATGATGTGTTTGAAATTGAAAATGAGTGGAAAATGAGGATGTATTGATGTTCTGAAATTTCTCCCGTGAAAAATGTTTGCTTCGATTTGCTTGATTTATGTAGTTTAAATGTTGTTTGATGGTTGATTCATGTTCCATGATGTTAGAGGATCATTTCCCTGTGTTTAATTTGAAGTGGGGTGGCTTGTAGTGAAACCTAGGGTTTTGGTTCGCCGGAGAAGACGACCGGAAGTCTTCTCCGGCCACCTGAGAACCATTAGCCCTAATTTGTGTAATTAAATGAGATTTGAATTTGGAACGTAGGATGAGTTGACCCAGGCTGACTGGCGCGCGTTTGAATGGCTAGGATGTGTCCTCAGAAACCCTAATCCTCATTAACTTAATTAATCCCATTTAATTAATTCATAAACCTGATTTAACCAGGTTTGAACTTGGGCCATTGGATGTGGCGCCAAGTCAACCTTCCCTTGCCCAGAACGCATCTGATCCATCCATTGCTCATACTTTTCATTTTATTAATTTTTATTTCACATTTTTCTTATTTAATTTGTGCATTTTATTAAAAATAGTAAAAATCATTTAAAAATTCTGAAAATTTTTATGCAAGCTTTTATTAATTTTCAGAAACCAAAAACATTTTTATTTTTTATTTTTTGCATTAAAAATTATTTTTAAATCATTTAAAAGTTTATTTTTAATTAATTAATGAGAATTAATTAATTAAAAATACTTTTAGGTATTTAAAAATCACCAAAAAATTCATGGAACATTTAAAATCATTTAGAAACATTGTCCAACCCTCAAACCAAATTTTTTTTTTGATCTTGATGTCTTTTGACAATTTTTCATGGAATTAATCTCATTTCAAGGCATTATTTTGATCCAATCTTTGAAAATTCATTTCTGCCTAGTCTTTAAGAGTTGGACTTTGATTCTTTTTGCATTGCATCTTGCATATCATGAAGTTTATAGGATTAAATTGGCATGATTTGATCTTGAATTTTCAATTTGTTTGACATTTTTCTTGACAAGGTACCATAAAACCCTAGCAAATCTTGAGAAATTCATAACCCTCATTAGGTTAAGAGTTAGAACCCCTCCTTTGGGCAGTGAGTTTGTGTAGGTTTAGGGTTCCTTTGAATGCATTTTCAATTTTTTATCATGATGTTTGCTTTTGGTTTTGATTTTTGTTTTGTGCATTGATCATAAACCCTAATTTGGGCTTTCATTTGCATCCATCTTCCATTTGCTTGCATACCATGACTTGCCATGACATTTTGTGCATTCATTTGATTCATATTACATCTTAGGACATATTAGAATCATGTTTTATCATTGCATCTTGCATTTGCCATGTTGTATGCCATTTGCATTTCATAACTTTTCATGTATGTTCATGGTTCTAAGCATGCTTCTCTTGCATCCATATGTTTGTATGATCATCCTCATGCCTTGATTCATGTTTGCATCATCTCATAGCATCATTAGCATCATACTTATGCTTCTGGTTTTGATTTACATCATCCCATTTCATCTCATTTTACATTGCATTGCATTCCTTTCACTAACTTTTCAGGTGGTAAGTAACTTTGAGAAGTGAATTTTCCTTCACTTCTCACAATTTCTTTTCATCCCTCTTATACATCATTGCTGCATTTTGTCTTGTGTTTGAGATTGCGCTTGCTCATTCTTCTTCATATTACTTTCTTTCTTCAAGTGACTTGTCTTCTTAAATGAAGCAAGTTACTTTGCTTCTCTTTGCTCCTTTCATCTGCTTCCTGGTGGTTTCTCTGAAGATGTCTCTTGCAAACCTCACAAACCTTAGGAACAACCAAGCATGACAATGATTAGGGTTTTAATTAGTTCCTCATTTAGATTTTTCCTTTGTGTCTCATTGAGTCTTCTCTTCTCATCTCATAATCAGGGACTAAACCCTAAAGGCTTTAAGGCTTTGTGATTAAGCTTATGCCTGCATCCTTCTATTAGGATGAAGTGTATAACTTTAATCCTAAGTGTCAAACCCTTAATGTGTTTAACTCCTTTAATCAACTCACTTAATAATCATCAAGACATCAAACTTGTAACTTGGGCCTTGCATTAGGGTTCTAATTCTTCCTTAATTGGTTAAGAAGGACTAACCCTAGTGTTAATGGACAAGTCCCCCTCAAGTTGTCTTACAAACCCTAAAAATCACTTCATCATCTTATCATTAACTAAAATCCACTTAATAAAGGCTTTGTTTTGTCATGAGTTTAATCCCTAATCATGGACTAAGTTGAGGAGCTTTCCTCAGCTTAAACATTCTCATCTATTATCCTTCTATTAGGATGATGTAATGAGTCTGTTTAGTCCCTGATTATGGCTTAATCTCATTACTTAACACTAAACAAAAACACCAAAAACATCTAAATAATCACAAGTAGGTTAATGATCTTAATCCTACACCATGGTGATTAAGTGTGAGAAACTGACTTCACACTTAAGGCATTCTCATTACCCCTAATCAGAGGGAAGATGTGATGAGTTTACTAAATCCATTGGTTTAGGCTTCAGCTCATTAATCTATGACAAACTTTCAAAAGCAATAAAAGATTGAAAACACAAAAACAAACAATAATCGTCTCCTCCGGGATTCTTTTCTCATCTTATTCACTCATAAACGAGAACTTGCTTCTTCCGTCTAATGCAAGACAGTTTGCACCTGAGCCAGACAGGCCATACACTTGAGCATAGACAAGCAAGCAGTTCACAAGTCAATTTATCTTTCAGTCTCTTTGGGTCGAACTACGGTGTTCTGACTTCCTCATTGCACGAGAGGATACGTAGGCATAACTTAACAGTTATCGAACAAAAGTCTGTATATTCCCCCTCTTTCCAGCTTTATTCTTTTAGCCTCATGATCTTGAGCATTTCATCCTTGTTCTTACACTGACACTCCACTTATACACTTCACTTCTCTTACACTGACACCTGTACATCCTTTTCCAGTTCTCTTGCACACAAAATTGCACTGACACTACCCCTTTAAAACACAAATCTTTTAAGCGTGGATCCCGTCGAGTACGGCGGACAATCTGGGTGCTAATACCTTCCCAGGTTGTAACCAACCCCCTTTCTCAGTCTCTCTGGTTCGCAACCGTCTTATCCATGTCTTTCTAGGCTTATGCAGCATTGCCTTTCCCTCGGGATAAAAATGCCTAGCTGGCGACTCTTTCATTCTCTTGAGTTCACTCCTGTGTGTTCTCATTTCATCCTTTCGCCGACCGTTCGCGTCTGTACCTTTATCTGAGCCGGTCTCATTTATCGGGAGCGACAAAGGGTAATGATGATGGATCTGCAGATTGATGTAGAAGGAGGAGATTGAGATAGATGAAGGATGAGGGATTCGAGCTGAAGAAGAATGAATGAGAAGAAGGTTATGGAAAAAACAGAAGAAAAAATGTGAAGAAAAAAAGATTGAAGATGGATCATTGATCTTATAGCAGCTGGAAGATTGTTCTAGAATCCTTCCAAGGTAAAAGTTTGTTATGATTTCGGCTAGATTTCTGTTAGGAAGTTAGGATTGGATATGAGTTAGTAACTATATTTGATTATTGATGGTTTTCTCTGAATTTTCGACTAGATTCACTTTCTGAAACTCTTCTACTATACCAGTTCATCCTAACTGATTGTCCTCCTTTGCATCATCAATTTTATAATAAATAACTTGTTGTTTACAGGAATATTTCGAATTAGTTTCAATTGGTAGTGACCCAATCTTCTTCTCTTATCGATTCAACCGAACTATATTCGTGGACTTGATTCCAATTGCAGGTTGTGTATTGATCCGCGATGGCGATAATGACACGAATATGATAGTGGTGCTGGTGATGCATTCTCGATTTTATTTTATTGAAGATCCTTTGAGAATAATATTTATATGGAGTTTCTGCAGCTTTGAGGATTGAAGGTGTAGGTTGGTTGGAGGACGAAGACTGCAGAGAGACAATCCGAGAATTCTGTGGTGTCGGTCGTAAAAAACTGAGTTGATGAACTCAAGGCTGCAGAAAAATCCTTTTGAATCTAGCTTTGCTGAATTTTTGTTAAATTATTCTCCTAATTTTTGTTGTAATTTTTCTGATAAACCTTCTATTATGTATCATTTTGGTACTGAACTTTAATGAAGATATTTTTTTGATTTTCTTTATGGTTTTTTCCATTATAAGGGACTAGCTTCTTCCTTTTGCGTTATTGTGTTGAGTTTTTGGATTCGGCCATCTTGTAATTGTTTCATCACGAGTAACGAGTACACGTTTGCAAATAGAATCTTCAAGTACCCTTTTCGTATCCTTCAAAACCAATAGCTGAGTTTGTAATGGCCATCTTGACTAAAAAAAAAGAAGATAATTCTGGTCATTTGATATCCCCTATGTGAATCAAGATTACGAAAAATAGAAAAAATTGAGAAAAAGAAGAGAATACAGAAAATAAATAGAAACAAAGCAACGACAAGATCGAAGAGAGGAAATTAGGTTGGGAAAAATAGAAATTAGAACTGGAATTGGTTTTAATTGAAAATAGAATTTGAAAAATGGACAAAAAAATGAATAAAATTGGATATATATTTAAAGAGATGGATTCTAAAAGAAAAGTCATTTGGACATTCGGATATGGGCCTAAAATGTGATTGGGTTAGAGTAGGTGGAAATTGGTTATTGAACAAAACGTGGCATTATATAAAAAGATATGGATCAAGACCGAATATTGGGAATCGAATATGGATTTTTAAGGAATGGTTTAGATTGAATAATAAGAAGGGAAAATGGTAATGGCTCATATCCCATATAGGCATTGCGTACTTGAGTTCGAACTTGAATGATGCCTTCCAAATAAACCAATAATTGTGCATTCTCCTTCAATCCTAAATCGAATCCTTCAGCATAATCCACTCTTAGGAACTTTGATGCCATAATAAACTCCACACAATCTCGAATTATTGCTCCATAAACAAATGGATCCAAACCACTCTTTAATACACTGGACCTCAACTGGTGAAGTGTCCTCAAATCAAATCATGAACAAGAATTCCAAATCCTCCTTGAGATGTTCAATGAAGAAGAATTCCGCTTGAGACGTTAAGAAGAGCCGAAACTCTTGTTCAAAGCAAATCTGATTAAACACCTCAATAATGAATTAGATGCACCAGTGAATAACCTTCATCATTTCAAACCCTGATAGGTACAGATAAGGTATGAAACCCTAATCTCGTATGGCCTTGATCACAAGCCTTAGGAGCCAATGCAATGCATGATTGAAAGCTATGACCTGATGGGAAATGCGGATGAATGCGAAGCGATAAACCCGTTGAGGTAACAAATACGAGGGCAAATTTTGAGGTATTACACCTATGACCGTATCAATCCTGGAGTATATGACACCAACATTGTGTTTATTACACCAAGTATAGTGATCTCCCACACTATCCATCTCACTTAGACCTACTTTGTCCATCATATCCTTCATATCCAGGTATTCAAATTCCATGACCATCCTCCCTCCAATCCTATCAACAGTAGCAACCACATTGTTGAAATCTCCCATAGCACACCAAGGACTTTGGATATTAGGTTGAAGTTTCTCCATGTCTTTCCATAGCACCTTTATTTTCTCAAGGGTATTGTGGCCATAAATTGCAGTTAGCCAGAATTTAAACTTCCCCATATTATCCTTCACCTCGCAATGTACAAACTGATCTGACATTTGTACACTATGAATATCTACTTTTGAGGCATCCCAAGAAATCCATATCCTCCCATTCTCATGTTTGAGGTAATTATCAATGTAATTCGTATACAGTGCTAGCTTATCTCTTATCTTCTTAGCATTATCTTTTTTTACTCTAGTTTCAATTAAGATCACAATCTCAGGCTTAAGTAGATGGAGACGGGAGCTAATCTCCTTTAAATTGTCTGGTTTATTCAACCTCCTCACATTCCAAGAGACTAACATGGTCCCCTATCTAAAGTGACTATGGAGTCATTCTCAACCCCAAGCACCTCAAACCCATTCACACAGTTAACTTTAGATGAAGATCCAGTCAGTATTCTCTTACCTTTATCCCTTGCAAAATTTCTTACCACATTCCATACACTTTCTACTGCATCAGCTTCTTGAATGACTTGATCCTGCACGCGAGTAGTTGCCTCATTCTCATCTGGTATCACTTTCCTCTCTCGTATCAGTCCAGGAGGCTTTGCTTTAATCATCCATTGCTTGGATCCATTAGCTCTGCATTGGTGTCCTATTCTCTGACATTTTGTACAATACAAAGGCTTCCACTCATATTCAATCTTCTGCATGATTTATTTCCCTTTGCTATCAGTTATGGCCACCTCAGCTACCAATTCCTTTGTTATGTCAACCTCCACAAGAATTCTAGCATACGAGACTCTCAACTTCCTTGATGTGCATTCGTCTATTACCAACGGCACTCCAATGGCACTCCCAATCTTACTCAGACTTTCTCCCCCCATAGTTGCAATGGAAGTTGTGGCAATTTCACCCAAAGTGGAATCGTTCTCAGTAGATCCTCCTTCATGTCAAAGTCTGCCTTCCATTCTTTCAGCATTAATGGCACATTCCTGATTGAGTATGGACTTTTCATCACTATTGCATCCTTATCTTCGTACAAGCTGAATCTAATGATGAAGTAGCCATCGTCATGATAGTACAGTTGTGATAGTCTCACAAAATTCCATGTTTTGACCATATAATTCTTCACTGTATGCCTACTCATATCCTCACCAAGTGCATACATTATGAGCGATGTTTCCCAAAATGCAATCTCCACAACTGTATCATCTTCTTCAATTTCAATTTTCACCACATAAATGACGGGACCGAGAGGGACGCGTGGGAAGAGGGGAAGAGGAAGGCCACCACATGTGGCATCGCCGGTAACCAATACTCCACCACCGGAAACGCCCGTTGATGCAAAAAGCATGGAAATACCTATGAACACAAGCAGTGGGAAAGGGGAAGACGCTGATGATCTGAATGTGGAAACCCTAGATAGAACGAAGAACATTGAATTGAGCCATGGATTGAATAGTCAAGGTAAGCATGTAGATCGAAAGTTGTGGGTGGATGTTTTGTCAGAGAATCGCAATCCATCAAAGGGATTAACGATGCGTTATGTTCCACCCAAATTGGTGAATGGCGTGGTGAAAATTTAACATGTTTCCTTTATACTCAACTACAATGTTCCCTCTTTTAAATATATATGGTATTGATAAAAATAAATTGTTGACATTGATAATAATGGGTTATTATCAACTACCCAGTTTATGAAAAAAAATTAAAGGAGAAGAAATTATATATGTAGTGATTTAAAAAACGAGCTATTTAATTGAAGGATAAATGAATACTAGTATATTTAAAGGTTAATATTAAGAATAACTTTAAAATAGAGAAGGATTGCATTCACACCCAAAATGCATAGTTGTAATGAATACATAATAGTTATATGGGACCACTCAACTTAATTAATTGTTTATAGGTTATTAAGAAAATTACTCATAAGGTAAAGACAATGTTCATTAAGGATAAACTGTCATTGAAAATTTCCTTCGATGGATGGTGTAACTACCAAGATATAAGCATATAAGTTCTTTATTACAAACTGTTACACACATGGCAAAATTCATCCAGTTTCATGTGTTGTCCCCTTTACCAACATTATGCAAATCTAATATAATCATATTTGTTATGCAAAGGTTCTTCAAGCAATATTCTTCGTATGAATTTCAAGATGTTGAAATCGTTAAAAAAATAGATGTTGTATATGAGTAATTTTCAACTCTTCTGGATAAAAAGTATCAAAAACATACATGCAATGAGACATCAATCTAAATGAGAAGAGATCAATTATAAGATGGATTCCTTTTTGACTTTGTATCATGTAAGAATTTTTTGTAGAATTGAAAATTAAGAATTTAAAAAAAAGGAAATAGAATTGGAAGACAGAGAAGAGAGTGCAATATGGATGTAGAGAAAGAAGAAATAAGGAGATGGTGGTTTGTTTGCAGTTTTAAAGAAATAAGAAATGTAGAACTCAAAAAGGAAGTGGAAGTTAGTATGCGTTTTATAGTAAACACCCAAAACAAAAACTGCTTATTTATTCAAAAGGTAATTACATTATTTATAAAGGGTATAATTGGAATAAAAATAGGTCAGACAAAAAACAATGTATCCTCTTTATATATAATATAGATATAGATAAATTAGTTTGAAAAAGATACTTCCTCCATCTCGCAATAGGCGTCCTTTTTGAGATTTTCACATTTTTTAAGATAATGATTAATTGTGTTGATTTCAATAATAAAATGAATATCATCTACTAAAATATCCCTAATAATAATAGATAGTGGAGTAATTATATGAATTGAAATATAATAAATAAGGGTAAGTTAGTGGAAAAAAATAATAAATATCACATTGATAATCTAAATGGACAAATAATTTGAGACAAATAAAAATATGAAAGAGGACACGTATTGTGAGACAGAGAGAGTATTTAATTGTTATTAATTTTTGTCAATTCCAATATTAAATTCAATATGGTAAAACTAATGAAAAATATATTTTAATAGTTAAAAACGCGCCTAAATTATTCTATTTTATCAATGCTTTAAGTTAAAAACACGACTAAATTTTGCGCAATAGTTATTTAAAATATATTTTTCATTAGTTTTACCATATTGAATTTAATATTGGAATTAACAAAAATTAATAACAATTAAATATTCCATCTGTTTCACAATAGGTGTCATTTTTTATATTTTTATTTGTCTCAAATTATTTGTCCATTTAACTTATTTTAATTCATATAATTACTTCACTATATATTATTAATAAGGTTAGAGGGCGTATAATTTAGGCGCGAAAAACAAGCATGTATAATATTAAAAGGATCACTAAAAGCATGTATAATTTAGGCGCGGAAAACAAGCATTTATTAAAAGCATGTATAATATCCTGAAAGACTTTTGTGGTTCTTCCTCAACCGGTACTTCATATGCCTTGAATTCTCTCCAGATAAGGAGAAAAGATAATTTGCTTGTGTATAGTATATTGGGGATCATAGTCTATATATAATATGATGACCAATTAAGATTCTCATTATTCTCAAATGGGTCATCCTGACATTCACTCATATTTGAGCTCATATCCAATTAAATAAAAAATTCCTAAATAAAATCTAAATAGCATTTTTAATATTATTTGATCACTTAATTATTTAAAGGCATTTTATTGATAAAATAGTTTATATATATATATATATATATATATATATATATATATATATATATATATATATATATATGACCACATAATTATTGGAATACTAATATAATATTAAATTATTTAAAATATTCCAACAATCTCCCACTTGGCCAATATATCTTAGTAATTATATCATAATTCTTTAGGCGCGCATTTGAATGCTATTTATCTTTAGATTTCAACTTTACAATCAGGTTCACCTCATACATCAATAATGGGACCATCGCGGCTACCGTCACTAACGTATAACGTGACGGAACCCCGACGACCACCACATCAACATACTTGATGACATAGATCGATATGGATGAGTGGCATGGAAATTCTGTGCAATGTGATCTCTGAATCATGCATATTTCCAACTGGTCCTACTGAAGTCTTTAGCGAGATCAAACTCAAGTTCCTTAGGTGCAATTCAAAGTCACAATATTTGCACATAACAAAAAATAACTTGATATTGTTATAACAATAATACCTCATAAGTCTTTATTTAGCAAAAATTAAACATAACATAAAGTTTATACCAAAATAAAACCAAAGCATATAACATATAAAATTAAGGGAAAAGCAAAACTCCCACTAATATAAGTCAATCTCAAAACCAAGACCCATATGAGCAACATGCCCATGAAAATCCTTAGGTGTTAAACCTTTGGTTAGTGGATCAGCTAGCATTAAGTTTATCCTTATATGTTCTATCAAAATTTGTTTCTCCTGAACTCTTTCTTTCACAACAAGATACTTGATATCAATAAATTTTGATTTTTTAGAACTCATATTGTTGTTGAAGTAGAGCACAACTACACTATTGTCACAATAAACCTTCAAGGTTCTATCAATGCTCCCAACGATGCATAGGCTTGTGACAAAGTTTCGCAACCAAATTGCATGATTTGATGCCTCAAAGAAAGCCACAAATTTTGTTGTCATGGTGGAGGGAGCCACTAAAGTCTGTTTGGAAGACTTCAATGAGACGGCTCCTCCAGCCAAGAGAAAGATGTAACCAGACGTGGAACGTCTGCTATCCGAGCATCCGACAAAATCTGAGTCAAAATACCCAATGATCTCCAAGTTATCTGACTTCCAATAAGTGAGCATAAAGTCTATTGTTCTCTTCAGGTAGCGCATTACACGCTTTACTGCTATCCAGTGTTGCATACCAGGGTTACTTAGATATCTGCCAAGAACTCCTACAATGAATGTTA
Source organism: Lathyrus aphaca (assembly GCA_963966055.1). NCBI lineage: Eukaryota > Viridiplantae > Streptophyta > Magnoliopsida > Fabales > Fabaceae > Lathyrus > Lathyrus aphaca. Next base: position 122,576,095 of record OZ014524.1, read on the forward strand.
AGTCAGGACGGGTGCAAACTTGAGCATGCATAAGACTTCCCACACCTGAAGCATATGGAACCTTATGCATCTCTTCCTTTTTAAGATCTGTAGTGGGGCCTTGTTTGAGACAAAACTTGTTTCTTTTAGCAACGAGAGTGTCTCCTGGTTTACTATCTTTCATGGAGAATCTATCAAAAACTGTATCAATATAGCTCCTTTGTGACAATCCTAAAATACCTCGAGAAAGGTCTCTAAGTATTTGAATTCCTAAGACAAATGAGGCATCCTTAAGATATTTCATCTCAAATTTATTTGTGAGAAATCTCTTGGTTTCATGCAATAATCCTATATTGTTGCTCTCCAAAAGGATATCATCTACATATAGTACCAAGAAAACAAATTTACTCCCACTGAACTTTTGGTATACATAGTTATCAACCAGATTAGCTTCAAAACCAAATGAGGATATTACTTGATGAAATTTGTAATACCATTGACGGGAAGCCTGTCTAAGGCCATAGATGGATTTCTTGAGTTTGCAAACCATGGACTTTGGGTTTCCTGACACAGTTTTCTGGTTGCACCATATATATTGTCTCTTCAATATTTTCATTTAGAAACACAGTCTTTACATCCATCTGATGCAACTCTAAATCAAAATGAGCTACCAATGCCATTATGATCTTAAGAGAATCCTTCGAAGAAATTGGAGAGAAAGTATCTTTATAATCAATTCCTTCCTTTTGAGTAAAGCCTTTTGTGACAAGACGAGCTTTATATCTCTCAATTTTACCCCTTGAATCCCTTTTGGTTTTAAATATCCATTTACAGCCAATGGATTTCTTTCCTTCAGGTAATTTAACGAGATCCCAAACATCATTGTCAGCCATCAACTTCATCTCATCCTTCATGGCATCAACCCATTTAAGAGAGTTTGGACTTCACATATCTTGACTAAAGTTAATAAGATCTTCCTCAGTCAAACCAATGCTATCCTCACGTTCCTGAAGAAATACAACATAATCATTTGAAATTGCACTCTTCCTCTCTCGAGTGGATCTTCTTAATGGTGGCTCTTGAGGTTGTTGAGTTTGAACTATAGGTGGTGCTTGAGGAAGAAACTCAGTATTGTCTTGTTCTTGAGGGATGTTAGGAATAACATCATTGTTTATTTCAGGATCTGTTTCTGGAACAAAGATATGTACAAAGACTTTATCATTGTGAGAAACAATTTCTTCATCAAAGACAACACTTCTTATGCTTCCTTCCCCTCAAAACTCTACATCCTCAAGGAATCTTGCATTTCCTGTTTCAAATATTTTTCTAGTGATGGGATTGTAAAACTTGTACCCGTAAGAGCGTTCAGTGTATCCAATAAAATAACAGCTAACTGTCTTTGCATCCAACTTACCTTCACGAGGTCTACAAGGCCTCGCTTTAGCTGGACATCCCCAAATGTGTAGGTGTCTAATGTTGGGATTTTTTCTAGTCCAAAGATCATATGTCGTCTTAGCTACTACTTTACTAGGTACTCTATTAAGGATATAAATTGCGGTCTTTAATACTTCTTGTCATACCCCAAATTTGTCCTACCTGCACCCTTTTACTGTCTAATCATTGTTTCAAAAAAATCAAAAAAATGTGTACCATTTTATTTCTCTGTCTAACAAATGTTTCGAAAATTAAAAAAAACATGTATTATTTTATTTTGTCTGATATTCGAAAAATACAAAAAAATATGTCATTTATTTTCAAAGCGAAAAATCAAGTTTTATTTTGTTGTGCAAGCCCATTGGCTCATTCACCGTTTTGTATATGCAAAAGTTACAAAAATCAATTACCAAAAAAAATGCATTTATTATTTTCTAAAAAAAAATTTATTTCTCTGTTAATAGTATCATAAGGTTTTAAGTTTCTATTCTTTAGTCATTCATCCAAAAAAATACAAAAATCTATCATTATTATTATACCTTTTGTTTATTATTTATTGTTATTAATTTCATTGCTAAACCGTTCTTTTTTTTTTATATATATAAAATCCCATTAGTTTTATTATCTAAAAGTCTTTATAAATTTTCTTTGTTATTTTTGTTTCTATTATTATTTCTATTTTCATTATAATTATTATCTTTATTATTATTATTCTTTTTTTTATTAGTTTTACCTCTATTATTATTACTGTTCTTATTATTACTATAGTTTATTATTATTATTATTATTATTATGATTATTAGTGCCCCCTATTGGATTTCTTTTTTTTTTAACCACAAGTTCCCATATCAATTCCACAAATTGGTCCCCACATTCCAACCAATATCACACCTCATTTCCACCCACAACAAAAGCCAACGATAACCTTTTTCTTTTTCAGCTTGTACCAAAAGCCACCACCACTATTCTGTTATAGAATTTCATTCACAGCTCACCAACAACTCAAATATTCTCTACAAATCTCATCCAATATTCTCATCTCATTTTCCCAAAAATACCCTCAACTTCTCCTTTATATTCAGCCTTTCACTCATTCTTTTCTAAGCTTGGAAAAACCTTAATCTCACTCTGCAAAAATCTACACAATTTCAAGCTTCACAAAAAACTTCAGTAAACCAAAAACAGAATGTTAACAATAAACCAAAATACCTGCTCATAAACCTACTCAGAACATGAAAACAGAACCAAGCCATTATTATCCTCTCAAACCGTTTCAAAACAATCCAAACAATCCCTTATTTTCACATCCACTTTCACCTTTCAAGAACACCTAAACCACAAACGAATCATATTACCATCATCAAACAAACTCAGAATCCATTCCTTTATACCTTTTGCAAATATCGCTCAAATCAACAAAAAACTCGCGAAACAGAAAAACCCAGAATCCATTATCACCAACTCTTGAATATCCTTCAAATAACCAGAATCCATTACACACAGAAAGATGAGGCGAAGAGAACATTAAATCGCAAAACGGATTTGAATCTCATACCTTCAATCCGCATCCAAACATAAACCATAAACAGACCACCGCCGAAAACGAACCAAGCGAAACCAGATCGTGAACAAAACCTGAGAGCTTAGAAACTCTTCACCTTCTTCAAAAACAAATCCTCCGGCAAGCTCACCTCTTCCATTGATCCGCGAACAAACAGACCCGCAACCGTATCATCACCATCATACTGCCGCTCCCTCATCAAAACACAGTAAGCCCCAAACCAACCTTCTTAAACCGCAAAAGCCATCACTACCCCCCGTGACCCTTTCGAAAACACCTTTTCACCCAAACCGTGAATCTGCGAATCCTTCAAACCGAAACCAATCGCGGACCTGTGAAACGAAAATGAACCAGAAAGAGAACCAAAAACGCGACGAAATCGTGAAACCCCTTTATAACTTCGCGTCACCACAACACGCACCAGCAAAACCATCTTTCCGTCGCCGCTCATCCATCATCACCAACCCCTCAAATCGCCGTTGAAAAACTCAGCCAGCCAACACCGCGAACTGAGGTCGCGACACCGACCACCACAACCACGAGCGACGCCGAGAAAAAGCCGAAAACCACCGAAATCCACCGTAGCAGCAGCCGTGCGTGAAACACGAGAGAGACGAGGAGCAAGCACAGAACGATCTTCCGCGAAGAGAGTGAGCCAAGAGTGAATCGTCGCAGCGACATCGAGAGAGAGAGAGCAGAGGTTGGATTTCTTTTTCTATTTTTTTGCTGAAACGCGTGCGTTTTGTTGATTATGGGTTTGCTGTTTTTGATTGCTTTATCAATTCATTTTGTTTTTTTTAGATTTTATTTATTTCTTTGTTTTTATTATTATTATAAAATCCTGCATAAAGTTATCACCGGGCCTAGCCCATAGAGGTGTGTCTCTACACATCATCCATATTTTGTATAAACTCTCTTTTAATTTATTTATGTTAATATATAGTTTTCTTAGTTTTCTATGTTTGCTATATTAATTATATGGACTGCAAGCCCTCATATCACTATCAACACTCCATGCAAACCTCTCTTTCTGTTTATTGTTTTTTATTATTTATTGCCTATTCAGTCTTTATTTAGCTTGATGGTTTTAAAAGGTTTTTATTTTTAGTGTTATTAGTTTAAGTTTTTAATTCTTATTGCGATTCAAATTTCATTTTATTTTTACTATTATTTATAAAATGTTTTAAAAATCAGTGAGTTATTTAAATTTAAATTTTTTCGTTTCTTTATTTATGGGGCCGATGATATTATAAAAGGCCGTTTTTCGCCCGATTACATTTAATCGGTGATGAGCGGTCAATATGAGGCCCTCTTTTATTTTATTCTATTATTTTGAACAAAAACACTTGTAATATAATTTAACTCATTTTATTCATTATTTTATCCATTATTTAATTTATTTAGTTATTCAATTTATTATTGTATTTAATATTTCGCAATTCAATTCATTTAATTTATTTATTTTTCGCATTTGAAAAAAAAATCACGTTTCGACTCCTTATAGAATGGTTCCCATTTTGAACCGATTCTAAGGCAGTTCACCAACAAAATTTCGTCGCGTCCCGAAAAGGTCCAACGCCTTCGAATAGTTGCGCTCGAAAAAGGTCTAACGCCTTCAAATAGTTGTGTCCCGAATAAAAAGGCCGAACGCCTTCGAATAGTTCAAAAACACTGCACACACGCTTTCTCTTGGGCTAATTACAACGAGACCATTTATTTCTCGCAATCCCCTATATTTATTTTGTATCCCTCTCCCATTAATTTGTACGTATTTTATTTCCCGCATTTTATTTAATTCTGAATCCTTGGTCCAACGCCAAGCGATCTCACTTGCACACTTGCACTTTATTTTCCAGTTTTTATTTCGTTTATTAGGATCCTTATATCCTTGCGAGCCGAGCGATTCGTGCCTCGCTAACAAAACCACAAAAATAACCTCCAAGTTGCATTTACCCTTTAACCTCAAAAAAAAAAAAACCAAAACGTTTCGATTAGATCCAAACCCTTGATCCAACGTCAAGCAGTCATAGGATAATAAAACACTTTAACAAAAACGAGAAGAACTGTACGCCATGAGCCTTAAGCGGTAGAAAGGAGGATAACGAGCTCTCGTTACTCGCTCCGATTATTTCGACGCAGGACACTCGTCTTGTTGGGCGAGATAAACTATCCATAGTCTTTAGTGCATTTCAACTCCTAAACCCTTTCATCAAAGAAAGGTAATAAAATCAACAACCATTACCCTTAGTAGGCCGAACTACGAGGCTCTGACTTTCCCATTGCACACGGGAGTACGTAGGCACGAGGATCTCAATCCTTGCCGAGCACCTAGGTTCAATCTAACTTATAATTCAACTCATTTCCCTCTAGCAAGCAATTCGTTTAAGCATAGACATCCTTTCGCGCGTGATAACTTAGATGGTTCCCATCGAGTACGATGGATGTAGGTGTAATACCTCAAAATTTGCCCTCATATTTTTCCCTTTATTGGCTTATTGCTTCGCATGTCATCTGCATTTCACATTAGATCATAATATCCATCATCATGCATTTGCATTGTATTCCTCAGGCATGGGATCAGAGTATGCTCCGGTGATTTGAGTTTTCATATTCAGAGATGATTTATCTGGTTATTGCATTTGAGATAAGACAGAGGTTGAGCTCATCTCATCATAGCCACGTTCTTATGCTGAAGTTCATCAAGTATCTCAATTATCTTCTTCAAGATTTCTCAGGAGTGTCTGATTCTTATGACATTATTCATGTTAACAACTCAAGCTATCTGCTTCATCGGGGAAGACTCAATACAAGTTGATCACAGATTCTTATCTCTGGCATGGTTTTGTTAATGGAGACTGAGTTTCAGGGTTTCATATCGAGGTATCATAATGTTCATGGTATAGGAGATCTAATGGTGGACTTATAAGAAAAGCAAGTTACTATGGTTCTCTCGTTTGCTTGTTTGTTGTGGTAGAAGTCAATGAGGTTTAATGTTGAAGCTTATCGAAGTTTGGGGATTCATTAAGAATAAGTTGGATTTGGGTTGGAGGATTGTGTTAAGATATTGAGATTGATTATGCAGGCCATTTGGAATCCAAGACACATCCTTGTTTACCATCTTTATTTGCTCTAACCCGTAAAAACCATATTTCAAATATTTCTTTTCTTGCTATCATCAAGATCACCTCTTATAACCATTTTTTTCTTAGCCCAAATTTATTTCATATCACCATTCTAAACCATTAAACCAATTACCAAATATTTGTCCTAACCAAAATTCTTTTTTTTGTTCCATTTTTGAACACTACCTTGAAAGAAATTCAAAACCAAGTCATAATTCAAAACCAAGTCATATTTTGTGATTAAGTTCATATTGTTTTTAGCTCCAAATCCAATTACAAATTCATTCTAATTTCATACTTGAATTAATCTCTAGAATTAATTCCAAGGCCCATTGTAAGCCCAAACTTTGTTCTTATTTGATTATAATTTTTCATTTTTTTTAATTAATTACCCAAAGGCTTATGGCTTCCCCTCAATAGCCAAAACCAAATGAAGGAAAACTCTTAATAAAAGAGAGGTTTTTTTGTGTGGATCCTTCTTCTTGTTGAATGCTCATAACAGGAAATTAGAAATACTGGGAAAAGATATCAAAAATTTGGGATTCAATTACAAGTGTTCACTTCAACAAAACTTTCATAAAAGAGGACGCGGTTACAGAATAGCAAAGAAAAAAAGAGAGTCCACGGCTGAATTGTACAAGAAGAAAAGTGAATAAAAATGACGGAAATTCATAATCCGGCTTCATGTCCTAGATGAATCCTCATCGAAGTTCAAAATTCGACAATCTTGACAAAGCGATTCGGGAACGTATCTTAAACCATATTTTGATCCATTCCTTAGAGTAGCATACCTCACGACATCAACGGCGATGCATCCTGTAAATGAAAACTCAGTTCAGATAATACTCAGCCGATGATAAACTCAGGAATGAGACATAATTTGAGAAAATCGAAAAGAAAGCAAGGCATTGTGAGAAGAGTTTTTTTTAACTTAAAGTAAAAGTTGCAGCAGAGGGTTCTAACTGCGATAACCAATTCATAACCGAATGGTAACAAACTCTTAACTGAAATTTCAACAAACTTGCCACAAATTTACCTGAAAAAATCTTCAGAAAGTTGCATCAGTTCGTTGCTATAAATCAGAGGACGGCTGCTTCAATTCGGTTTCGGTTAGAGAGATTCACCCTTCTTCTCAAATTCCTGAACCAATCCTTCTGCACGCATCCATCCCTCTCAATCAACCTTCAACCTCTCTTCTCCCTTCTTCAATCCTTTTCTGCATAAAACTCTAACCAATCTTCAGCAAACTTCAACAGAAAAGCTTCATCAATCTTATTTTGAGTTTCACTCCCTCATTTTCTCCCAACAATCCATCTTCATCATGCCTTCAACACCTTATGCAACCAAATCTTCCTCGTTAACCATAAACATCTCACTCTCAATCTTTTTCAATCGATCTCCATCACTCAGTCCCTCTTGTTCATCATCTGCAGAAACCGCAGCCTTAATCAAGCTTTAGCATCCTTTATCATCACCTTCATCATCTTCAAGTTCCTGCAAAAAATTCATCTTTAACAGTTAATGATTGCAGCAAGATCCAGTAACTCACACATTAACAAGAAGCAAATTCGATACCAATTCTTCTTCTTCCATATTCACAACTTGCATGACTCAATTCTTGCAGTCATCGTGTCGGTTTCGCTTTCGCGATGAATTGCAACAAGAACATCACATCATCATTACCGCAGGGCAACAATATCTTGACTCACTCTCCAAATCTTGCAAGAGATCACAACAAGAACGTCATAGCAGAAGAAACGTGAGAAGAAGAAGAGAATTGAATGAGTTTTATACCTGAAGAACAAAATCCGTCTTCGTAGTTGCCGTCTTACGGATCCGTCACTTTGTCGAAGCCGTGTTTTCTTAGCGTGCGATTCAGGTTGGAAATTCGGTTTCGGTTGGTGTTTGCTGCAGGATTTAGGGAGAGTGAGACCGATTATGAAAGGTGTGTGATACTCACGATCGTTACGTCGCATCTGAGTTCACGATGAATAAGGGGAGCGACAGCTGGCGACTCTGCTGGGGACTGCACACCAGATGATCTCTGGTTCCCTTGTGAGTCTCTCCTAGCGCTTGTTCGTTTCTGTTTCTTTGGGTGATGTTTGTTTGTTGTGGCTTGTTATATCGTATTGTTGTTTGTTTACCGCTTTTGTTTACAGCTTTATTTACAGTTTTCAGTATTTATTTTCTGCATCATGTATATCATACTGGACTGTCTGGACTGGTTTTCTGTTTGGTGGGTTCGGGTGATATTGTTTCTGAGAGATAAGCCAAGTACCCGGCTTGAGTGCACCCTAGGATTAGAGTGGACATATTGTACTCGCATGTGACATGATGAGTGGCAATGTGTTTCACGCCCAGATTGCGACTGTCTTGGAAATATCTTGTGTGGGGATTTCCTCCACTTCGGGATAGGACCTTGATAGTTATGTGCATCTGGGGACCGATCATTGAGAACCTTTGTGGAAACAACCCTCTCTAGTGATGACAGTGGCAGACCACATTTGTTGGCAAACCCACTCGCATCCGAGGGTCCACTGGGAACTCACATAGGATGGCCTGGTTCTCTCATAGGAATCCAGTCAAGGCAAACTGTTCGTATGACGGTAGTATTGTACCCTTCGGGATGAATGTACTATTGTTTCTCGATTCAGTGCTTGAAGCTGGGGACCAATGAGGGATGCTTGTTTCCTTGGACTCAGCTGAGGCCTCCCTGAGTAGTACATAATGCCAAACCGATTCCCTGATTTGGTCATGAGCCATTTCTCGGAAATGGTGAACGTATTATTGCTATTCGGCTTTGAGAGTCCGTGATGTTGACCCGAGTAGCACACCCGTGAGATTGGGAGGGGTTTATAGGTTTGCAGGAACCCTAAACTTCAACATACCCACTTTGCCAGTATTGTTCAGTGTTCTATGGTTCTTTGATTCTGAGATCCGGGATTTCTATTCAGAGAGATTGTTACTGTGATTACCATGGTGACCCTGATATTGTGACTGTTATTATGACTCTCCACAGACACTTGGCTCGTTGTTCAACTTCAACACCATCAGTGACTATGCTATTATGTGATCCAGTTTTACAGTTATTGGGTTCTCAGTTATGGGGTTCTATACAGAGATGGTGCCGCTATTGTGATTCTATACAGACAGTTGGTTCACTGTTCAACACCAACATCAGATTGTTGATCACACGTCTGTTGCATACATGACATCATAGCATTTCTGCATACATGTTCAGTTATTTCCGAGGATCACATATCTGAATCATGTTGTTGGATTTTTCTGTATCAAAACTTGAATTAAAGCAGATAGATTCCTCAGAAATAATTGAACATGGCATTTGCATACATTCTTGCATTCTTGACAGGTGTTCAGAGACAAATTCTTTTCCTGACTTGATTTCTCATCAGAATGGACAACTTGAATCACAATCATCAAGGTATATATTTGAAGCAACTTCGGGCGGAGGTAATCGAAGGAAGACCCAGCTGAGGCCATTCAGGGCAGAGGTATAAGCTTTATTTCAAAACCAGAAACTGCTGAAACAGGAAGTCAACCAGATGAAGACTCAGATGAGCTTGGTTATGGAAATTCTAAACAAAGCTATTTTCATCCCTATTGAGGGGAACTACGCTGCTCTGATTCTCCATTGGTCAATGGAGATACGTAGGCAGGAGATCGTGCAAGATCTTTCCGAGCAACCTTATTTATCAACTTTATTATCAACCTCTTCCTTCCAGACGTCGATTGTCAGCATCCAACCTCAGCTTCCCAAGAGAATCCTAGGGGAAGAGCATATGGGTAAAGACCAAAACAACTTGAGAAAAAGTTTGATCATATTTTCATGTTGTACGCGCAACGGGTTTCCTCATCTGCTCAGATTCAGGCTAGTTGGGCTAGTTACATCAAGATCATCTCCGACAAAGCTTCCTTTGGGGTTTCAATGCCAAGTATGACTATCATTTTGGGGCACCTGGCCATTTAATTGAAAATTGCAAGTTTTTCAGAGACAAAGGTGAAGACAAGGTCCCGAATTTGATTGACTCCAAGACTATTATGATTACGCCAGGTAAAAGTGAGGATGTGGCACCAAAACAGTAATGATGTGAATATCCAGACTGCTGACTGCTGAAAAGTCTTCGAGAGCAATAAATCCAGACGGAGTCAGACCTCCTCAACAATGACCACCATGATGTGAAGGCTAGATGCAAGTACCACCCAGGGGCATTTAGGCATACCATTTGACAACTATGATGTGTTCAGGCACGAGGTGCAAAATTCGATCGAATCAAAGGTCATCATGCTAGGAAGTCTGCCCATATATTGAAATATCCTCATCAAATTGGCATCCTAGTTTGCAAGGGCATCTTCAGAAGCAATAAGTCCAGACGGAGTCAAGTCTCCTCAATGACGGCAATGTTCAGCTTCTTTACTGCATTTTCATTTATAGTTTATATTGTTTGTTTAAACATTTGTATGCATGCATGAAACTTATTTGTTTTTGAATGATAATCATAATAAAATGCACATGTTTTTCTTGAAGTAATCCATTCGTATTCACTCATGATTTTGTGTATGTGCATTGCAATACCAACTGTTGTGCTTAAACTCTATCAGGGAGGATGACGAAATGAAAACGCAAAAATCTCTAATTGTGTGCTTTTGAGAAAGACCCTGTTGACGATGTACAGGCATTGTTTCAAATCCTAAACACCGGAGATATAAGGGAGATAGACCCTCGCCAACCCATTTGAGCCTTGAAGTAGGAGTTTCTTTTCGCATGAAAAAACCTTGCATTTAACTCAGGGGCAAGGTAGGCGTCAGTTAGTTTGACCGAGCGTTCAAATTTCAAAAGGAGTGCGAATCTGAGGATCCATTACCTTTCGTTGTACTAAATCAAGAGGTCCAAAGACCAGAAACCACAATGGTTATCCCAATCAAGAGTCCAGAGACCGGAAACCACAAAGGTTATCCTTCCTCAACCAAGAAGTGAGACAGTCACGATCCTTTCAAAGTAATCAAGACAAACAGTGTCACACGATTTGTTTAAAAAAAAAGAAAAAAGAAAAAATGAATAAAAAAGCCCGCTAAGTCAAAACTTGAAAACAAGCGGCTTAGGCAAAAATTAGGGCATCCCGCTGGACTTCACAATCAAAGATTCACAAAAATCAGTCCAGGCAAAAGTTAGGGATAAGAAAAATAATGCAAAAGCGAAAGACGAAAAGGATTACACAAGAAAGATCCTTGAACAAGAACAAAGTCGTGTGATACAGACACGAAAGACGACGGGATGACTGACTCCAAACAACAACTTGATTGGTGCTTAAACCGTTAGTGTAATTGGTTCCTCAACCATCACAAAACCCTTTTTGAGAAGTGAGCGCTTGTGAAAGCTAGCTGAACATAGGAATGGAGAACATCACGAAGATGGGTGGGCACAAATAAACTTCGAGCCTATATCCTTTATTTTTATAACCGTGAACCAGACCACGATACAACCCTCAAAAGTCCTAACTGAAACAGGGTTATCTTGAGAGCGTACTACCACAAGATCGCGTTCTTGACTCCTATGAGTTGTGCTAAAAGTTCTTTGTTGGTGTTGCATGTGCGTGCTTTCATTCATCAAAAACCAATGTCGTATTTAACCAGTGATTCACTCACAAAGGTTGGCGACATCTTTTTACAGTAAAACTTCAAGATTAACATGTGTGTTGCATTAGAATTTTCATTCTTAAAATAAACATTTTTTGCTTACATACATTTGTTTGGCATCATAAAAGTTTACATATGGAATCTTAGTCCAGAAGCTTAATCTTGCCAAGTTGAGAAGTCTGAAACTTCCGAAGGACAATCTATCGAGGTGCACTTTTCAAGAAAACTCCATTGAGTAGGGACTTTCCCAACAGTCGTGGTAAGAGCCAACTAATCTGGGGAAATCATGTCGAGCAATCTCTTCAAACTTCAACCAAGCTGGGGCAATCACTTCGAGATTCAAATCTCTCAAAGAGCCATTAGTCTGAGGCATGTATTCAAATTTCAACCAAACTGGGGCAATTACTTCGAGATCCAATCTCTCAAAGAACAATTGGCATGGGTGTTTTCTTCAAAACACAGTCATTCAGGGGTGATCACTTCAAGACTTGTACCGGGGCAGGCCATCCTAAGAGCATGAGAAGTACTTTCTCCCGAAGACGGTAAATCCAAAGCACCTATCCAAAGGTCAAAATACTGGGGCATAATATTTCACGGTGATATGAGGTTTTTCATTAATCCTCGTGAGGCAAATTTCTTTCAGAGACCATGCAGTCTGGGGCAGTTATTTCGAGATCCGACGAATCTCTCCAAGAGTTTGAAGACATCAAGGCATTTCGTATGTCATGTTTTCTGTGAAATCCTCTTGAGACATTTTCTTCCGATGGACCTTAATCTAAGGTGAGTTGAAAATTGCAAAGAACCATTGTTCACTCATGATTAGTTGGCAACCTATCCACCCAGGGCTGGGGGGCAAAGCCATTGTCGGCACAGTACTTCAAGAGTTGTTTCGTCGGCGAGCTTCATTGATCAAAATGTCTTAGCTAGTCTCATTAGACAATCCCTTCTCCAGCTGTGTGGCAAAGCGAAAGTTACTTCTTGATCAGAAGGGTATCATCGTCTCTCATCCCCAGCATGAAACGCCTTACATCTCTCATTCCCAACATGAGAGGATTTATCTCTTATCCCCAGCAAGTGGCAGCTTGAGCTTTTATCTTCAGCAAGAAGCTTTATCATTGATATCACCCGTCATCCCCAGCCATGTGGAAGTTGAAATTTCACCCAGCAAGGTAGCAGAGAGTGGGTGTCGTCCCCAAGCAGAAGTTTCCCTTCAGACTGGGGCAATTCTCAGCCGTATAAGGAGTGTCTTGCCTCCCCAGCAGTTGCTTCCTCAACAGTGTCATGCCTTCGGTTCTCAGCCAAGTCAGGAGGTCTTCATTTCCCCATCAGAGTTCAAGAAAAGCCCTCATCCAGCAGGGTCTTGGCTCTCCAATCTCAAAGTCCAATTTATTTTTGGCAATGGCGGCAGTTCAGAGCCGGTATATCATTGACAGCCTTCCTCGCAGAGTTGTCTTCTCCTCACAAGGATCAACCAGATCAATGCAGTGATCATCTTTTCTTCCCAGCCAAGTTATCTGGGATACCTGCTTTCTCCTCATCGGGAGACCCCTTTGCATTTGCATTTGCATCCAGTAATCATCATTACATTTGCATCCTCCAAAGCGTAGCATTTCCATCGCCTTGGAACATTACGCCATAAATCCAAACATATGCATACCAGCATGGGCCAGTTTTGAGGTATTACATAAGATCCGTTACATCTCCAATCAGATTGAAGTGTACCCCACAGAATACAACTTCATTTCCCAGGGTGGTTACTTCTACCAAGTCTTGTTGTTATCCCCAGTTGAGTCTTGTTTCAATACAACAGTCTCATTTTTTTCGCGTCTCCGTTTCAGTACAATGGTCGCGTCTTGGGCTCTCGTTTAAGTACAACGATCCTGTTCCTTTCGAGTCTCCATTTAAGTACAATGGTCTCGTCTTTGAGTCTTGTTTCAGTACAACAGTCTCATTTGTTCGCGTCTCCGTTTCAGTACAATGGTCGCGTCTTGGGCTCTCGTTTAAGTACAACGATCCTGTTCCTTTCGAGTCTCCATTTAAGTACAATGGTCTCGTCTTTGAGTCTTGTTTCAGTACAACAGTCTCATTTGTTCGCGTCTCCGTTTCAGTACAATGGTCGCGTCTTGGGCTCTCGTTTAAGTACAACGATCCCGTTCCTTTCGAGTCTCCATTTAAGTACAATGGTCTCGTCATTGAGTCTTGTTTCCGTACAACAGTATCATTTGTTCGCGTCTCCGTTTCAGTACAATGGTCGCGTCTTGGGCTCTCGTTTAAGTACAACGATCCCGTTCCTTTCGAGTCTCCATTTAAGTACAATGGTCTCGTCATTGAGTCTTGTTTCCGTACAACAGTATCATTTTTTCGCGTCTCCGTTTAAGTACAACGGTCGCGTCTCGGGTTATCATTTAAGTACAATGATCCTGTTTTTTCTTGGTTATGGATCGGTTGATACCATCTCCATGTTAGATCGGTTGATCTTATTTGAGTTATGAATCGGTTGATGTCATTTCTCTTTGAGTTGTAAATCGGATGATATTACATTCTCGCGTTTCTTGGTTATGGATCGGTTGATACCATCTCCATGTTAGATCGGTTGATCTTATTTGAGTTATGAATTGGTTGATATCATTTCTCTTCGAGTTGTAAATCGGATGATATTACATTCTCGCGTTTCTTGGTTATGGATCGGTTGATACCATCTCCATGTTAGATCGGTTGATCTTATTTGAGTTATGAATCGGTTGATGTCATTTCTCTTCGAGTTGTAAATCGGATGATATTACATTCTCGCGTTTCTTGGTTATGGATCGGTTGATACCATTTCCGTGTAGATCGGTTGATCTTATTTGAGTTATGAATCGGTTGATATCATTTCTCTTCGAGTTGTAAATCGGATGATATTACATTCTCGCTTTCCGGGGTGGATCGGTTGATACCATCTCCGTGTTCGATCGGTTGATCTTATTTGAGTCGCAAATCGGTTGATGTTGCGTTAAGTCCTGTTTCGCCAACAGGCACCCTCGTTGTGGTTTTGATTCGTTCAGTAATCGCAGTGATTGCACTGATTCTATTCCACCTGGTTCTATCCCCGTTACCTATTCAGAGGTCAAAATCAAAAAATGCATAAATAAATAAATGGGCAGATGGCATTCCCATTGCCTTCAGTGTGCAAATTTTCAGGTTTCATTTAGGTATTCAATCACTCCATACCTTGAACGTCTAAAAGTTGTTGCAATTATCCGTTCAGGTCTGCAGATGATTGAATAGGGGCAGCTGTAATACCTCAAAATTTGCCCTCATATTTTTCCCTTTATTGGCTTATTGCTTCGCATGTCATCTGCATTTCCCATTAGATCATAATATCCATCATCATGCATTTGCATTGTATTCCTCAGGCATGGGATCAGAGTATGCTCCGGTGATTTGAGTTTTCATATTCAGAGATGATTTATCTGGTTATTGCATTTGAGATAAGACAGAGGTTGAGCTCATCTCATCATAGCCACGTTCTTATGCTGAAGTTCATCAAGTATCTCAATTATCTTCTTCAAGATTTCTCAGGAGTGTCTGATTCTTATAACATTATTCATGTTAACAACTCAAGCTATCTGCTTCATCGGGGAAGACTCAATACAAGTTGATCACAAATTCTTATCTCTGGCATGGTTTTGTTAATGGAGACTGAGTTTCAGGGTTTCATATCGAGGTATCATAATGTTCATGGTATAGGAGATCTAATGGTGGACTTATAAGAAAAGCAAGTTACTATGGTTCTCTCGTTTGCTTGTTTGTTGTGGTAGAAGTCAATGAGGTTTAATGTTGAAGCTTATCGAAGTTTGGGGATTCATTAAGAATAAGTTGGATTTGGGTTGGAGGATTGTGTTAAGATATTGAGATTGATTATGCAGGCCATTTGGAATCCAAGACACATCCTTGTTTACCATCTTTATTTGCTCTAACCCGTAAAAACCATATTTCAAATATTTCTTTTCTTGCTATCATCAAGATCACCTCTTATAACCATTTTTTTCTTAGCCCAAATTTATTTCATATCACCATTCTAAACCATTAAACCAATTACCAAATATTTGTCCTAACCAAAATTCTTTTTTTTGTTCCATTTTTGAACACTACCTTGAAAGAAATTCAAAACCAAGTCATAATTCAAAACCAAGTCATATTTTGTGATTAAGTTCATATTGTTTTTAGCTCCAAATCCAATTACAAATTCATTCTAATTTCATACTTGAATTAATCTCTAGAATTAATTCCAAGGCCCATTGTAAGCCCAAACTTTGTTCTTATTTGATTATAATTTTTCATTTTTTTTAATTAATTACCCAAAGGCTTATGGCTTCCCCTCAATAGCCAAAACCAAATGAAGGAAAACTCTTAATAAAAGAGAGGTTTTTTTGTGTGGATCCTTCTTCTTGTTGAATGCTCATAACAGGAAATTAGAAATACTGGGAAAAGATATCAAAAATTTGGGATTCAATTACAAGTGTTCACTTCAACAAAACTTTCATAAAAGAGGACGCGGTTACAGAATAGCAAAGAAAAAAAGAGAGTCCACGGCTGAATTGTACAAGAAGAAAAGTGAATAAAAATGACGGAAATTCATAATCCGGCTTCATGTCCTAGATGAATCCTCATCGAAGTTCAAAATTCGACAATCTTGACAAAGCGATTCGGGAACGTATCTTAAACCATATTTTGATCCATTCCTTAGAGTAGCATACCTCACGACATCAACGGCGATGCATCCTGTAAATGAAAACTCAGTTCAGATAATACTCAGCCGATGATAAACTCAGGAATGAGACATAATTTGAGAAAATCGAAAAGAAAGCAAGGCATTGTGAGAAGAGTTTTTTTTAACTTAAAGTAAAAGTTGCAGCAGAGGGTTCTAACTGCGATAACCAATTCATAACCGAATGGTAACAAACTCTTAACTGAAATTTCAACAAACTTGCCACAAATTTACCTGAAAAAATCTTCAGAAAGTTGCATCAGTTCGTTGCTATAAATCAGAGGACGGCTGCTTCAATTCGGTTTCGGTTAGAGAGATTCACCCTTCTTCTCAAATTCCTGAACCAATCCTTCTGCACGCATCCATCCCTCTCAATCAACCTTCAACCTCTCTTCTCCCTTCTTCAATCCTTTTCTGCATAAAACTCTAACCAATCTTCAGCAAACTTCAACAGAAAAGCTTCATCAATCTTATTTTGAGTTTCACTCCCTCATTTTCTCCCAACAATCCATCTTCATCATGCCTTCAACACCTTATGCAACCAAATCTTCCTCGTTAACCATAAACATCTCACTCTCAATCTTTTTCAATCGATCTCCATCACTCAGTCCCTCTTGTTCATCATCTGCAGAAACCGCAGCCTTAATCAAGCTTTAGCATCCTTTATCATCACCTTCATCATCTTCAAGTTCCTGCAAAAAATTCATCTTTAACAGTTAATGATTGCAGCAAGATCCAGTAACTCACACATTAACAAGAAGCAAATTCGATACCAATTCTTCTTCTTCCATATTCACAACTTGCATGACTCAATTCTTGCAGTCATCGTGTCGGTTTCGCTTTCGCGATGAATTGCAACAAGAACATCACATCATCATTACCGCAGGGCAACAATATCTTGACTCACTCTCCAAATCTTGCAAGAGATCACAACAAGAACGTCATAGCAGAAGAAACGTGAGAAGAAGAAGAGAATTGAATGAGTTTTATACCTGAAGAACAAAATCCGTCTCCGTAGTTGCCGTCTTACGGATCCGTCACTTTGTCGAAGCCGTGTTTTCTTAGCGTGCGATTCAGGTTGGAAATTCGGTTTCGGTTGGTGTTTGTTGCAGGATTTAGGGAGAGTGAGACCGATTATGAAAGGTGTGTGATACTCACGATCGTTACGTCGCATCTGAGTTCACGATGAATAAGGGGAGCGACAGTAGGGGGTGCTAATTACTTCCCCCTGCATAACCGACTCCCGAACCCAGACAATGGTTCCGTTAACCTTTGTCCTCATCCTTCTCCTCCCGGGTTGTATCTATATCTTCCCTTTCCCTCTTCAGGAATAAATAGAATTAGGTGGCGACTCTTCAGTCCGTCCGGCGCGTGACTCCGTCCATTTCGGATCGCATGAGTTCGTATTTTTCGGGGTACGACAGCTGGCGACTCTGCTGGGGACTGGTTCACCCCTATGCGAGTCAAGCCTAGTCTAGGTTCCCTCGTTTGTTTGGATGTTTGCTTTTATGTCTTGCTTGTTTATTTTTATCGCTTTCTTTATCGCATTCCATATTATATATCTTGTGGCTCCTTGGTACTATAATTTGGATCGATACTTTGCAAAAGAAACTTGAGGGAAAAGCTCTACACCCGGACTTTCGAGTACAAACTTAAGTTAGCGAGGTTGTGTAGTATGGGCTCCTAAGAGAACCTCTCTCGTGGGTTGTCGATACGAAAACCTCACTTGGAGTAGATTCTGATGAGAATACTGACAACCGTCAAGTCCTTGACGTGGGTGCTCAGTTGCTTTCATTAGGGTCGTTAACTCTGAGGACCTTTAGAACCTTTCGGTTAAAACATCGATTGATGGTTGCGTAGTATGGGGCACCAGGGTTCGCCCTCGCGTGGCTCGATACGAAAACCTCACTTGGAATAGACTTGCTCAATGGAGTTGATTGACTGTCAAGAATGTATGAAATTGACACGTGCATCAAACAGTTGAGAAAGTTCCATAACTCCAAGACTTTGTTTTAAGCCTTGTGTCGATGATCACGTAGTATGGACTCCCGAGAAAATTTGCTCTCGTGGGTGTCGATACGAAGATCTCCCCCAAAATAGATTCATATGGTGGAGTCAATCAACCGTCATGCTTATGGCGCGTGTGATGAACAGCCATATGAATTGATAACTTTGGGATCCCTAAAGCTTTAGAGTCTACCCAGTGAGTTCCTGATCAGAGTATCCTCCATCTGTACCTTGGACTCATGAGACCCTGATCTTGTGATCCTGGATTCTGATATTGCATATCATTTCATTTGCATCTTGCATTTCATTCCAAAAGCCGAGAACTTATTTCATGTTCCTCCATCTTCAGTAAATCAAGCTGGTTTCCCGACGCCCGTATTGAGCTAGACGACCGTATCTGACTAGAGCCAACACTAGAAGACTGATGGACGTGATTCAAGAAGAACAAGCTGCTATGAGGGAAGAGATTGACTCGGTCAAGGGCAAGATTGACCAGATTTATGAGACACTGCAATCTTTGGCAAGAATGGAAGAACGTCGTGAAGCTGCTGCCGCAATGAACAATGCTCAAGTGCAAGGATCTACTTCACGAGCAATGCCTTCAGTTCCAGTTCCAAATCCTTTGGTCTACGGTCTGCCTCCAGGCTTCACTCCTGCTGTTGAAGAGGTCACTTCCCAACCAATACCTGCTTCTGGTGTCACTGTTGGTGCTATTCCTCAAGCTCAACCTATTCCAACTCAAGTCCAGTTTCCTCAAACTGAAGAGAATCATCAAGTTGAGTATGATATGCATACTGCTGTTCCAATCACCAATCCTCATGCTATTCAAGAGTCTGAAGCTATGAAGATGTGCCGTGAGTTAGCTGAAAAACTCCGAATCATGGAAGTACACAACTCAGCCTCTCTGAGTGCCTCAGACATGTGCCTAGTTCCAGATGTTGTGATCCCTGCTAAATTCAAACTTCCTGAATTCGAGAAGTACAAAGGCCTCAGTTGTCCTGAACTTCATTTGAGGATGTATTGCAGAAAAATGGCCGCTCATGCCAAGGATGATAAGCTTATGATCCATTGCTTCCAAGACAGCCTGTCTGGAGCGTCTCTAGAATGGTATATGCAGCTCGAACGCAACAATGTTCGTACTTGGCTGGATTTATCTGATGCATTCAAAAAGCAGTACAAGTACAACACTGACTTAGCTCCTAATCGTACTCAACTTCAGAGTATGTCTCAGAAGGAGAGCGAATCCTTTAAGGAGTACGCCCAGCGCTGGAGGGAGTTAGCCGCCAGAGTGCATCCTCCATTGGTTGACCGTGAATTGATCGACATCTTCATGGGTACCCTACAGGGGCAATACTACGAGAAGCTGATCAGCAACGTATCTTCTGGATTTTCCGACATGGTGATGGTAGGAGAAAGAATCGAAGAAGGTTTGAAAAGCGGAAAGATTCAAGGAGGTTCTAGCAACCAAACCAATGCCAAGAAACCTTTCAACGGGTACAAAAAGGGCGAAACAAATGTCGTTTCCGCTGCAAGTGGGAATTTTCAACAGAGTGCACCTGCACCAGTTCCCTACTATCAGTATCCCTATGTTGCTGCTGCACAATATGCTCCTATGCCATATCAGCCAGCTCCTCCAATGCCTTATCAGCAGGCCTTTCAAGCTCTATTGCCGCCTCAGATGGCTCATCAACCACGTCCACCTCCTATGGTTGCAGCTGCGCAGTATGCGCCCAATCCATACCAGCAACCGGCTTATCCATCACGGCCTGGTCAACAGCAACAGCGCGCTCCTCAACAGCGTCCACCATATCAGCAAAGAAGGCTTGAAAGAACCTTTGATCCCTTGCCTATGACACATTCAGAAATCTTTAATCAGATGATGGCAAAGGGAACTCTTGTTTTAAAAGAATTGCCACCACAAACTGGTACTGCCCGAGACTATGATGCCAATGCTCGCTGTGAGTATCACAAGGGTGCTCCAGGTCACACACTCGAGAATTGCAAATCGTTCAAGCACAAGATTCAAGATCTGATCGACTCTAAGGATCTTACCTTCACCCCGAGAAATCCAAATGTCCAGAACGATCCAATGCCGTCACACGGTGCCAACAAGTAAAGACGTTTGAAAAGGTTGTTGAAGACCAAGCTGAGTAGTCTCTAACTTTGAAGTATTCAATCAAGAGAAGTTCATTCCTCAAATCAAGGCAGCCATCGCCATTTATTATTTCTGCATTCCTGTTGTTTTGTAATGTTTGTTTAAGTACTATTTGCTCTGAACATTGTCATTTGTACTTGGTTTTGTTAATGTTATGTTTATGCATGTTTTGAATCAATTTATTCGCATTCGCTCATTATTTATCATTTATCACAAAAATCACAAAAATATTTCCCTCACTTCACTTTAGCAAATATTTTTGAGGGAGGATGATGAAAACAAAATACCCATAACTGTTGCGGTATGCTTTCGGATAAAACCTCGTCGATGATGTACAGGCATTATTTCAAATTCCCAAACACTGGAGATATAAGGAGTTAATCCCTAGTCAACCACTTCGAGCCTAGAAGTAGGAGTTTCTTTCGGATACAACCCTTACATTTAACCCGGGGCAGGGTAGTTGTTCCGTTAACCTGACTACATTTCAAATCGCAAGATGAGACATCCCGTCAGAGGACCATCAACAAATGACTTGGCAGTCACAATATTCAAGCAAAAAAAATAGAAAAGAAAAAACACTAAGTTGAGCACCCGAAGGGAGACTTAGTCGAAGAAACAAATCAAAAGAGGAACTCGAATCCTCAAGCAGAAGCAAAATAAATATCAGTGACCACCAAATCAAGAATTAAAGGGTCACTAGAAAAAATATGACTGCCACTTCCAAGCGAACATCAAAGCTTCATCTTCACTCTTGCAAAGTCAAAACAAATACATGTGTAGAGTTAACTGAACGTAGGACTGGAGAAAATTACGAAGAAGGGATGGGTACAAATCAAACTTTGAGCCTTATATCCTTTATTTCTCAAACCATTAACCAGACCACGTTATAACCCTTAAAAGACCTAATTGAGGCAGGGTTTATTCTGAAAGCATGCTACCAGCAAGGTTGCGTAAGATGACTCCCATATATTTGCTAATCTCTAATCTCGTTTGCACATTATTCTTGTTGCACATTTCACGCACTTTCGAAATCAGCACCTCGTTTGGACTAACAGTCCATTCGTCACACTATCATAATCATTCAAATAAATTGACTTTTTCAAAACTTACATGAATGTTGCATTAACATTACCACTTGTGTATGAATAATTTAATTGCAATTTAGTTCTTGACATCAATACAATCCCAACAAGGGGCAATCAAAAGAGGAATTTGAATCAGTACTTCTTCAACAGCCCAATCAGGGGAAATTCATTTCAAAATCAGTCCAATCAGGGACAAAGCATCTTCAACAGTCCAATCAGGGGCAAATCATCTCCAACAACTCAAACAGGGGCAAGCAAACAAGGAGCAAATCTTCCTATCTCGACTCCCCAGCTGAACAAGCAGACCTTGCCAGACATCGGCAATCATTCAAAGCAAAATCAGTCTTCATGTGTCAATTAAGTCGCTTCGCTCATCAGCAGATAACCAAACTTGGAGCTTTCAGATCCATCTTCGGACCGCACATCGTCGACGGTCGAGTGTCGGGGAATCAAGCCCTCCACCCACCCAAAGTCCAATCATTATTGGCAACTACCAGACCAAAAGTCCACCAAGCTGGCACCTTTCTTTTTTCAAACACTCATATGCATCATTGTGCATCATATGCAGTCATACGCATCATTTACATCAATCATTTACAACATGTGCATCATATGCATACCCAAAAAAAACAGACTTTTTATTTTCTCCAACATTATCGAATTTATATCTCGGTGCATAAGCATTTGCATCATATCTCCATCATTATGGAATACCATTTCACAACAATCGAGCATACGTGCATAAGTCAGGATCCAGGATCAATCCAAGATTCCAGGCCTTCCCCCAGCGGAAATCAGGGTCCAGGGTCGATCGAAGATTCGCCTACGTGTTATTCAGTGGGTGTCCCCGGTGGATATTTCTCTTCCAGATTATTTAATTTTTTGTCACTCGTCATCCTTTTGATGTCGGGGTCGCCTTATCATCCTTTTGGTGGTAGCGATTATTCTAATTTTCTGTTACTCGTCATCCTTTTGGTGTCGAGGTCGCCTTATCATCCTTTTGGTGATAGCAATTATTTAATTTTCTGTTATTCGGCATCCTTTTGGTGTCGGGGTTGCCTTATCATCCTTTTGGTGATAGCAACTTTATTTTCGGGGTTGCCTTATCATCCTTTTGGTGATAGCAACTTTATTTTCGGGGTTGCCTTATCATCCTTTTGGTGATAGCAACTTTATTTTCGGGGTTGCCTTATCATCCTTTTGGTGATAGCAACTTTATTTTCGGGGTTGCCTTATCATCCTTTTGGTGATAGCAACTTTATTTTCGGGGTTGCCTTATCATCCTTTTGGTGATAGCAACTTTATTTTCGGGGTTGCCTTATCATCCTTTTGGTGATAGCAACTTTATTTTCGGGGTTACCTTATCATCCTTTTGGTGATAGCAACTTTATTTTCGGGGTTGCCTTATCATCCTTTTGGTGATAGCAACTTTATTTTCGGGGTTGCCTTATCATCCTTTTGGTGATAGCAACTTTATTTTCGGGGTTGCCTTATCATCCTTTTGGTGATAACAACTTTATTTTCAGTCAGTTGCCTTATCATCCTTTTGGTGATAGCAACTTTATTTTCAGTCAGTTGCCTTATCATCCTTTTGGTGATAGCAATTTTTTTCAGTTATTTGCATTAACATCCTTTGGTGATAAGTGATATATTTTGTCAATTATTTCTTGCTGTGTCGCTCATCCTTTCCAGTTTATTTCATTTGCTGTTTTCACAATTTCTTTTCGGACAAATTTGGAGTCTGTTAATATCTAATTATCTTATACCCTGGAAGATTGAACGCGAGCCAGTTCATCTTACTCGGTCTAAGCCAATTCGATAGGGGCATCTGTCATACCCCAAATTTGTCCTACCCGCACCCTTTTACTGTCTAATCATTGTTTCAAAAAAATCAAAAAAATGTGTACCATTTTATTTCTCTGTCTAACAAATGTTTCGAAAATTAAAAAAAACATGTATTATTTTATTTTGTCTGATATTCGAAAAATACAAAAAAATATGTCATTTATTTTCAAAGCGAAAAATCAAGTTTTATTTTGTTGTGCAAGCCCATTGGCTCATTCACCGTTTTGTATATGCAAAAGTTACAAAAATCAATTACCAAAAAAAATGCATTTATTATTTTCTAAAAAAAAATTTATTTCTCTGTTAATAGTATCATAAGGTTTTAAGTTTCTATTCTTTAGTCATTCATCCAAAAAAATACAAAAATCTATCATTATTATTATACCTTTTGTTTATTATTTATTGTTATTAATTTCATTGCTAAACCGTTCTTTTTTTTTTATATATAAAAAATCCCATTAGTTTTATTATCTAAAAGTCTTTATAAATTTTCTTTGTTATTTTTGTTTCTATTATTATTTCTATTTTCATTATAATTATTATCTTTATTATTATTATTCTTTTTTTTATTAGTTTTACCTCTATTATTATTACTGTTCTTATTATTACTATAGTTTATTATTATTATTATTATTATTATGATTATTAGTGCCCCCTATTGGATTTCTTTTTTTTTTAACCACAAGTTCCCATATCAATTCCACAAATTGGTCCCCACATTCCAACCAATATCACACCTCATTTCCACCCACAACAAAAGCCAACGATAACCTTTTTCTTTTTCAGCTTGTACCAAAAGCCACCACCACTATTCTGTTATAGAATTTCATTCACAGCTCACCAACAACTCAAATATTCTCTACAAATCTCATCCAATATTCTCATCTCATTTTCCCAAAAATACCCTCAACTTCTCCTTTATATTCAGCCTTTCACTCATTCTTTTCTAAGCTTGGAAAAACCTTAATCTCACTCTGCAAAAATCTACACAATTTCAAGCTTCACAAAAAACTTCAGTAAACCAAAAACAGAATGTTAACAATAAACCAAAATACCTGCTCATAAACCTACTCAGAACATGAAAACAGAACCAAGCCATTATTATCCTCTCAAACCGTTTCAAAACAATCCAAACAATCCCTTATTTTCACATCCACTTTCACCTTTCAAGAACACCTAAACCACAAACGAATCATATTACCATCATCAAACAAACTCAGAATCCATTCCTTTATACCTTTTGCAAATATCGCTCAAATCAACAAAAAACTCGCGAAACAGAAAAACCCAGAATCCATTATCACCAACTCTTGAATATCCTTCAAATAACCAGAATCCATTACACACAGAAAGATGAGGCGAAGAGAACATTAAATCGCAAAATGGATTTGAATCTCATACCTTCAATCCGCATCCAAACATAAACCATAAACAGACCACCGCCGAAAACGAACCAAGCGAAACCAGATCGTGAACAAAACCTGAGAGCTTAGAAACTCTTCACCTTCTTCAAAAACAAATCCTCCGGCAAGCTCACCTCTTCCATTGATCCGCGAACAAACAGACCCGCAACCGTATCATCACCATCATACTGCCGCTCCCTCATCAAAACACAGTAAGCCCCAAACCAACCTTCTTAAACCGCAAAAGCCATCACTACCCCCCGTGACCCTTTCGAAAACACCTTTTCACCCAAACCGTGAATCTGCGAATCCTTCAAACCGAAACCAATCGCGGACCTGTGAAACGAAAATGAACCAGAAAGAGAACCAAAAACGCGACGAAATCGTGAAACCCCTTTATAACTTCGCGTCACCACAACACGCACCAGCAAAACCATCTTTCCGTCGCCGCTCATCCATCATCACCAACCCCTCAAATCGCCGTTGAAAAACTCAGCCAGCCAACACCGCGAACTGAGGCCGCGACACCGACCACCACAACCACGAGCGACGCCGAGAAAAAGCCGAAAACCACCGAAATCCACCGTAGCAGCAGCCGTGCGTGAAACACGAGAGAGACGAGGAGCAAGCACAAAACGATCTTCCGCGAAGAGAGTGAGCCAAGAGTGAATCGTCGCAGCGACATCGAGAGAGAGAGAGCAGAGGTTGGATTTCTTTTTCTATTTTTTTGCTGAAACGCGTGCGTTTTGTTGATTATGGGTTTGCTGTTTTTGATTGCTTTATCAATTCATTTTGTTTTTTTTAGATTTTATTTATTTCTTTGTTTTTATTATTATTATAAAATCCTGCATAAAGTTATCACCGGGCCTAGCCCATAGAGGTGTGTCTCTACACATCATCCATATTTTGTATAAACTCTCTTTTAATTTATTTATGTTAATATATAGTTTTCTTAGTTTTCTATGTTTGCTATATTAATTATATGGACTGCAAGCCCTCATATCACTATCAACACTCCATGCAAACCTCTCTTTCTGTTTATTGTTTTTTATTATTTATTGCCTATTCAGTCTTTATTTAGCTTGATGGTTTTAAAAGGTTTTTATTTTTAGTGTTATTAGTTTAAGTTTTTAATTCTTATTGCGATTCAAATTTCATTTTATTTTTACTATTATTTATAAAATGTTTTAAAAATCAGTGAGTTATTTAAATTTAAATTTTTTCGTTTCTTTATTTATGGGGCCGATGATATTATAAAAGGCCGTTTTTCGCCCGATTACATTTAATCGGTGATGAGCGGTCAATATGAGGCCCTCTTTTATTTTATTCTATTATTTTGAACAAAAACACTTGTAATATAATTTAACTCATTTTATTCATTATTTTATCCATTATTTAATTTATTTAGTTATTCAATTTATTATTGTATTTAATATTTCGCAATTCAATTCATTTAATTTATTTATTTTTCGCATTTGAAAAAAAAATCACGTTTCGACTCCTTATAGAATGGTTCCCATTTTGAACCGATTCTAAGGCAGTTCACCAACAAAATTTCGTCGCGTCCCGAAAAGGTCCAACGCCTTCGAATAGTTGCGCTCGAAAAAGGTCCAACGCCTTCAAATAGTTGTGTCCCGAATAAAAAGGCCGAACGCCTTCGAATAGTTCAAAAACACTGCACACACGTTTTCTCTTGGGCTAATTACAACGAGACCATTTATTTCTCGTAATCCCCTGTATTTATTTTGTATCCCTCTCCCATTAATTTGTACGTATTTTATTTCCCGCATTTTATTTAATTCTGAATCCTTGGTCCAACGCCAAGCGATCTCACTTGCACACTTGCACTTTATTTTCCAGTTTTTATTTCGTTTATTAGGATCCTCATATCCTTGCGAGCCGAGCGATTCGTGCCTCGCTAACAAAACCACAAAAATAACCTCCAAGTTGCATTTACCCTTTAACCTAAAAAAAAAAAACCAAAACGTTTCGATTAGATCCAAACCCTTGATCCAACGTCAAGCGGTCTAGGATAATAAAACACTTTAACAAAAACGAGAAGAACTGTACGCCACGAGCCTTAAGCGGTAGAAAGGAGGATAACGAGCTCTCGTTACTCGCTCCGATTATTTCGACGCAGGACACTCGTCTTGTTGGGCGAGATAAACTATCCATAGTCTTTAGTGCATTTCAACTCCTAAACCCTTTCATCAAAGAAAGGTAATAAAATCAACAACCATTACCCTTAGTAGGCCGAACTACGAGGCTCTGACTTTCCCATTGCACACGGGAGTACGTAGGCACGAGGATCTCAATCCTTGCCGAGCACCTAGGTTCAATCTAACTTATAATTCAACTCATTTCCCTCTAGCAAGCAATTCGTTTAAGCATAGACATCCTTTCGCGTGTGATAACTTAGATGGTTCCCATCGAGTACGATGGATGTAGGGGGTGCTAATACCTTCCCCCTACATAACCGACTTCCGAACCCAGACAATGGTTCCGTTAACCTTTGTCCTCATCCTTCTCCTCCCGGGTTGTATCTATATCTTCCCTTTCCCTCTTCAGGAATAAATAGAATTAGGTGGCGACTCTTCAGTCCGTCCGGCGCGTGACTCCGTCCATTTCGGATCGCGTGAGGTCGTATTTTTCGGGGTACGACACTTCTCCCCAAAACGAGTCAGGTTTCGTCGTTCTGCAACTTCATTCATGCTAGGTTTTCCCGACATTGTGTACTGTGGAACAATTCCACACTTATTGAGGAAAAGCACAAAGGGCCCTGGACGTTGTTCCCCGGATCCATCATACCGACCATAGTATTCACAACCACGGTCAGATTTGACGGCTTTTATTTTCTTTCCAAGTTGAAGTTCAACTTCAGCTTTGAATGACTTGAACACGTCCAAAGATTGATATTTCTCATGAATCAAATTCAGGTAGTCATACCTCGAGTAGTCGTTTATGAACGTAATAAAATACTATTGTCCATTCCAAGAACTTGTAGGGAAAGGACCATATATATCAATATGAATTAATTCTAAGACATCCTTATTTTTCATATCCGTTATCCATATCTATTAAATTCGTATCCATATCCATTACTAAACGGATATTTAAATATCCATTTATTTTATACATAGATATCTAATAAGTTATCCGTCCCGTATCCGTGACGGATTTTATCTGCGGATATGAATTTTTAGTCATCCCTAAATGCATGAGTAGAACAACAGTTTCTAATTTTAAGGATTCTGAAATGAAATTGTAAAAAAAATCGAAACTAAATCTCTTAAATAAAATTAAATTTGAGAGTTAGGGGGGAATGGGACTGAGGGAAATAAAAATTTAGGAGGGAGACGAATAATTTGAGGTTAAATTTGATAGGAGGAAGGAAGAAAAGAAAATAGATTAAAAAATAAGGGAAGAGAAGAACTAGGGTTGGCTGCAAAAGTTATATTATAATATTTGTATGTATAATATATGCTACACAAAATTCTCTGTCATTTTTAATTTACACGGTGGAAAGGATTATATAATTTTAGACAGGTCCCAACCAAAAGTTCAAATATGTAAGGCTAAAAAATTTGTAATTTTATTTATTTATTTAAAAAAAAACAAAACATTCCAAGTAGAAATTGAATCTTTAATTATCATTATTTTACGGTTGGACTTTTACTAATCATTAGATTAAAAAAAAATGAATTAAAGGAAATAACAGGAATTCAATCTCTTACAAAAGAGAATAAGAAGTAGGGAATGTCATCAACACATCTTCATTTTTATACCAAAATTTTAACACACCAACGCACATTATCAACGTTATAACGAATAGATTATATATTTAATTAAGGTGATTTTGTTTTACAACTGTCGTAATCCAAAATTAAAACGATGATAGGCTTTTAACATCGCAAATAAGTTCTTAGGGCGGCCAATAAGTAAACCGCCGCAAATTTTCATTTGTTTTTTTAAAAATCAAAAAAGACGGTTGGATAAAATCATCATGATAACCTTCACAATATACTAAGGATATTGGTTTTAATAGAATGTCGCAGTGTCGCAAAACTTTTTGTTTTGGTAGTGACTATTTAACAATTTTCAGCTACATGTATAGCCTTTTTTATTATGTATAGTCTAACCAAAGATTAACTAAGTTTGACTTTTTCTGCTGTTGTAAAGTCCTAAAGTACTCTGGAGATCTTTTGTCAAGTCACCCATCCATTTAAACCTGAGACCCCTCAACTTTTTATATTGACTAAAATGCTCCTCTCATTTTTTTCACTAACAAGGTGATGAATTTTCTTCTCTCGCACACAAAAATCCAGTAGACCAATAAAAAAATATGATATGTATTTTTACCAAAACTTTTAAAAAATCTGGTAAAATCATGTTAAATTATGGATTTTTAAAAAATATGATAGTTCATATCGAGTAAATATATGTAAAAATGAAGTAAACACTACCGGATATTTTTTATAAATCCAATATATTTTGTAAATTTTTAGAATTCTTAAAAATCCGATAGTTTATTTTCGATATTTCAATAAAAAAAAGAAGTTAACAAATAGTATTTTATGATGTTTTTTTTTCTTCATATTTTTGTTGATATTTGAAAAAATCGATATAAAATCATAATTTGTGCTTTCAAATTTATCAATTTATATCAAATATTTGAAAAAATCGGTATAAAAAATATGAATTTTATATAATGTTTTTGAAAAAAAAATTTTTTTTTTAAAAAATAGATGTAAAATCTATTACTTTACTAATTAAAAAATAATTAGACCTCGAGAATTTGGGGTCAAGGGCTAGCAGTGTAGCGTAAATTGCGTCTGAGAATGACTGACAATACACACACACACACACATATATATATATATATATATATATATATATATATATATATATATATATATATATATATATATATATATATATATATATATATATATATATATATATATATATATATAAAATGAAAATGATGGAATTGACAAAGATGTTTTGAATTAAACAAGTGAAGAAAAGCTATCTTGGCCTGAGACCATTCACCATAGCTTATCTACAGGTTATCAAAACAAATTCCAAATGAAAACAAAATAATAAAATAAAATATATATTTCTTAGCATATATATATTTTATGACAATGATAGAATTGACAAAGATGTTTTGAATTAAACAAGTGAATATGAGCTATCTTGGTCTGAGACCATTCACCATAGCTTGTCTACTAGTTATCAAAACAAACTCCAAATGAAAACAAAATAATAAAATAAAATATATATTTTTTAGCATATATATATATATATATATATATATATTATGAAAATGATGGAATTGACAAAGATGTTTTGAATTAAACAAGTGAAGAAGAGTTATCTTGGCCTGGGACCATTCACCATAACTTATCTACTAGTTATCAAAACTGTGGAATATTAGAACAAACCTTAGTACGAATAACATGTCGTCGAAGTCTGCTCACATGTTATTGTTTAATTGGGCCTTGTGTTATGGATCCAATTGTTTAAGTTAGCTTGTACCCTAAGTTAGCTTGTAATGAGTAATTGTTAAAAAGCTCATTAGGTTAGTATGTTAGTTTTTATTATAAATGACATACTAGTCTCTCATATTTTGAATAAGGGAAAATAGGAAGATAAAACCCTAATTCAAAATTGAGAGAGGTTATTTGTTATTCTTGTATACTTGTAATCTTATTTTAAGAGAAAGGAAATAATAGCAGTTTATAATCAATCCTTATTGTTTTCTTTGGTAACCCTAAACCCTAACCCTTGTGGGTTTCTTGAGAAACCTATTATATTTTGTTTCTAAGGTATCTAATTCACAACAAATTGGTGCGGTGAGCGTGGAGAAGATGCCTTCAACAAATTATGAGATTGAAAATTTCACCGGAGTGAACGAGTTCGGTCTGTGGCGCTTGAAGATGAAAGCCCTACTTGTTCATCATGGTTGTTTGGAAGCGTTGAAGGGAGAGACAACCATGAATGTTGCGTTGACGACAGTTGAAAAGACGACCATGATTGAGAAAGCACACAACACAATATTGTTGAGCCTTGGTGATAAGGTTCTTCGACAGGTATCAAAGGAGACGACGACGTCAGGGTTATGGTTGCAAATTGAAGGTTTGTACATGACCAAATCATTGGTGAATCGACTCTACTTGAAGCAAGCCTTGTATTCATTCAAGATAAGTGAAGACAAAGTATTGGCTGAGCAGTTGGATATGTTCAACAAGCTGATTCTTGATCTTGAAAATATTGATGTGAAGATCGATTACGAAGATCAATCATTGTTGTTGTTATGCACTTTGCCCAGAACACATGCTCACTTCAAAGAAACCCTCTTGTATGGAAGAGAGTCCCTGACCTTTGAAGATGTTCAATCTGCCTTGTACTCTAAGGACTTGAATGAACGAAAGGAGCATAAACCTTCGACAATTTGTGAAGGTTTAGACGTTAAGGCGAAATTCTTGCGAAAGGATGGTAAGTTCGACAAGAAGAAAGGAAAAAGTCAGCAGAAGTCTTATAGTGGTGAATCATCTGGTGTTCGATGCTATAATTGTAAGAAGGAGGGTCACATTCGAAATATGTGCCCTGAACACCTGAAAGATCATGGAGGTAAGGATAATGGCAACACGAACATTGTTCTAGATGATTTTGAATCATCTGATGTTCTTGTGGTTTCAAGCGGCGACTCAAGAAAAGAGTGGATTATGGATTCAAGTTGTACTTGGCACATGACTCCAAACAAAGATTTGTTCGAGGAATTATGTGATCAAGATGGTGGATCAGTGCTGCTAGGAAACAACAAAGCTTGCAAAATTGTAGGTATTGGATCTGTGAGATTCAAGCTCCATGATGAGTCAATAGGACTATTGACTGAAGTTAGGTATGTACCTGACTTGAAGAGAAATTTGATTTCTCTTGGTGAATTCGACAAGAAGGGATATGTTTTTAAAGGAGAGAAAAGTATTCTAAGAGTCATGAAGGGGTCGAAGGAAGTCTTGAGAGGCGTGAAGAAACAAGGCTAGTATACCCTTGAGGCTGAAGTTGTAAGTGGTTCGACAAATGTTGCATCCATGAAACTGTTGTCGAAGACAAAATTATGGCACATGAGATTGGGCCATGTCAGCAAAAGAGGCCTGGTCGAACTGGGGAAACAGAACCTGCTAGGTGGTGACAAAGTCGAGAAATTGGAGTTTTGTGAACCTTGTGTATCTGGTAAATCTTGTAGGGTGAAGTTTAACAAAGGTAAACAAAGAACGCATGGATCCCTTGATTACATCCATGCTGATCTTTGGGGGCCTGCAAGGAATCCTTCACATTCAGGTGCAAGATATTTTCTATCCATAGTTGATGACTATTCCAGAAAGTTATGGGTATTCGTTCAGAAGACGAAGGATGAAACTTTTGAGAATTTCAAGAGTTGGAAGGTTATGGTCGAAACTCAAACTGGTAGAAAGATCAAGAGGTTGAGAATTGATAATGGCCTTGAATTCTGCAATGAAGCATTCGACGGTTACTGTCTTGAGTCTGGGATTGCAAGGCATAAGACTGTAGCAGGTACTCCTCAACAAAATGGTCTAGCTGAGAGATTCAATCGAACAATCCTCGAAAGGATTAAATGCATGTTGGTTAGTGCTGGATTGAAGAATGTGTTTTGGGATGAGGTTGTTTCGACGACAATATATCTGATAAACAAATGTCCTTCGACTGTGTTAGATATGAAGACACCTGAAGAAGTTTGGTCGGGACATCCACCAGATCTTGACAAACTAAGACTATTTGGCTGTGTAGCCTATGCTCACATTAGGCAAGACAAAGTCGAACCTAGAGCTCTGAAATGCATGTTCATGGGATACCCTAAAGGAGTCAAAGGTTATAGGCCATGGTGCCTAGAGCCAGGTCACGGGAGGTGTATCACCAGTCGAGATGTAGTTTTCAATGAAGCTAGGATGGCTTTCAAGAAAACTGACGATATTGTCGAAGAGCTGGAATAGGGAGAAATTCCTGTTGAGGTGAAGCATAGTGATGCTGAATTGCATGACCCAAATGAAGTCGAAGAAGAAGCAGAAGTTGTTGTCGAAGATGAGGATACTGATAATGATTATCTACTAGCAAGAGACAGGTCGAGAAGAGTCATCAAACTACCTCAAAGACTTGGGTATGCAGATCTTATAGCTTATGCCTTAATCTCTGCAAGTGAGGTTCTGGACAAAGAACCTAAAGACTATGAGGAAGTTATGAGGAGTCGAAATAAGACTGAATGGATGAAGGCCACGGATGATGAGATGAAGTCTCTTCATGATAATAACACATGGGAAGTGATTGAAAAACATGTTGGAGCCAGGTTAGTCAGCTGTAAATGGATTTTCAAAGTTAAGGAAGGAATCGAAGGAGTGGCGTCGAAGAGATACACGGCAAGGTTGGTTGCAAGGGGTTTCACTCAGAAAGAAGGTGTCAAATTTAATGATGTGTTTTCTCCTGTTGTGAAACACATGTCCATTCGAATGTTTCTTGCCATGGTGGCACAGTTCGACCTTGACTCAGAACAGATGGATGTAAAGACTGCGTTCTTGTATGGTGATCTTGATGAGGCAACCTGAAGGGTATGTCAAAGAGGGAAAAGAAGAGTATGTGTGTGAACTGAAGAGATATTTATATGGGCTGAAAAAATCTTCTCGACAGTGGAATAGGAGATTCGGCAAGTTCATGACACACATAAGTTTCATCAGAAGTCAGTTCGACCACTGTGTTTACTTCAGATTTTGACCTGGTAATTCATTTGTTATTTTTTTGTTTTATGTGGATGATATTCTAATAGAAAGCAACAATGTCAAAGATGTAATAAGGGTGAAGGTTGAACTCAATAAGGAGTTCGATATGAAGGTTCTAGGAGTTGCGTCCAGGATTCTTGGGATTTACATCCGGAGAGATAGAAAGCAGTCGAGATTATACTTATCTTAAGAGGCATACTTGAAGAAGATTCTCGATAAGTTTGGTATGTTGAATTCAAAGCCTGAAGTGACTCCGACAAACCATCAATTCAAGCTGAGTATAGATCAGTGTCCCAGTACTGATATCGAAATAACTTATATGGATAGCACTCCATATGCTAATATAGTAGGTTCTTTGATGTATGTTATGGTTTGTACTAGACCCGATATAACATATGCAGTAAGTCTTGTAAGAAGGTACATGGCAAATCCTGGAAAGGCTCACTAGCAAGCATTGAAGTGGATTCTAAGGTACATAAATGGGTCTCTGAATAGAGTCCTAATTTATGGTGGAGCCTTGGGTGAAGATAGTAAAGCAGCAATAGAAGGATATGTCGACTCTGATTATGCAGGTTGTGTGGATTCCATAAAATCTATTTCTGGATATGTTTTCACTATGTTTGACACAACAATTAGTTGGAAAGCAACACTTCAGAAGGTTGTTTCCTTATCAACCACTGAAATAAAATATATCGCTCTAACTGAAGCTGTAAAGGAAGCATCGTGGCTTGAAGGTTTTGCAAAGGAGCTGAAACTTCGAGGGCGAAGTATCACTGTTAAATGTAATATTTAAAGTGCAATACACCTATCGAAGAACTCAACCTATCATGAGCGAACAAAGCACATTGATGTAATACTGCATTTCGTCAGAGGGGTAATCGAGCGTGGAGAAGTCCAAGTGCTGAAGGTTTCGACAGATTATAATGCTGCTGATATGATCACCAAGACGTTGTCCAGTTGCAAGTTTTTCCACTGTATGCAGTTAATAAAGATGCATGAAGAAAGCTAGTTTATTTCTTGTTGGTATGAGTGTGTTCCAAGGTGGAAATTTG
This sequence comes from Lathyrus aphaca, assembly GCA_963966055.1. Lineage (NCBI taxonomy): Eukaryota > Viridiplantae > Streptophyta > Magnoliopsida > Fabales > Fabaceae > Lathyrus > Lathyrus aphaca. Next base: position 122,610,938 of record OZ014524.1, read on the forward strand.
TGGAATATTGGAACAAACCCTAGTACGAATAACATGTCGTCGAAGTCTGCTCACATGTTATTGTTTATTTGGGCCCTGTGTTATGGATCCAATTGTTTAAGTTAGCTTGTACCCTAAGTTAGCTTGTAATGAGTAATTGTTAAAAAGCTCATTAGGTTAGTATGTTAGTTTTATTATAAATAGCATACTAGTCTCTCATATTTTGAATAAGGGAAAATAGGAAGATAAAACCCTAATTCAAAATTGAGAGAGGTTATTTGTTATTCTTGTATACTTGTAATCTTGTTTTAAGAAAGAGGAAAGAATGGCCGTTTATAACCAATCCTTGTTGTTTTCCTTGGTAACCCTAACCCTTGTGGGTTTCTTGAGAAACCTATTATACTTTGTTTCTAAGGTATCTAATTCACAACAAAAACAAACTCCAAATGAAAACAAAATAATAAAATAAATATATATTTCTTAACGCATATATATATATATATATATATATATATATATATATATATTATGAAAATGATGGAATTGACAAAGTTGTTTTGAATTAAACAAGTGAAGAAGAGTTATCTTGGCCTGAGACCATTCACCATAGCTTATCTACAAGTTATCAAAACAAACTCCAAATGGAGACAAAATAATAAAATTATATATATATATATATATATATATATATATATATATATATATATATATATATATATATATATATATATATATATATATATATATTATGAAAAAGATGGAATTGAGAAAGATGTTTTGAATTATACAAGTGAAGAAGAGCTATCTTGGCCTGAGACCATTCACCATAGCTTATCTAGTAGTTATCAAAACAAACTCCAAATAAAAACAAAATAATAAAGTAATATATATATATATATATATATATATATATATATATATATATATATATATATATATATATATATATATATATATATATATATTATGAAAATGATGTAATTGACAAAGATGTTTTGAATTAAACAAGTGAAGAAGAACTATCTTGGCCTGAGACTATTCACCATAGCTTATCTACTAGTTATCAAAACAAACTCCAAATAAAAACAAAATAATAAAATAATATATATATATATATATATATATATATATATATATATATATATATATATATATATATATATATATATATACACACACGCTAAGATAGCTCTTCTTCACTTGTTTAATTCAAAGCATCTTTGTCAATTCCATCATTTTCATAATATATATATATATATATATATATATATATATATATATATATATATATATATATATATATATATATATATATATATATATATATATATATATATATATTGTAACGATATAATATGGGGAGTCATTTTGGACCTCAAAAAACATTTAATAAGATATTATCAACATGTCTATTGTCATAAAAAGAAAAAATAATAATCAACAAGTAGATTATATATTATACTCCGACCAAACTCATAACGTACTACCAACATCAGCACGTACGATTTTATACTTATTTATTTATGGTTTAAACAATGATTTAATTTATATAAGTTGATTAGATTTTGGTTACAGTTGTATTTTTTTCTTGTCCAAATTCCCATATGTTCAAATCCTTTTGGCTTTAGTCCCTGCTGTGAGTTTTCCGTTTTAAAAAAGGTGACTTGGCATGGTGATGTGGAAAATGTTCTTTCATTTCTTGTTTATATATCTTTAACACACGTGAATAAATAAATTCCCCCCATAACATGTCATCAAATTCTTATTTTTCTCTTTTGTTTTAAGTCCCTGTAAATTAGGGTTTGACATTTCCATTTGCAGCTTTGTCTCTTCCATTCAGTCTTAGTTCAGGGAAGTGAAGGGCTTGCATGAAGGTGTTTGAACGTCCAAGATAGAATCTTCTAGGTATATCATATACTGTGAACTTACATTATGAGGGAAAGTTTGTTAGGAATGGTGTAGTGTACTACATAGGAGGGGATAAAGTTGAAGTGAACATTGACCCTGATAGGTGGAACTACCTTGAAGCAACTGGTATTGTTAAAGATGTTTGAAAACTTGAAATAAACAATTTTTGGCTATGGTGGTATAACATTGTATCGGGTAAGCATGCAAGGGTAGTTAGTGATGTTGATGTTGGTAAGATCTATGAACAGTCTGTTGAAACTAGTTGTAGTGTAGACCTTTATGTTGAGCACAAAATTATGGAAGATGATGCTAATGATGTGGAAACTAACAATGATATGGAAGACGTTGGTTTTGTGGATGATGATGATGATGATGATGATAATGTAGAAGCTGACACAGTGGTTGAGGAAAATGTAAGTAATCTTGAGGTTGACACAATTGGTGAGGAAAATGCAACTAATGCTCAAGCTGAGACTGATATGAATGATGGTGTTTCTGATAATGTATATGCTGACACAGTTGGTAAGGAAAATGCAACTAATGTTCAAGCTGAGACAGGTATGGATGATGGTTATGAAAGTGATAGTTTTTATATTGATGATAGCGAAGATAATGATTACAATGGTTTGTCATTTAAGGACAGTGAGGATGAAAGGGCCCTTGGTTTGGATGATGGGTTTGGTGTTGTAGAAAAAAAAACTCCTGCAAGGGTTAAGCATCCTGTGCTTCTGAAGTGCCGAGGGATGAAGAAATCCTCGGGTCTGGTGACCGACAGGGAGACTTGCATGGGAGTGGCTTCTTCGGAGACTTCGTCGACTCTTTTCGTTTCCTTTTGTCGACGAGCTCCATCCTTAACGTATTTCTTGAGGTTCACCTCTTTGATGAGGATCTCGATCGCGTCCTTGAGGTGGATGCAGTCCTTGGTGACATGCCCGTGACTGCGGTGGAATCGGTAATATTTGCTCTTGTCAGTATTGACTTTGGAAGTAGTTGGTTTGGGGAAACGAACGCCTCCCTGTTTGAACTTGGTGTTGATGCACTCACTAAGAATTTTATCGCGAGGAGCTGTGAGAAGAGTGTATTTTGAGAATCGACCCGCTGGCCCTCTACTTTCGTGAGGACGATCATCTCTTCGTTTTTCGAGCCGATGGGCCTCATTGTCGTCTTTATGCTTATGAGTTCTTGTGTTCTCTTAATTTCTCGAATCGCGTGTTTTGTACGAGGCCTTATTTTCCTCATACTGGATGTACGTTTGAGCTTTGTGGAGCAGCTCGACGAGGGATTAGGGAGGTTCGATACCCACAATTCTTCGGAATTCGCTATTAGGATGCAAGCCTTTTTCCAAGATATACCGCTTCATGTGGTCAGTAATGTGTACTTTAATGACCTCTTTGTTGAATTTGTCGATGTAGTGTCGCAGAGGCTCTTCTTTACCTTGTATGATCCCTTCGAGGGTGGCCTCGGACTTCGGATAACATCTAGATGCTGTGAAATGCCTAGTGAATTGGCTCTTCAAGACTCTCCACGATGTGATGGACCTTGCGGAGAGGTGTTTGTACCACGACATCGCGCCCTTTCGTAAGGTGATAGGAAAAAGCCTGCATTTGATTGCACCCTCCATGTTGTGATAGTGGAGCATGGCCTCGAGATTTTCGATGTGATCATCGGGATCGGCGGTCCCGTTGTAGGTGGCTAGTGGAGGAGGTTTCTCGAGTCCGCGTGGGATGCAGGTCTCCATAATTTCGCGGCTAAGGGGCCCACGATGATCCTCGTCGTCGCTACTTCCAGACAAAGGGTACAGAGATCTTCTCTGATGAGGACTCCTGCTACGTTGATGGGGACGATTATCTTCCTCGTAACAGGACTTCTTGCTCTGATCCCAGTCTTCTGGCGAGCGTCTTGTCCTCCGGGGAGGAGATCGAGTACGTTTACTAGCCCTTTCTGGATGTGATCCTTTAGGCCTATCTTGATCCATAGAAGGAGAGGCGTCTGGGATCTTTCCCTTTGCGATTTCACGGAGGAGATCGAGAATGACGGGGAGGCGTGCGAGAACCTATGCGACGATGGCTCCTGGATGGTGAAGGGGAACGATGGTTACCCTCGAGTACTTGTATGCGTTCGATCTGTTGGAAGAGAGCGAGGTTTTCTCTATTGAGGGTGGTGATAAGATCCTGGGTACCAACATCTGCGTCCGATGGGACGGGGATCGGTTCGAACACGAGTTCCTTGTGAGTGACGGGCGGTTGTTTCAGATTGTTTGAAGTTGAGGAAGGAGAATGTCCTTTGTGGTGGTTGGCATTAAGTTGGGTAACCCCATGGTTGCCTGTGTTATCTCCGTCGCTGAGGACGATGGTAGGAGGATCTTTCACAATCTCGTTGACCTGGGAAGCCATGAAGAAGAAAAGAAGATGGGTTTTGATCTCGTGGTGAAAAAGAGAGGATCTTGGTCACAAAAGATGGGGGAGCTATCAGTTTCCCACAGACGGCGCCACTGTACAGAAATGATCCGGACAGGTCCTCGTGGCCTTCAACTGGGATTGTGATGATGTTTGTAGGAGAATGAGTGGTGTACTTGCAAGGTACTCCGACGCTCAAGTAAGTTTTAGTGTCAGACAAACTAAAACGTAAGAAATTGGGTGATTAGAATTCGATATCTGACCATCCAAGGGTGGAGGGTATTTATAAGTGCATGTGCCCACGGATTATGGGGGCATAGCCTTTGACTGAGCATAACTGCCTCCTGTAAATCTAGAGGGCAATTGGCCGCGTGAGAGACGTTATGGCGCGTGAGGGGAAATACCCAATGACTATATGCCAACAGATCTTTTCTACAACGGTCATATCTTCGATAATCTCTTATTGGACTTATGTCCAGACGAACACTTAATTGAGCCTCAATTTGACGTAGGGCACTTGCTAGGTCAGTCCAGAACAGTGTTAATCTTAAAGATACTCCACTAATCACCGGAAATTGTTATCACCATATCTCAAACAATTTCACAATGATCATATTTAACCTAACATAATTTCTTGTTCCGATATGGAATAATTAGACATCAAATATATATTCTTACTCCATGAATAAGTTTAATAAACTTACTCCATATTGTAACCCTTGATTTGTATTAATCTAACGATTTTGATTGATTATTGATGCAGAAAAATATTTCCATATATATTTAGATTAAATGATCAATTAAAATCGTTAGATTAATGCAAATCAAGGATTAAGATTTAGAGTAAGATTTGATAATCAATATTCATGGTTTGTTAATTTTTGTAATTTATAATAATTATATAAAGTTTATTAACATTCACATGTTAAAAAATGAATGGTTATCATTTCTGTCAAATGAATAAATATGGTAAAAGATTGTAATATTTTTAATTGTAAAATATTAAAATAATATTATTAAAATAACAAACATAATAAAATAAATTAAAAGTACTCTATCAAACTTGATTTGATTATTAGTTTTGTTGCATTCTACTATAGTATATAGTATAGTATACATAATAAATAAAAAGTTTAGTGGTGTCATCGCCCACCCCACCCGTACAAAGCTCCGCCACTGTCCATTTTGTTTGGGGTAATAGATGACTTTTGTGTTTTTATTTATCATGTCCTTTTTATTTGGTAAATAAATATATTAACAATTTGAGCAATCAAACAAATTAAGCCGACTTGATATAAACTCAAGTGACAGAGACACGCTGCTTGGATAATACGGTAATTACGCCCCCCTTGACTCTTGATCAGCTTTTTCTTTTTTCTTTTAAGTGATTAAATTGATCGTTTAATTGATTAGTTTGGTCCCAAAATCTTTCTTTCTGATTTACCATAAAATTACTAAGAAAGTTTCATAATTTGTATTCAATCATTAATAAAATCTCACCAAAACGACGACTTTCTTAAAGGAAAAATAAAAGTGACCGTCCAATAATAATGTGTACGTTGTTTTCACATATTTATATAATACTGTAACAAACAAAGTATGTGAATCACGTTGAAGATTGGTGGTTCTGAACTTTAAAGAAATCTGAATTTTGTGGTAATTATTCAAGATAATGGGTTGCTATTGTTCAACTTCAACTTCAACTTCAGAGAAAGTCAAAACGCCAGGTTACGAGGATCCAACGGTTCTTGCTTCTGAGACACCTTGTGAGTATCCATCGTCATTAACCGGTAATTCTGTTCCAAATTATATATTAGTGGATTAATTAATCACTATAATATGCTGATTAGAACAAGTTTTTTCTTCTTATAGTTACTGTGAGTGAAGTTGATGCATTATATGAACTGTATTTGAAGTTAAGCAATTCAATTATCGAAGATGGTCTTATTCACAAGGTGAGTTAATTAGTGTTTTAGTTTAGATTAAATCTTCTTAATAATCACTTCTGGTTCATTTTTTATTTTTAACATTCAGGAAGAATTTCAGCTAGCTCTATTCAGAAATAAAAATGAAAAAAATCTGTTTGCTGACAGGGTTAGTATATTTATATAACTGATTCATATGCTCTATTGTTTTAATCTTGTTTGTTCTTATAATAATCGTTAGTTTCTCCTTTTATAGATTTTTGACTTGTTTGATGTAAAGGGCAACGGTGTTATTGAGTTTGGCGAATTCGTTAGATCTCTCGGTGTTTTTCACCCAAACGCACCTTTAGAAGACAAAATTGCATGTAAGATCAAATATTATTTCATATTAAAGTGATTTTTTGAAGTGTTTTAGAGGTGATTGTTAATTGAAGTGGTTTTTGCAGTTGCTTTTAGGTTGTATGATTTGAGACAAACAGGGTACATTGAAAGAGAGGAGTTAAAGGAAATGGTGTTGGCACTTTTGCATGAATCGGATCTTTATCTTTCGGATGAGATGATAGAATCAATAGTGGATAAAACATTTGAAGAAGCAGATACAAAAGAGGATGGAAGGATTGATCAAGATGAATGGAAAGCTTTTGTTTGTCAACATCCATCTTTAATTAAGAACATGACTCTTCCATATCTAAAGGATATTACTATGGCTTTTCCCAGTTTTATTGCAACAACTGAAGTTGAAGATGCATATGTGTGAAACTGTGAATAATATATTGAGGACTTTTCAGGCTTATTCACTAGTAAATATCTATATACACACACACAAGTATTGTAACTTGGCCATGTTTAAACTTTAAGAGTTTAGAGATATCGAATTAATTTTGTTTAGAAATCAGTTATTTAGTATTTGTATTGTTTAATATGGTAAAGGGTTGTTTGTAGTGTTTCTTGCTGAAATAGAAATGTTTATGGGAAAATGACTCTTTTGAGTGATGTAGATAGATCAATTAGTGATGTGATGTAATGAAATAGAAAGAAGAAAAAAAGAGAAAATGAAATGGCAACATTATAAAAGAGTTTTTGTTTTTCCTTTTAAGTGTAAGCAAGTTTGAGTAAAGGGAGAATTAATGATTCTCTAACCTGATTACAATCAAAAGTGGGAAAAATCCAACAAAAGAGAGATTACAAATCAATTAGTATTACGACAAAAATAGTAAGAATCTTCATTAAAATCATAAGAACTACAATTGAAATGAGTAATTTCTCCACTAAAAGACCACTTCCAAACTAAAGATTTTATACCCCACACCTTATTGTTAAAATTTCAATCCTCCATCCAGAAACAAACGTCATTCCTTAACACCCATAAAGTCCATACAATTGCTAGCCAAACAAGTCCCGATTTACTCTCTTTCACTTTTTTTATACGACAAAACAAATATCAATCCATAAAATTCGGAAGACACTCATCCTCTAACACTTCCGATTTACCTAACCAAATGGTTATTTTCCTCCATATGACTTCACCACATTACAAGCGAAAAATGAATGATTCATATTTTCCGGAACAAGCCCACAAAAGACACAATTCAAAGGATCAATATGTAAGTTAATACCTCTATATGTCAAAAGATCATTTGTTAGAAGCCTATTCACAAGAAGTCTCCACCCAAAAGCTTTAGTCTTGAACAAAACCTCCATCATCCATATTAAACCCAATGCTTCATCGTACCTATTTAAAGGACCAAAAGGAGTACGATAAAAAGCATGAAAAGCGTAACAAGAAGCCACTGAAAAACCAACATCGAGTTTTAGATCCCAAGAAATACTATTTAAACAATCCTCCGAAATACCATGATCTAAAACTCATTCCTTCAAAGAAACCAAATCAACCCTAATGTTTGGATCATTAGCCACCGCCCCGCTAATACCAAAATCTCCCCAAATCCACACATCATCCTTCCACCCTCCCATAGTCGTAATCACTACCCTTTTGAATCGCGTTTCCGCAAACAAATCCGGATACTCGTCCTTTGAAATAACATCCTTCAACCATCTAGTTTCCCAAAATTGTGAAGCCTTTTCCAACCTTGAACCTACTACACTCAATAATAGGATTAAAAGGAAATTTCTTACAAATAGAAGAAATATCCTTCCACCAAAAGGACATAGAAGAAGAAAGAAATTTTGAGTATCTTCGCCACAAATGACCTTAGTTGCAATATCTTCATAACGAGCTTTCAACAAATTAAACCAAAGGGCATTTGGGTTTTCAAGAATTCTCCATCTCCATTTGTTAAGGAGAGCTAAATTAAAGTCTTCCATATTTTTAATTCCTAGCCCCCTTTCTCATGAGGAATGCACGCATCCTTCCAACTAACCCAGTGAATCTTCCTTTTCTCCTCCACACCACCCCCAAAGAAAGTTGATTTGTATCTTAGTAAATTCTTTCACCACTTTAAACTGTGTTGATACCAATTAAACAATCAACAATGTTGTTGATCTCTACCAAGTTGAAACTTTAATCAATAACTTTGATCAAATTCAAGCAACTTTTGAATCTTGATCTCGCCACTTGTATCCACTTGTTTCCAATTACCCTTTTCTGCCTAGGTGATTTAACAAGTCTACAAATATAATTTTTCAACCACCCCTGACTCCACCTGTTTTCAAATGTCTCCACGAAGATTTTTCTTCTTTTATTTTGTAGTCCTTCAGCCACATTAAAAACATAATATCCAAGGTTAACATAACCGTCCATTTGAGATTCTACAATAACCCTCCTTATCTTATCTTGAGTCAAACGATAATCAGATATCTTTATAACCGTTCCCTCACTACTGCTAGCATCTGTAGTAGGAAACTCCACCTTAAACATAGTTTTCTTTGTTATAGTTTCTACCTTAAACTGTGTTATTCTCCTGTTCCCTAAAGTGCAGTAATCATTGTCTTAAAATTAAGATAGGACATTGGAGTATCTGCATGACTAGAATTTCACATTGGTTATGTGAGAGTCATTCTATATTTTTGTTGAGGTGCATATCATTTGCATGAGTTGTGGGATGACGCGTGCTCATGTGGGATGTGAGAGTCTATTCAGATTCCTTGATGGGATCAATGTTGTTGTTGTTGTTGTTGAGGTGATTGTGTGCTCATATGGGATATGAGAGATCATGATTGTCATGTGCCTATGTGGGGTGTGAGCGACCTAATAGACGTTCTGACAGGAACTGTGATCATGAAACATGGATCAAATTGGTACCACATGCATTGAGTCTAGTTGTGTCTCATTGCATTTATGATAGTCGTGTTGCATGATGTGATTATATGTGTATGAATTGAAGGGTGTGAGGTGATTGGTTGTTGTGATGTGAGTGAATAACTTGATGATTTATGCCCTTGTATTTATACCATCTCTTCCTTTTGGTTGATTTGAGAATCTCATCCCTTCTGTTTGAATGTTTACTCTACGTGGGTAACGTGCAGGTAATCAAGAGTAGTTAGAGTTCATGGTCAGTGAAGTCGAAGTACTTTACGTTAGTGGCGTCTGCTCTGATATGTAACATTGGGAGTCGGGAATGCCTTACTTTTAATTTGTTTGTTAAAGAATGTTGGATTTAACTTTATGTTTTTGTAAACTAATGTTTTTATGTTTGAGGTGTTTTATCTTTCGTTGCGTAATGAATCAAATTTGACTTACTCTAATTGTATGTTACATATCCTATACAGAGAAATTGTTTGTTGAAAGTAATGCCTTGAATTCTTATTGGAAATTAGTTTACTCTAAATTTTAAATTAAATTATGTGGGGGGAGTTAGGGTGTTACAATCCTCAAGGCTCTTAAAGATGCAGACAATCCAGTCGAGTTACTGTGTCTGAGAAATGGTTTGGGATAGTGCCATTGTAGAAGATAGTGAAGTCCTCCAAAGGGTGCCTAATGAATAATTTGTTTTTTCTTGATTCGATGTGCACCCATGTGTTTCCTTTTTGGGGATTTTGTAATGACATTATCATTATGTCAATTAAACTTCTCTTCTACTATTGGGTTGCTTTAACGATTTGATATTTTTTCGAGATATTTTCTTTCTTTCATTGATATGTCTTCGGCTTTAACATCTTCCAGGTTAATTTTTCTATACACTTCCTCTTTGTTGGGAATTTGGGTAGCTTGTCATTTTTAATTCTTCCATCCCATATGATGAGCGCTGACATGATTTTTGGTGTTTCTTCATTACTCGTCCTATTTATTTGAAGATGGTGTGATTCTTACTCATCCCATCAGTTGGGAAGTGGAATAAGTCATACACATCCCATTTGTTGCGAGTTGGCGTATTTCTTTAACATCACAAGAGACAGTTCTCTGCCAAGAATTGGGTCCCATTCCATTCCCTTAGGTTTGAGCCTAGTTTGAGGTCACTACTAGAAAAACTACTTTTATGACAACGATTTCATCTCACATATCTAAAAACCGAGTTAAAATTCCCAGACACGCCCTATTTTATTAAAATATACAATATATTTCGTCGGTTATTTTAAAAAACGAGGGGTAAACTTATTCAGTGTACAAGCTTTGAATCCCAACAACTTCAGATTATGTTTTTATCTCACTAAAATTGTCACCTTCTTGAAAATTATATTTATATATATATATATATATATATATATATATATATATATATATATATATATCTTGTAGCATTCAGTTTCACTTGTCTAAATCAAACAAACAAAACCCTAACGAAGAGTCCTTAACAAAAGATCCATAAAAAACGAGAGCCATAAACACATATCATCTTCAATACAAAGATGTTATGTGTTTAAGGATCTCGTTTCTTCTTCAAATATAACATAATTATTCATAAGATTATTTTTCTAACCAATTTTGAGAAGTTATATGTTTAGTATATGGTTTAGTGAAATAAGTAATCCACATTAGATTTAATAAGTAAGTTGTTCTTCAAAAATAACATAATTGTTCATATGATTATTTTTCTAACCAATTTTGAGAAGATATATGTTTAGTATAGGGTTTAGTTAAATAAGTAATCTACATTAGATTTAACTCAAAATTGTTTTATCCTTCGATTTTATGAGAAAACAGAGGTGAAAAAGTGGTATACCTGTCGGTGAAATGTCAAACCGAGGGTACATGTGGTTTCACCATTTCAGAATTCCAAAAATTTCTCCATGGGGATCGAACCCATGACCTATATATAATACCCGTTGGATTTTTAAAATTGAGAGTCAAAGTGTGCACTTTCATGACGCTCTTCATTATCTCACCTGTGAAATTGAGGTAAGACGTCTTTCTCAACCGAGGTAAAAAGTAGTTTTTTTGTAGTGGTTTGACGTCTCTAGGATCCACCGCTTACGCCCTTGGAGTAGCTAACTCCTATGGGGGGAACCAACTACGACTTAATGCACTTTATTTCTTTGACTATGCTTTTAAAAGGGGTAACCTACACCATTTTGACAAAAACCGTAATGTTTTTCTATCAAATACTATTATATCATAAAAAGATGAATTAATTTAAATATATTTTCTCAAATGCTTAGCCTGAATATTTTTCAACAGAGGTAAAAAGGAGTTTTTTTGTAGTGGGTTAACGTCTATGGGATCCACCGCTTACGCCTTTGGAGTAGCTAACTCCTTAGTTTATGGTGGATTCTCAGCTTGTCATCCTCTCAAATGGGGATAAGACGAATGGTATTTCAAACCGCTATATGGTTATTATGACTTCTTCAAATGTTACCATCTTCTTTGCTATAGTCGTGTAATGGATATTGTCTGAAACACGTGAATGATCCACCACGCTTAAACTGGTGCCGATGTTCGTTTAACTTCAAGTCTACATCACTACGACTATATATTATTATCCACTTTGGATGTGAGTGAAGGGAAATCGCGATACAAGCACAACGAAAAACAAAAATTTCCCTTAAATCGATCCTTATGAATGAGCATGATTAATAATAGAAATAGTTACCTCTTGAGGCGGTTAAAACTTGGATGCATAATTAAATGAACTATCACAAGCTATGAACAAAGAACAATGCCTATACCCTGTCCACACGAATAGAGTTCCTTCAAACTCAGTGCAAGCTCATATGAATGTATACCTTAAAAGAAATAGAGAATACAATTAGAGGGGTAAAAAAAACCTATTTAATAAGGCCCTAATATTTATGCCCCTACTTGGTCCCCTTTTTTTAGGTCCCCTACTAAATAATATTTTTTTGGCCCTTTATTTTTAAGCCATTTCATATTTTTATTTATTATGGGGCCTAAGTAAGAGGCTCAAAATATAATAAACCAAATATTTTACTTTCTTGATAAAAAAACGATTTTTTTTTAAAAACTCAATTTTTTCGAAAAATATTTGATTTTCTTAAAAACAAAAACTCGATATTTCGAAGAAAAAAAACTTGATTTTTCGAAAAAAAAATCGATTCTTAGAAAAATACTCGTTATTCCGGAAAAAAAAAACTCGATTTTTTTGGGAAAAAGTTGATTTTTCAAACAAAAAACTTGATTTTTCAAAAAAAAAAAACTTGATTTTTGAAAAATACTCAATTTTTCAAAAAATATTCGATTTTTAGGAAAAAACGCGATTTTCCAGAAAAAAAAACTTAATTTTTCAAAAAAAAACTTGATTTTTTCGGAAAATAAACTCAATATTTCGAAAGAAAAAAAACTCAATTTATAAAAAAAACTCGATATTTCAGAGAAAAAAAAAACTCGATTTTTCGAAGAAAAAAAACTAAAATTTTCGAAAAAAAATGATTTTTCGAATAAAACTCGATTTTTCGAAAAAAAACTCGATTGTGTGAAAGCTTTTACATAAGGGCTTATAGAACCACTTGTGTGGGTTGCAAGCTAAAAAGTCCACTTAAGTGTATTGTATATTATGTTTTACTATATTTCACTTATGCGCAAAGTACCTAACCGTATTTCGTATTCCACTTAAATGCACCGTACTTTAAGGTGTTCTACAATTCACTTAAGTGCATTGTATCTTACAGTGTTCCTTATTTCACATATTTATTCCATCTCTCATCAATATGTCCTTATGTGTGTGGTCTTGTAGGTTCTTGTGACGTTGTAAATTATATCAAATCACACATTTAATATAATAAATAGTGAGTTGTATCTAATTACACATCACTACTACCAAAGTCACAATAATGTCATGTGATATGACAAAAACTTTTCGTGATAATTCTTATGTGTACAATCACACTTTTTTCCCATATGTCTATATTGAACATAAGACATAGACCACATCACCCTTGTCATGTTAAATGTTGGACCCTGGTTTATGGTAGAGTCAGGGATCACGATGACCAAGGGGAAATCAAAGGATTTTTGGACTCTGATTATGCAGAATGTATTGACACCAACAAATCTCTTTAGAATATATTTTCACTATATTTGGCATAATAATCAGTTGGAAAGCATCACTTTAGAATATTTTAGCCCTATCAACCACTGAAGCAGGATACATTGCCTTCACTAAAGCTGTCAAAAAAGCATCGTGACTGGAAAACTTTGCTAAGGAACTAAAGCTTCAAGCAAGTAATAACAGTCCATTGTGACAGTCAAAGTGTCATACATTTGTCCAAGAATCCAGCTTATCATAAAAGGACTAAGCATATTAATGTTAAGCTGCATTTTGTTAGAGAAATAATACAAAAATGTGATGTAAACGTGATGAAGGTGTCAATTGACCATAATATTACTGATATGATCACAAAACATTTGCCAACCTGTAAGTTTTTTCATTTCCTACCGTTGATAAATCAACATGATGACTCTAGATATGTACACTTGGCGGCATTGAATCCCAATAGATGGTTTGTGGGTAACGTTATCAGATCTTCTCGTGCCATTACAAATCATGTTGTGGAATTTCGTAGGAAGTGTGTGGATGGTTACTTAGAGTTGTATCCTACTGTATCACACCCTTGCGTCATCCCACTAATTGAGCATACAAGTGATATTGGACTTTTGATGTTGGATACCTTCCGGTGCAATCACAACCGTACAAAATTGTCGATAAAAATCCGTCTAAAAATTCGATAAATGCATGAATTTTTTAAAAATCAATGATTATCAGATTTTTCAAAATTTTAGACATTAGTCTAAAAAGAAAATGTAAAAATACATATCATAATTTTAGAATATATTAGAATATAGTTCCGGATATTTAGAATCCTATTGAATTTTTAATTTGCACAATCAAATTTTTATTCGCTATTTTTTTTTTATAAAAATTAACAAATATTTTGAGTATTATAAAAAAATTATGTGGGTGTGAGGAGGTGGAAGGATAATCTGCTGAATCATGTGTTAAAATAAGTGTTTTTTTAGCACTTCTCATACATCAAATAGATGGTCAATTATCAATGACTGGTTGATAAACACTTGCGAGATTGGTGTGTGTGGTTATTGAAGCAGCAACAAAAAAAATCATGTCATTTTCGCCTATTAAACATGTCCCCTAGACTCTTTACCAAAACTCTATACGACACAGGTAACAAGCAAAATCCCTTTTTGTGTATACGTCTTAGTAACAAGGTTTATCAACAGGAAAAGTCCTCAATTATTCACACCTATGCATCTTAAACTTCAGTTGTTGCAATAAAACTGGGAAAAGCCATAGTAATATCCTTTAAATATGGAAGAGTCATGTTCTTAATCAAAGATGGATGTTGACAAACAAAAGCTTTCCATTCATCTTGATCAATCCTTCCATCCTCTTTTGTATCTGCTTCTTCAAATGTTTTATCCACTATTGATTCTATCATCTCATCCGAAAGATAAAGATCCGATTCATGCAAAAGTGCCAACACCATTTCCTTTAACTCCTCTCTTTCAATGTACCCTGTTTGTCTCAAATCATACAACCTAAAAGCAACTGCAAAAACCACTTCAATTAACAATCACCTCTAAAACACTTCAAAAAATCACTTTAATATGAAATAATATTTGATCTTACATGCAATTTTGTCTTCTAAAGGTGCGTTTGGGTGAAAAACACCGAGAGATCTAACGAATTCACCAAACTCAATAACCCCGTTGCGCTTTACATCAAATAAGTCAAAAATCTATAAAAGGAGAAACTAACGATTATGAAAATAGAAAAAAAAAGTTTAAAATCATAGAGCATATGAATCAGTTATGTAAATACCAACCCTGTCAGCAAACAGATTCTTTTGGTTTTCATTTCTGAACAGTGCTAGCTGAAATTCTTCCTGAATGTTAATAAAAATGCACCACAAATAATTTAGCACCATAATTAATTAATTGATTAAGGAGATTTAATCTAAACAAAAACACTTATAACTCACCTTATGAATAAGACCATCTTGAATAATTGAGTTGCTTAACTTTAAATAGAGTTCATATAATGCATCGACTTCGCTCACAGAAACTAAGAAACAAAACTTGTTTTAATCAGTATATTATAGATTAGTGATTAATTAATCAACTAATATATGACGTGGATTAGAAATTACCAATTAACGATGATGGATACTCACAAGGTGTCTCGGAAGCAAGAACGGTTGGATCCTCGTAACCTGGCGTTTTAACTTTCTTTGAAGTTGAAGTTGAAGTTGAACAAAAACAACCCATTCTATTGAATCAACACCACAAAATTCAGACTCAGATTTCTCTACAAATTGAGAAGCACAAAAGTTCACCGGCATTCAGTCCATTTCATAAAAGACAAAATATATTGTAGGTTTATTATATTTTGTGGCGTGAAACAATTTGAATTGATGTATATCCACTATGGCTATATGAGCGGCCAATACCATATACATATAGGACTTTTTGCAGAAAAAGTCAAAACGGATCATAACAGAGGTTAAAGTATAGTTTCCTTTCCAAGTATATTTTGAATGAAAAACAACTTTGGTGACTCAGTCCATTTCATGCGGCAATATTTAATGAACGGTCACATCTTATTTTTTTCTTTAAGAAAGTGAATAGGCTTAGCTTTGGTCCCTACTTGTGTCTATCTCTATGAAAAGCAACATACATGAACACACACACAACATGCATTTTGTCAAGCAATTCATCCTAAAACCCTTGTGCATCTCCTAAGGATAATTTCCCCAATTCAAAACCTACTATAACTCACCTTTGATTGAGTAGATTCTTAATTGAGCTTGGAAGGGTGGAAAGGATAATAATCAAGGCTTGTTGGATGTTATTTCTTCAAGACTTGAGCAATCCTTTCTTCTTTCTCTTCAAATTTGGTCTCCTCTCTCAAGCTTTCTCCATTCTCTCAAAGTTTTTAATTAGTAGCTAAAAGAGGTTATGAGCAGAAAATGAGAGAAATCCCCCCATTTGGTTGTCTTATAATTAATCACTAAAATACAGTTTTGCCCTTGATCATTAATTCAAGTTACTAATCATGTCATTCTTAGCTAACCAAGATTGTTAGCACTACTAACTTACTAATTAATCACACTATTACATTATTAGCATGATAAAGTTATGGTGTTAGAGAGCTAAGGTGTTACATTCTCCTTCTTTTAAATTAAAATTCGTTCTCGGATTTAAAATTTACCAAAATAGGCAATGATATAACTCCTCCATTTTCGAATCGAGCTTCCAAGTAGTCTCGTCTAAATGTGATTTTTCCCAAAGGACCTTTACGAGGGGTATCTCCTTATTCCGCAATGACATGCTTGCATACTCCATAATCCGGCTGGGTTGGGGTTGGAAAGAGAGATCGATTTCCACTTTTATCATATCCCAAAGGATTGGGTGAAAGGAATCGGGCACAAACTACTGGAGTTGCAACACGTGGAACACATCATGTAGCTCGAATAATGTATGTGGTCCCTTGACTCGGGATGCAAAAATCATATGAGATGCAAAAGTCATATGTGTAGGAAGAAGGAATACTTCTCAAATTTCGATGGAAATTTCAAAGATTCGGTGAAATTGGGCAACAAAATAAGCATGGTCGTAACGTGAAAGGATAATGTACGATTGCAAGTGAATGGAATAACATATATCATCATAAGAGTATTTTATGTGTCAAAGCTGAAGAACAATTTATTGAGTATTGGAGCTGCGGAACAGGAGAATAAAATTATTGTGAATATGGTTCATAGTATGATTTCAGAAAAGAAAATCCCCGAAACTTTCTGGCCTAAAGCAGTCAACTGGATGATGCATGTCTTAAATCGAAGTCCAATATTAGCATTAAAAAATAAGACTTCAGAAGAAGCATGAAATGAAATCAAAACTTGCTAGGAGCTATTAAATGATAAAAAACTTACAAACTCTATGATCCAACTTCACAAAGGATCATTATAAGTGGGAATGTTATATTCAAATAAGACAAGAATTGGGATTGTGATAAGACTTATGAAGAATCCATTCTATGTGATCTGAAATGGGGTGATCACGAGAAAGAAGCAACTACGTTTGATGACAATAAAGAAGGGTCTAAATATCATCTTCAAGTAGATATAGAAGCTGAATATGGGTATTTTCCCCCTGATTCTTTGAATGAAGAAAGCTCTCTAGATCAACGGTAAGGAGGATTAGAAAACCACCAGCTTGGATGAGATATTGATCCGCGTGTCGCGCACGGATAAAAAACGAGTAATTTTTGAAAACGTAGTATAGCGACAATGACTCGAATCGTTTCACAAGGATTCTTGTATTGTTATTAATCGAAGGTAACTGAATTCCGAATTAGGGGGTTTTGTTTTAAGGTTTGTTTTAAGGTCGATAAAAAAAACAGAACAATTAAGCGATTAAAATAAGTGATTATGCAATTAAACTAAACGATTTATCTACTGTTTCGGTTTCCCAACTTATCATCGATTTACATAATTTTCATGCCCTAAGCGGATTCTAATCCCTTTTCGATAATAGTACCAATTAACAAGCGTAAAATATCCTATAAGACCTATATTCCTAAATTCCGAATTAAGCAAACGGATTAAATCTTCCGTGAATTAAGCAAACACGAAAATTGCACGGATAAAGCAAACGCGATAAAGTAAAGGAATGATAGGTGCAATCGAAATTAATCAATATTATTTTATATAATTGAATAAAGCAGACAAAGTATATAGCATAATATTAAAAGGGAAAAGCAATTAATTGAAAATTATAAAACCTCAAAGTTGTAGTGGAAACCGATTACAGTAGATGAATCTCGGTGATTAGTTCTCCATGATTCGTCTCTTTGAAAGTAAAGAATAAATTCGTAAAAAATAGAGTGTCCAAGAGCAGCCGCGGCTGCTATGTTAAATAGGAAACCTAAAAACCCGTTTACAACCCAACTGGGTCAAATACATAACCCATGCCCAATTCCAAATGACCCGAAACTGAATAAAACTAATATAGCCTCTTTAAACGAAATTATGGAAAATATGATTCCGAATCTGACTTTGACTCCAACATGAAAGTTGTAGCTCTCTCTCTTAGCTTTCCATCAACGGGTAGAACGCCTCAATCAGATTCCTGGAACTCCGGTTATGATCATTTCTGTAAAAGCTGTTAAAGCTGAAAATTAAGTACGAAAATTAAATTAAGCCAAAAATAAAGTAAATTAGAAAAACAAATTAAAATATAAAAATAAACAAATAAAACTAAAGAAATACCTAAGTGCAATCATGTAGGAATGTGCACCAAAATGCACTGATCAAATTCTATGAAATAGGTGATGGCCTTTTTGAATAAGATAACGAGGCTCATTTGGCCATGCTTGAAGTTGTTGATCCTATTCACTTTAAAGATGCCATTATGAGTGAAAAATGGCGAAAAACCATGGATTTGGAACCACAAGCAATAAATAAAAATTGCACATGGGAATTGACAAAATTGACAAAATTACCTAAGGGAGGAAAAAAGATTGTAATTAAATGGATTTATAAGACTAAATTTAATGAAAATGGATAAGTAGGCAAATATAAGGCTAAGCTTGTAGTGAAGAGGTGTACTTAGCCGTATAGGATAGACTATACTGAAGTATTTGCACCTGTGGCAGACATGTAGACATTTTTTTGGTGGTTGTACTTGAAGCTCAAAGAAAATGGACCATTAATCAACTAGACGTGAAGTCTGCATTTTTACATGGTGATTTGAATGAAGAGGTATTTTTGGAGCATCCTCGTTATTATGTCCAAAAGGGACATGCATAAAAGGTTTACAACTTCAAAAATACACTATAAGGGCTTAATAAAGCCCCATGTGCTTGGTACAGTCGTATTGAAGCCTATTTCAGAAAGGAAGGTTTTGAGACATGTAACTATGATCATACTCTATTCATCAAGACAAGAAAAGAAGTCAAAGTATTAATTGTAAGTCTTTATGTTGAATGTAATAACCCAGTTTTAATTATTTGATTTTATTTGAGTTTTGGTGTGTTTTTGAATTGATTACTTGTTTTATTTAATTTCATGACGGTAGGTAGAAATATTGTAGATATTTATTTAATTAATATAAATAATAGAATAAAAAAATATTAAGTGGGTTTGTGGCGAAAAATAGAAATTAATGGTGTTAGTTCCGCTGCTGTGGGTGTTGACATTAATTTTGGTAAAACTAACCCGACAGCAACATGTTGGACAAGATGTTCTAACATGCTGAAGAACAAGTTCTATAGCATGTTTAGCAAGCTGTCAGATAAGAAGTCCTGACATGGCTGCTCAGACATCAGTACATATGTGGTTATAATACTTGGCAGATGCTGAGCCAATTGCTGAAGCATCTTCAACTGTCATGACAATATTTTTGTTTTGTGATGTCAGAGCAGATGTCTTAACATCTGTCTATCAGTTTTGGGCAACTTTGCAGAAAGTTGTGATTTGATTCTGGAGGATTCTTAGTAGGTGTTTGTTTTTGTGATTAGTATGATTGGTGGCGAAAATTAAGGAGGGATTTTAGGATTAACAGAAGTTGTTATGTTTCATATTTTTGAAGATATTTTCATATCTTTTAGGTTGTTATTTTTGGAAAGATCTGATGTTTCTATTCTTGTACAATTTGTTCAAAAGAGATTTGAAGATCAATAAATTTTTAATGAAGATCAATTCTGACTGCTTTCATTGCTGATATTCATGAAGATCGTTCTCTACTTAAAGTGGTGGAACCTAATTGAAAGTTACATAAATTAGAGATTGAAAAAGCTGCGCATTCTAAGTTAGGGTTTTGTTTTGTGTTATTGATTGTGAGCCGTTCTAACATCACCTAGATGTTTGAATTGGAATGATTTTATTGAGTTCTAATTCTGTCTACTCTAAGCTTCTAAGTATGAGTGTTTCTTCTTTATTGAAGCTTTTAAGCAATATCAAGTTATTTATCTTGGAAGAGTGTTCTTCTATTTTCTTTGTAAGGTTTTGGTTGATTATCACAGTGTGTTATTGAGGGGGAGTGAGAGGGGGTTCTCTTATCTAAGGGTTCTTAGATAGAAATTGCATTGGGTAATGATTAAGTGAAGAGTATAAATTGGGATTGTTTAACTCTGAATTGATACTGCTGATAGTGGATTTTCTTCCTGGCTTGGTAGCCCCCAGAGTAGGTGAGTTTTCACCGAACTAGGTTAACAATCTCTTGTGTCTTTGTTGTTTTACTTTACACTTTATTTACCTTGTCAATGTTCAAATATTAATGTCGTGACATCTTATTCAACATCTCATATCTGTTACTAGAATTTCAATTGGCATCAGAGCATGCATCCTGCTATGTTTCTGGCAGAGATCTAGGGACGATACTTTTTGGTATAATGGACATGGAACTAGGGTTTGTCAACATACAACCTATTTTGGATGGCACTAATT
This sequence comes from Lathyrus aphaca, assembly GCA_963966055.1. Taxonomy (NCBI): domain Eukaryota; kingdom Viridiplantae; phylum Streptophyta; class Magnoliopsida; order Fabales; family Fabaceae; genus Lathyrus; species Lathyrus aphaca. The sequence continues at coordinate 122,631,963 of OZ014524.1, forward strand.
ATGATACCTGGAAAGCGCGTATGGTGATTTTTCTAAGAACTATTGATAGCAAAAGCTGGAAAACAATTATCAAAGGTTGGAAACACCCTATTGTGAAGGAAAAATATGGGAAGGATACAACAGAATTGAAGCCAAAAGAGGACTGGTCTAAGGAAGAATATGATCTTGCTCTTGGAAACTCTAGGGCCTTGAATGTCTTATTCAATGGAGTGAATAGGAACACCTTCAGATTGATAAATAATTGTACTATTGCTGAAGATGCATGGGATATTTTGAAGAATGCTCATGAAGGAACCTCTTGGGTGGAAATGTCAAGACTTCAAATTTTTACCACCAAGTTTGAGAACTTGAAGATGAAGGAGGATGAGAGCATTCACGATTTTCACATGAATATTCTTGATATTTCCAATACATTTAGTGCCTTGGGAGAGAAGATGTCAGAGAAGAAGCTGGTTAGAAAGATTCTCAGGTCGTTGCCTAAGAAGTTTGACGTGAAGGTCATAACTATTGGAGAAGCTCAAGACATCAACTACATGAAGGTGGAGGAGCTTGTTGGGCCACTTCAAACTTTTGAATTGGCTATCAATGAAAGATCTGGAAAAAAAAGAACAAGAGCTTAACTTTTATCTCCAATACTAATAATGAAGAGGTTCAATGTGACATGGAGACCGATGAAGGAATTTATAATGAAATTGTACTTCTTGGGAGGCAAGTCAATAAGGTGCTAAAGTGTATGGATGGGAAGTCAAGAACAGATGTTGCAAACATGTCATTCAACATTGGGAAGAACATTGTTTTTCAGAGAGAAGCAAAAGTAGAGGAGAAAGACAATAAAGAAAAAGCTCTTACTTACAAATATGATTCTGATGAAGGATCTGAAGATGGATAACTTACTTTTGATGAACTAGCTGCTTCCTACAGAGAACTGTGCCTCAGAAGTGCAGAAGTTTGTTAACAAGGGGAGAAACAAAAGAAACTTATAATCCAAATGAATGCAAAAAAGGAAAAGCACATGGAAACTATCTCTAAGCAGGAAAATGAAGTGATTTTGCTGAAATCTAAACTTGACATAATGTCCAAGTCTGTCAGAATGCTGAACAGTGGCTCTGACACATTAGATGAAATTCTTCAGGTTGGAAATGTGGCAGGAGATATGAGTGGAATAGGATTTAATAACGAAAAGGAATATCTTTCAGACTCCATTCATCCCAAACCTAAACCAAAAATGTTGAATCAAATGTATGAACATAATGACAGAAGAAAATTCAATCAAGTTGAAGATGTTACAGGTCTTGGTTATGATAATCAAGTTATGATGAAGAAAGGAAAAGTGTCTACAATGAATTTTGTTCAACCTAAAAGAAAACATAAACTAAAGATGTCAGGCTAAAAGTCCCAACATCAGAAAAGATATCATTGTGGAAGCAAGACCCAACAGTGGAAATGTCATTATTGTGGAAGCTTTGGTCACACAAAACCCTAGTGTTACAAACTGTATGGTTATCCAAAACAGTCAACACAACCTAGGAATAATCATGGTATGATTAAAACTAGAAAGGTATGGATACCTAAGGTTGTTGAAATTAAGAAAGATTTTTCTGAAGACAAAGAGGAAAGTGTTGATGAAAAGAACCACCAATCTACAGAGATGGTCAATGTTGATGATCTGAATACTGATGATGTGGTTTCTGTTACTAAGAAAAGTAAGGAAGCATTCTCAAGTGAGTCAGAGTATGATGTTGAACATAATATCCAGGATTTCATGCCTCTAGTAAATAAGCAAGATGCAGCTGGGAAACAAATTTCTACTTCTTTTAGTGCCTTTTTTGCTCTTGGTGATTGGATGTGTTCTGCTGCAGATTTACTTACTCTTGGTTGATTACCCTTAATGAATAGTTGCTTGGTTAGTTATATTATGGATAAAAGGGGGGAAGTAAGTAGTAATAGTGTTCTTTGGTCGTTTTATTGAGGGGGGAGATTATACTATTAAGGGGAGACATTTATTTTTAACTATTTGATGTAGAAGAAGATCTTTGTGAAAAGGTTGTCATGATTTCTGTTGATGAACTGATGTTATCCTACCTGATGTTAGCCTCTGATCTAGAAGAAGGGTTATTTGGTTAGTTTTAGCAAAAATATGCCAAAGGGGGAGATTGTTAGTTCTGTTGTTGTGGGTGTTGGCATTAATTTTGGTAAAACTAACCTGACAGCAACATGTTGGACAAGATGTTCCAACATGCTGAAGAACAAGTTCTATAGCAGGTTTAGCAAGTTGTCAGATAAGAAGTCCTGATATGGTTTCTCAGACATCAGTACATATGTGGTTATAATATTTGGCAGACGCTGAGTCAAATGCTGAAACATCCTCAACTGTCATGACAATATTGTTGTTTTGTGATGTCAGAGCAGATGTCTTAACATCTGTCTGTCGGTTCTGGGCAACTTTGCAGAATGTTATGATTTGATTCCAGAGGATTTTTAGTAGGTGTTTATTTTTGTGATTAGTCTGATTGGTGGCAAAAATTAAGGAGGGATTTTATGATTAACAGATGTTGTTTTATTTCATATATTTGAAGATATTTTCATATCTTTTAGGTTGTTATTTTTGGAAAGATCTGATGTTTCTATTCGTGTACAATTTGTTCAAAAGAGATTTGAAGATTAATCAGTTTTTAATGAAGATCAATTTTAACAGCTTTCATTGCTGATATTCATGAAGATCGTTCTCTACTTAAAGTGGTGCAACCCTAACTAAAAGTTATAGAAATTAGAGATTGAAAACGTTGTGCATTCTGAGTTAAGGTTTTGTTTTGTGTTGTTGATTGTGAGCCATTCTAACATCACTTAGATGTTTGAATTGGAATGATTTTATTGAGTTGTAATTTTGTCCACTCTAAGCTTCTAAGCATGAGTGTTTGTTCTTGATTGAAGCTTTTAAGTAAGATCAAGTTGTTTATTTTGGAAGAGTGTTCTTCTATTTTCTTTGTAAGGTTTTGGTTGATTATCACAGTGTGTGATTGAGGGGGGGGGTGAGAGGGGGTTCTCTTATTTAATGATTCTTATATATAAATTACATTGGGTAGTGATTAAATGAAGAGTGTAAACTGGGATTGTTTAACTCTGAATTGACACTATTGATAGTAGATTTCCTTCCTGGCTTGATAGCCCCCAAAGTAGGTGAGTTTGCACCAAACCGGGTTTACAATCTCTTGTGTCTTTGTTGTTTTACTTTACACTTTATTTACCTTGTCAATGTTCAGATATTAATGTCGTGACATCTTATTCGACATCTCATATTTGTTACTAGAATTTTAAATAGGAATTAGGGAAATGGATTGAATTATTAAGAAATTAGGGGAGTTATAATAGTTATGGAAAATAAAAATAAAATAAGATTGATTTAAACAGAAAAGAAGTGAATAGAAAATTATAATACGTGAAATTGGTGAAAAAAGAGCAACATAGGACAAAAAGCCCTAACAGAGCAAGAGTGAGAAGAGGGAGGTTCTATTGTCAAGTTTGAATTTTTTTTTGCAAATTCGAGGTAGAAGGACTATTCATGATAAGGGTGTTTAATCTTGTAGGATAGAAGGGGATCGTTACCCCCTTTCTTCTTCCTTTTTTACCTTGTTCTCCATTGTTGAATGTTTGTGAATTATGTTAGGTTTGTGCAGAGCCTCCACAATTGAATTAATCTATTATTAATTTATAATTGTGTTAATCATTCTAAGTGTTTTTTGGTGAATTGTGTAATTGGACGCCATGAGAATATTTGGGATAATGATGTTCATATGGTGATGTTATATATTGATGAAAAGAATGATAAATTGATGTGATGATTTTGATTTTGATGTTGTGTAGTGTTAAATTACTATATTATTATAAATTGATGCTAATGTGTAATTGATGTGATGATGTTAATTTTGATGTTGATTCATATGTTGTGAATTGTTGGAAACAAGAAAAACCGCACAAAATTGCAAAACAAAATTTTGGGTTATTATAAGCTACTACAAGTCATAGCAACTGCTAAAGGGGTAGCTTTTCCTAGGGAGTGCTATGGGTTGTGTTAGCCAACACGTGTGGACGTGGTAACTCCTTGATTTTTATACCAAACACTTCGTTTCGTGCATAACTTGAGTTATGTGACTCCATTTCGGACGCGATTGAAAGTGTTGGGAACTGACCCATAGTACTGCCTCATAATAATGACTTAGAGGATATATGTGTGTATTAGGATGTGAATCAAACGCTCCAAATGTCTAAAGTGTGTTGTTTGATCTAATTGATAGTAAAGTGGTTTGTGACCTTACATATTGTTGGTAAGTGTGGTGAGATGGGTTGTTATGTTAGGTTTGAGTGAACAAATGAGTAATGTTCTATGTCGATCTGCTTTGTTCAAAATCGACTCAGTGAGCATTGATGAGTATTTACATAAGTAATTGTTATGCTATTAGTTGGTGAGTATTATTGAGTAAGGAGATTAGTATGCATTGGTGAGATTTTTGTAGTAATGTTGTGTTTTAATTATATATTATGTTGAGTTATCATTATATGTCGTGTTGAATTATGGTGAGGTAAATGGTTCGAATAAGAACCATTGGTGATTATTTATTGAATTTACATTGTTGTTACATTTCATGCATCATGTATGTCAGAAAGAGGTGTGCGAACTTCGGTCCATCGATGATGATTGGTAAGTGGATTAATCAGTAACATAACTCTGATTCCAATATTGGTGAATGGATCGATCAGTAATATAACTCAGACATCCAAAATGGATGAGTAGAATTGTACCACATGCATATTGAAATAGAGAAGAAGATTACAATGCATTCGTTCTTACATATGTGAATTGTAACACCCCATTTCTATCTAACTTTAAAATTAAATCAGAGTTATAAAAATTCTCCAAAAATATGGGATATCACATTTTCAACTTTAAAACTAAAGAACATAAACTTCATTAATATAAATACTTCAAAAAATACGCAGTGGATTCATCAAATTTTAACTTTAAAACAACATCATTTGTTTTCAACATCAAGCTACTTCAACACGGTTTTCAAAATAAACAACTCCAAACAAAATCTTCAAAAATTAACAACTTAAAATTTCATCGACTAAAATATAATTCAACATAAAAGACAAGACATGCGTTCATCCCCCGAAGTGCTACGTTTCAAACCGACAAACACCAACTCGAAGCTACTAAGTACTCGACTCTAGATTACCTGCACGTTACCAACATACGGGAAACATTCAAACATAAGGGGTGAGATATCGAAAAATATAAGCAAGAGTATGATAATCAATACGTAAACGAGAAATCAAACAATCACACCACTTCACACAACAAGCAACATCAACATGCAACTTCAATCAACAACAATTAACAACACGTATATAATGCGACTCAACTTATGTATATGCATGTGGTACCATTTGGAGTAAAACTCCCAACTTGAAATTTTGCCAATTTATCGTGGCAACAAAAATATATTTGTCAATCCAGGTCAACTTGATTTGAGCATTCGCTCCCACTTGAAAATATGCAAATGTATGCGACTTATAAATGGCATACGACAACAACATAAACATAAATTTAATAACGCAACAACGTATATCAACATTGGTCAATCGACCTGCAACTAAATATTTCCCAAGATCGGGACAACACAACTTATATTGACTTCATACGACTATAACACAGAAAACTAACTAATTACAACTTAATTAATTAAATTTATAAATTAATTACTTTAGTCCTCAACTCTACTAAAATCAACTTATTATATCTCTAATTAATTTCTAAAATCAACTCAGTTCGACTCGAATGCGAAAACAGGACGAATCACCAAAAATTGCATTTTCTGCATATAGCTCTGCTCATACGCGTATAGACTTGTTGTTACGTGTAAAACTTTTCTTCCTATACCCCCATTGCGCATAAATATTTCCATTACACGTAATGTCGCACCCCTTACGCGTGGCTTACGTGAATGGCCAGAGGGTCATTCTACAACCTTTTCCCTACACGTAATGCCCAGCGTAACAGTCATGTGTTACGTGTAAGGCCTCCCCTATTACGCGTAATTCCATATCTATTACGTGATTCCCAATCCTTCACACCAGTCACACTTCTGCTACGAAATTCACCAATTCAACACTCAATTCAAACCTAATTGGGTTTCTACATTAATTTTATACCTATAATCTTTTGTATATACATCATCTAACAATACTACATTAGATTACGAGTCCTAAATCTCATATATACACAAATTTCCTGCAACAAAACCAGTCTAGCAACAACAACAATTAAAACAACATAAACAACGTATATGACATCAACACAACAAATTACAGCATATTCTTCATGACAGATCCATATGAAATCAACAACAACGTATCATACAAGATCACAACAACAATTATACGAAATATCCAGCCTACATACGAATTATCCTAATCTTGTTTATAGAATTCTAACTCCACCCTTACCTTGGATTGAAGGCAGCTCGAATTCACAACAAAAGTTCTCTACGAAAATCCAATCCTAATCTCCTTGTTCTTCCTCAAGACTTGTTCTTTCACCAAATTTCGATTAATCCTTCTAATTAGGTTTTCAACTTAATAATATTATAATTTCACTAATTAACCAAATTACTAATGGGCCTAAAATAACACCCCCGCATTTACTACTCTCATACCACAACCAAGCCCACTTATTAATATTATTTAATTAATAATTTTATTATTACTTCGACTTAATTAACTCGACCAACCTAAACACGACTTAATGACATACTCGACAAAACAAAACCTAACAACAATTAATCGGGAAAAATACGTAATAACATTTAATTAAATTAATTAATTAAATGCCGACGTTACAACTCTCCCCCACTTAGAACATTTCCGTCCTCGAAAATCTTAACTTACCCAAACAACTCAGGATAAGATTCATGCATCTTGCTTTCCAACTCCCATGTCATACTTTCTCCGGCAGCGCCCAACCAAACAGCCTTCACCAAAATAATCTCTTTGCCTCTTAATGTCTTCATTTCATGATCCTCAATTCGTACCGACACTCTCTCCACATTGAGATTATCTCATACTTGCACATTATCCATACTAATCACATGAGAAGGATTTGAAATATACTTCCGGAGTTGCGACACGTGGAACACATCATGCAAATTCGACAAATTTGGCGGTAAAGCCACACTGTAAGCAACATTCCCAATCCTGTCTGAAATCTGATACGAACCAATAAAATGAGGAGTAAACTTCTTAGACTTTAACACTCGTCCAACATAAGTTACTAGCGTAACTCTTAAGAATAAATGATCACCAGCTTGAAAATCTAAATCATTCATTCGCTTATCATGATATCTCTTCTGCCTACTTTGAGAAGCCTTCATCTTTTATCGAATCAACTTCACCTTCTCGGTAGTCTCTCGGACTATCTCTGGTCCAAGCAATGCACTCTTTCTAGATTCATGCCAACACAATGGATTCCTACATCTCCAACCTTACAACGCCTCAAAAGGTGCCATTCTGATACTAGAATGGTAATTGTTATTATACGTGAACTCGATCAATGAAAGATAAGTATCCCATGAACCTCCCTACTCAAGAACACAAGCTTTCAACAAATCCTCTAACGAATGAATCGTCCTCTCAGTTTGACCATTTGTACGAGGATGATACACTGAACTCAACCTCGACTTAGAACCTAACACATCTTGCAGACTCTTCCAAAACTCAGAAGAAAACCTCAGATCTCGATCTGACACAATACACAAAGGAACACCATGTAACTTCATAATCACTCTGACATAAATCTCTGCCAACTTTGATACTGGAAACTGATGTTAATAGGAATAAAATGAGTCGACTTTGTAAGCCTATCAATAATCATCCAAATCGAATCATGTCCTCTTGAAGTATTAGGCAATCCCGTTACAAAGTCCATTGAAATGCTATCCCATTTCCACTTTGGAATTTCCAACAGATGCAACAAATCAGCAGGCTTCTGATGTTCGACTTTCGACTTCTGACAAGTCAAATAGGTATACACAAAACGTGCTACATCATTCTTCATCACATGCCACCAAAATAAATTCTTCAAATCTAGATACATCTTAGTCACTCCGGGATGAATACTCAAATTACTTCTATGACTCTCCTCAAGAATCATTTTTTTCACATCCGCATCACCAGGAATACAAATCTGATCACAAAATCTCAACACACCTTGCGCATCTTACTTGAAATCATTATTATCATACTAATTGATTCATACCATCGAATAAACTAATTTTACATCTAACTTCTGAGCCTCTTTAATACTGTCTAGAAAATCGTTATTAATCTTCAACATACTCAACATAACATTATGTGGTGTCACTTTGCAAAACAAACTCATATATATGAACTGCTCAATCAACTCTAACTCTTAACCATCATTGTCAACATATGCAAAGTCTTTCGACTTAAAGCATCTGCCACAACATTAGCGTTTCTTGGATGATAATTTAAACCAAAATCATAGTCTTTCAACAGTTCCAACCACCTTCGTTGCCTCATATTCAAATGTTTTCTGATCGAACAGATACTTTAAACTGTTATGGTCGCTAAACACTTTAAATCTAGAGCCATTAAGATAATGCCTCCAGATTTTTAGTACAAAAACAACTGCAGCAAGCTCCAAATCATGCGTAGGATAGTTCTTTTCATGAACCCTCAACTGTCTCGACGCATAAGCAATTACTTTACCATTCTGCATAAGAACACCTCATAAACCCATCATTAAAGCATCACAATATACCACAAACGGTTCTCCTGAATTCGCTAAAGTCAAAATCGGAGCCGATGCCAATCTCTTCTTCAACTCTACAAAAGTTTTTCGCGTTGGACATCCCACATAAAAGCTTTACTCTTACAAGTCAACCGAGTCAACGAAAGTGCCAACTTAGAAAATCCTTCAATGAACCTTCGGTAATATCCGGATAATCCCAAGAAACTTCTAATCTTAGTAACCGACTTTGGAGTTTCCCATTGCAAGATTACATCTATCTTAGAAGGATCCACAACAATACCACTACCTAAAATCATATGACCAATAAAGTTGACTTCCTTCAACCAAAATTCACACTTGGACAACTTCACATACAAATTATTATCCTTCAAAACTTCTAACACCATTCTCAAATGTTCTGCATGCTCATCTTCTGACTTGGAATAAATCAGAATATCATCAATAAACATAACCATAAAATGATCCAGATAAGTATGAAAAATATGATTCATGTACTCCATGAATACTCCCGGTGCATTAGTCACACTGAAAGGCATCACCGAATACTTGTAATGTCCATACCGTGTTATGAATGTCGTCTTCTGAATATCCTCATCTTTCACCTTAATATGATGACATCTCGATCTCAAATTGATCTTTCTAAACACACGAGCATCTACCAACTGATCCATCAAATCATTTATTCTTGGTAACAGATACTTGTTCTTAGTTGTCACTTTGTTCAACTATCTATAATCTACACAAAGCCCCATACTTCCATCTTTCTTCTTAACCAACAGAACTGGAGCTCCCCACGGAGATACACTTGGTCTTACAAACTTCTTCTCAAGCAACTCTTCCAACTGTTTCTTTAATTCAACCAACTCAGAGGCGGACATCTTGTACGGTTCCATAGAAACAGGTTTAGTACCAGGTACTAGATCAATTTCAAACTCAACTTCTCTCTCTGGCGGTATGTCAGGAATTTCATTAGGGAAAACTTCAGGAAATTCATGCACCACTTGCAAATCTTCAATCTTAGCTTTACTCTCCATAGATAACGACACCATCAAATAAAACATCTGGGCTTCTTCTTTAATCAACTTCTACAACTCTTTAAATGACAACAACCCAACTCCTTCCTCTTCTGGAGTAGAAAACCTCACTGACTTACGATAGTAATTAATATGAACATAGTTATACTCTAACCTGATCATACCTAGGATTACATCCATCCCAATCAACGACAAACATACCGGATCAACATCAAAGTCTCTATCAAAGATAGACAACGGGCACCTCAAACACACTAGAGAAGTAGTCACTGATCCCTTAGTCGGAATCTCGACGACCATTTCTCCTTTCATAGCAGACAACTCAAGACCCGATCTCTTAACACATTCAGCAACAATAAAATACTGGGTAGCACCCGTATTTATAATAGTAATTAATGGAATACTATTAATGAAACATGTACCTCTGACGAGCTTGTCCTTATTAGTCGTCTGAGTCCCAGCTAAAGCAAACATTTTTACTCCATGCTTTGCTTTCTTTTGCTTCTGGCACTGGCAACCAATGTGCCCTTCTTCACCGCAGTTAAAACAGATCATTTCTTTATGCGTGCAATAAGATATTGTATGTCTGGATTTTCCATAACGGAAACAACGCTTCACCTCGGCAGTACACACATTGCTCTCGTGTCCAGCTTGCCCATACTTGAAACAGATAATACCAGCGGGAGCATCTGCCCCACTAGTTCTCAGACCTGAAGCAACTTTCTACTTACCCTTACCAACTGGAGTATCATAAGGCTAGCCACAGTTCTACTGATTCTTGCCTCTCCTATCAGTAACAATCTTATAGTGAGCATTGTTATCTTCTTCGAAGATCCTGCAACTATCAACCAGGTCAGCAAAAACACGAATCTCCTGATACCCTAAAACCTTCTTAATCTCGGAGCGCAACCCGTTCTCAAACTTGATGCACTTTGAGAATTCAGCAGTCGCCGCATCATGGTGCGTGTAAAACTTCGACAACCCCGTAAACTTTGCAGCATAATCAGTTACCGACATATTTCCCTGTTTCAGTGCAAGGAATTCAATCTCCTTCTTGCCAAACACATCTTCAGGATAATACTTCCTCAGAAACTCTCTACAAAATACAACCCAAGGTATCTCCTCACCTGCAGCTTCCAACCTCTCCCTAGTTTCCAACCACCAATCATCAGCCTCAACTGCCAACATGTGAGTTCCATAACAAATCTTCTGTGCTGGAGTGCAATCCATCACACAAAAGATTATCTCAATTTCCTTCAAGCCAATGCTGCATCAGGGGCATACCTGCCCTTGAAGGTAGGCAGATTCTCTCTATGAAAAGTCGCCAAAGTACGAGACTCATCATTTCCACCAGCGTTTGGTAAGTTCTGCGCAGCTTAAGCCATTGCTTCCATTGCATCATTTTTTCTTCCAGGCATCTCAACTTAACATTATAACACAACAAATGTTAGAACCACTTAACAATACTCGATTATTAAACAAACTACGACTCGACAACTTGATCGTACATATTGGTCTGCTCTGATACCACTAATATAACACCTCATTTCTACTCGAATTTATAATTAAATCAGAGTTATTAAAATTCTCTAAAAACATGGGATATCACATTTTTCAACCTTAAAACTAAACAACATAAACTTCATTAATATAAATACTTCAAAAACCACACAACGGATTCATCAAATTTCAAATTTTAAACAACATAATTTGTTTTCAACATCAAGCTACTTCAACATGGTTTTCAAAATAAACAACTCCAAACAGAATCTTAAAAAATGAACAACTTAAAAATTCATCGACTAAAATATAATTCAACATAAAAGACAAGACATTAGTTCATCCCCCGAAGTGCTACATATTAGAGCGACAAACACCAACTAGAAGCTACCAATTACTCGACTCTGGATTACCTGCACGTTACTAATATATGGGCAACATTCAAACAAAAGGAGTGAGATATTAAACAATATAAGCAAGAGTATGATAATCAATACGTAAATGAGAAATCATACAATCACACCACTTCACACAACAAGCAACATCAACATACAACTTCAATCAACAACGATTAACAACACGTATATAATGCGACTCAACTTATGTATATGCATGTGGTATCATTTAGAGTAAAACTCCCAACTTGAAATTTTGCCAATTTATTGAGGCAACAACATATTTGTCAATCCAGACCGACTTGATTTGAACATTCGCTCCCACTTAAAAATATGCAAATGTATACGACTTATGAATGGCATACGACAACAACATAAACAGAAACTTAACAACACAACAATGTACATCAACATTGATCAATCGACCTGCAACGTAATATTTCCCAAGATCAGGACAACACAACTTATATTGACTTCATACGACTATAACACAGAAAACTAACTAATTATGACTTAATTAATTAAATTTCTAAATTAATTACTTTAGTCCTCAACTCTACTAAAATCAACTTATTATATCTCTAATTAATTTCTAGAATCAAGTCAGATCAACTCGGATGCGAAAAACAGGACGAATCGCCAAAAATTGCATTTTCTGCACATAACTCTGCTCATACGCGTATAGACTTGTTGTCATGCGTAACACTCTTCTTCCTACGCCCCACATTATGCCTAAATATTTCCATTATGCATAATGCATGCACCCATTACATGTGGCTTATATGAATGGCCAGAGGGTTATGCCATAACCTTTTCCTTACGCGTAATGCCCAACGTAACATACATGTGTTACGCGTAAGGCCTCCCTTGTTACGCGTAATTCTATATCTATTACGTGATTCCCAGTCCTTCACACCAGTCACACTTCTGCTACGAAATTCACCAATTCAACACTCAATTCAAACCTAATTAGGTTTCTACATTAATTTTAAACCTATAATCTTTTGTATATACATCATCTAACAATACTACTTTCGATTACGAGTCCTAAATCTCATCTATACATAAATTTCCTGCAACAAAACCAGTCCAACAACAACAACAATTACAGCAACATAAATAACGTATATGACAACAACACAACAGATCACAACATATTCTTCATGTCAGATCCATACGAAATCAACAACAACGTATCATACAAGATCACAACAACAATCATACGAAAGACCCATCCTATATACGAATTATCCTAATCCCTTTTATAGAATTCGAATCCACCCTTACCTTAGATTAAAGGCAGCTTGAATTCACAGCAAAAATTCTCTACGAAAATCCAATCATAGTCTCCTTGTTCTTCCTCAAAACTTGTTCTTTCACCGAATTCCGATTAATCCTTCTAATTAGGTTTTCAACTTAATAATACTATAATTTCACTAATTAACCAAATTACTAATGGGCTTAAAATAGCACCCCCACCTTTACTACTCTCATACCACAACCAAGCCCACTTACTAATATTATTTCATTAATAATTCTATTATTACTTCGACTTAATTTACTCGACCAACCCAAACATGACTTAATCATCAACTTAATACCAACTTAAACAACTTAACGACATACTCGACAAAACAACACCTAACAACAATTAACCGGAAAAAATACGCGATAACATTTAATTAAATTAATTAATTAAATATGAGCATTACATGAATGATTATTGTTGTGAGTGATTATTATTGTGTATGGTGATTGTTGTGTATGGATATTATGAATGATTATTTACGTTGATTGTATTACCCTAAATGTTTTATGCACCATTAACTTATGTGAATGAATTTTCACCCCTGTTTTTATTCCTGTCTTCTTTTTACGCGTGTGATGCAGATACTCGGGTAGGAACTGAGAAGCCTTAGCGATTGATTGCCTTGGAAGAGGGTGTTAATGTCATTCTTTGCATTTTATTGATTATGTCAGTATTGTTTAAAATTTCCAAGTGTCGCTATGAATATTGTCACACTAGGAAGGGATTGTCATTGATGTTTATTTTGAGAATTATTTAATTTGAATCCTTATGCTTATTTGAAGTTGTTTTATAAATTTTTGAAGATTATTGAAGTATGTTTAACTTTTATAAATGAATTGTGTTGCTAGATTAAAATATTGAGAAAAGATGTTTTAAGGAGAGAATTATGACACCCATTTCAGTGTATTATTTTAATTATAATTTCCACATATTTATGAGTAAAGTGTCGGGGTTGTTTAGGGTGTTACATAGTTAGTATCAGAGTCAGGTCAGTCCATTCAACCTAGGTTATGTAAATTTATTTATTTCCCTGGCATATGACATGTGTGTGAACACCGTCGATGCTTGTTTTCCTTTCCTAACTACATTCTAGTAGGATCGAGATTGAAACAAGTGAGGGATGGACTATGAGAAGTTTCAGGTGTTATGGATGGGTTCATTGTTTCATTGATTGCAAGAGTGCAGGTTTTTGGATGAGGTTGTGTTGTTTCCCGAACCCGAAGAGAGTACGAATTTGAAATTCATGTTCGTCAGTCAAGTAGAGATGCCCTTGAGGGAAAATGATCATGTATGTTCGCTTCCTTGAGAGTGGAAAGTGATATTATGGCTAATGATATGCTTATGGTGTGTGAGTTTCCTGATGTGTTTCCTGAGGATATTTGTGACTTGTCGCTAGAGCGAGAAGTTGTGTGCAATTGATGTATTAAACATGGAATAATTATATATGATGTTTTTCTCATCGATTTGAGTGGTTGAGTTCTGCGTTCGGTTTTCAAAAGAAGTTATGTAATCTAATCAACATTTTGTATACATAATTCAGTTTTCAAAAGAAACATAGATATTTTACTCCTTTATCTAATCAAATCTTGTCAAATAAAAAGTTATGTGATAATTTTATATTGATATCAAGATCGTATATATTTATAAATAAAATAGCTTGATCATCTTCACTTTAACAAATAAAATATGTTTGCGATGTTCAATGTTTTGAAAGTACTCCACCGCTTCCTCGAGAGTGTTTGTACCCAACCCCTACAAAAGAAAAAAAAACATTAAATAAAGAATTTATTTATTTAAATCTAAAATTTTCATTGCAGCAACAAATCTTGTAGTAACTTATTTCTTAAATAGACGAATCATTGCACCCTTTTTCTCATGTTTCATATTGTCGATAGAAGTAAAATGATTGTTTTATCCCACATTAGCAACGTGCATAAAAAAAAGTATTGTATATATATTTTTCATACAGACACAATTTGCAAGAGCTACACAATGAAACATTTAAATTACAATATTTACTTTTAAAAAAATGATTCCTTTATATTCTATTCCTTGCAAATCTTATTATCTTTTGTGGAAATACTTACTAAATTTTTTTTATTCAAATATTAACTCTGGCATAATTTAATAAAAATTCAAAAATTAAAATATGTACTAAAATTTCATATCACTGTATCTACTTAAGTGTTGTATTTAAGATTAAAAAATTATATAATAAAATCATTAAAATTGAAAATGAAAGTATGAGAATAAAATTTATTAATTAAAACAATAATAACAAAAGGATTTAATAGACAAGTTAATGTAAAATTAACCTTGATTATTGATGTGAGGACACGAGACAAACTTTGGACATTTCAGTAGTGAATGTCATATCATATATGTTAAATTTATGATAAGCCCTTTAAAGTATGAGTCATCATAATCCTGTACACAAATAAATATTAAAGATATAAACACTTTAATTGAGTAAGAAATCAAAAGTAACAAATACAATTGAGAAAGAAAGACTATTATCGGATAACTCATTATCATCCAATGACAATATCCCAAAGAACCTTAGCTAAATATATAAATATCTTTCTCTTTTTTTTCTAAATCCTAAAATGGTAATCAAACATTGAATTTCTTCATTGTTTATTATATCATTCAACATAGACCTGCGCATATTAAAAAAATTTCCTTTAGTGGAAATACATCATACATGTTTTTACTATTTCTTTATAGAACTTAGAGGTTTATATTCATTATTGAAAAATATCATATATTCTTGTTGATTTGTTAGAGTTAGCTCTTCAACAACTTTATTATTCATCTTATTAATAGCAACATTACTTTCAACCTCCAATTTTATAATAGACCTTTTGCGTAAAGTTTTAACAAAAATCTTCTCCATGTTCATGTCACAGGTTTGTCTATGTTACTATTCTTATTTTTTATTATGTTTGTAAAATATTAGATAATCTCAACTTATAGCGTCAAGAAAAAATCCAGACATCAATATACAATTTTTTTTTAGATACGTACTTTAAATATATTTATATGATTATATTTAGATACATATTTTATTTATAAATATATAAAATCATATATATATATATATATATATATATATATATATATATATATATATATATATATATATATATATATTCTGGATTGGGCCAACGCAATGTGCGTCGAGCAGAGGCCCAGTCGTTGGACACGACCCATGACCCAATACAAGGGGGCGTGGGGAGGGCGTCTCCTCCACGTGCTCCACGTCACCCAACTATCCATTATTATCTCCTGACATTTAGGGGCAGTTGGACCAATTGCAAGACCATGTGCCAGGTCTTATCTGCTTCTATGCAATCCTTGGCAGTTCTTCCTTGGGCCTAGCTAATCCAGCCCATGAGGAGAATCTTGGCCCAGCGCTGGGGGCACACTATAAATACTATCTTTCACCAGAGGATCAGGTGTTCTGAACATTCTATTCTCTATTCTACCTATTTTATACTTGCGCATTCTCATTTTGGCATCGGAGTGTCTTGTAGGTACACCCCCCAATTCATCTTCTTAGCTGCTTATCACTAGAAGGTCCCTCCTGATCATGTCATATCAGTGGTGTCGTCTGTGGGAAGCTAAGAGTTTTCCCCGTCTTTTGAAATAAAAGACCAAACTTTACCTTATCTCTTCAACCATCCAGCATGACCAGCGAACACAATAGGAGGGGACGAAGATCAACATGTCACTCATGAGTCCGACGTAAGGGACAGATAACCTGCCACCCTTCACCTGAACCCGAGGCTAATGGCGACCCCTAGCCTTAGCTTGCGACTTTCTTACAACCCATCCTGATACCATTCGAAGGAGATGCCAGGATCATAGCTATGACGAACACGCTCAACCAGAGGAACCTCATGCTATATCAACAATAGGAGAGGATCATAGCGTTGGAGATGGGGCGCCGAGCCGACTCTCTTCAGCAAAGGTCTCTCCCATCACGCAGCCCCTCACCCCGCAGGCGCGGTCGTGGACTTCAAATCGAGAGACCTCAGCCAGACGCCACCGAGAAACGCGGACGCTCCCCTCCTCGACGGGGACGACACTCTCATGAGCCAAAGAAGAATAAAGTCAGGGGGTTCCCCGAGCTGCCAAACAGCCAGCCAAGGACATCTCCTCGTCGAGACTAGAGTTTCAGGAACAAGAATTACTGTAACACCCCAAATTTGCCCTCTCTTTTCATAGCATTTAGCATAGCATTCTCATATTTTGCACTGCATCATTACATAGAGATATGAAGCATAACATCCATAACATTGCATAGAGCTGGCAGTGATTTCGCTTTAAGTGTGGTTGTTCAGTTCACGATTCGATTCAGATGGATGTTTGACCTAATCTCGGTCAAACTATCAGGAGATTATTTCAGCTACAAATTCTCCGTGCTTCAGTGGTTATTTCTCAGGCAGTGCGTATTCAGTGTTAAGCTATGTGGTGTGCGGAAGTTCTTTGGTTTATCGAATAATGGTTCATGTTGAAAGTTTGATGCATATTGGATTGATTAAGTGTCTGATAATTCATCAGCAGTTCATGTGTGGATCTATTTTCCTTTAGATTGATTCAGATGGATTTAAAATGATTCAAGGCTTATTGATCAGAGATTTAGAAGATTTAAGTGGATAGACGTTGTTGCAGTTGCGATTTGTTCAATGGTGGTTGTGGTCTTTTAATCAGAGGTTGTGGAAAAGTTTAAGATTGATTTTGGGCTTAAAACTGAGATTTCGTATTCATTCATTACTTCATTTTCATTTTCTAAACCAGTCCCAATTCTATCCATAATTATCTTTTTCTTATTTTTCTAGTCCATCTCTTATAGTCATTTATAACCATCTTTCGACTTCATCCTTGTCCATTCATTAACATTTTCTTTAATCCATTTTATTTCCTAAATCACATTTTAATATCCAAATTGTTCATGTATTATCCATATCCATAGTCAATTACTTCCATGACCATTTTCATCCATATTAAAAAATTCATGAATCCATTTTATTCATATATAATTTTTAACCCATTACCCAAACAAATTCTTTTTCCTTTCAAATATCCATTTCATTTTCTCAATCAATATCTAGTCAACAAATACCAAAGTTTAATACCATTGTTGTTTAATACTATTGTTAACCCACTTTTCATTTTTATTCTATTTACTACAATTTAAGAAAAATTAAATAAGAAAAAAGAAAAAAAGAAAAAAAGAGATGGTAAAACCACATGCCAGTACACGCTTAGTGCATCATCCCAAAACTTCCATCACCTAGCACACAAAAGACTCGCGTACGAAAAGGCCAAAAAACACATCAACCAAGCATGAGGTATGTGTGACTCAAAACGATTACTTTCT
The DNA here is from genome assembly GCA_963966055.1 of Lathyrus aphaca. Taxonomy (NCBI): domain Eukaryota; kingdom Viridiplantae; phylum Streptophyta; class Magnoliopsida; order Fabales; family Fabaceae; genus Lathyrus; species Lathyrus aphaca. The sequence goes on from OZ014524.1 coordinate 122,650,414, forward strand.
ACAAGTAAAACACAAATACAAAGAAGCAAAACAAGATGAAGCATACATAGGCTGAAGTAAAAAATCACGCGGATATCACACGGTTTTCAAAAACTCAAATAAAACAAGTGATAACAGAATAGAAGAAGAGAAGTTTGTTTAAAAACTGAGTCACACTTTTCATCACAAAAACTCAGAATCACAAAAAACAACAACAACAAAATTTTCTTTCACTTTTCTTCATCCCTGAGAACCAAAATCGAATGATTCTTCCTCATCACGCCATAACAAAATTCATCCATCTTCATCAAGCATAACAAATCACGTTTCTTCATCAAAAACCGATTCATTCTTCTTCATCACACTCTCCATCACAAAAACATAAAACCGATTTCATTTCTCTTCACCAATACCATGAACAACCATATTTCATCGTCCACTTCTTCGGAACTAAACCTGCGTCGCCGCAGACTTCACTGAAACCGCACTAGCAAAAGCTCACTGCTTGTCGTCTTCAATAATCCGAGAGTTCCTCAACCTCTCAATTTCACGCTTCCATTGAATAGCATCACCATTGACCTTCATCATCTTTGCCATAATCCTACAAACTCTCGGCTCTCATATCTACGTGAACCACACACTAGAATCATTAACATCAACCTGCAACAGAAAGTTCACAACTTATAAAAACGGATTCAGGCATCGACACAGTCACAAAAAAAGAAAACGACTCAATACAGTTTTGTAAGAAGATACACAGAGGAAGTTTGAGATCGAGAAAAGCGACAAAGAGCAAGAGATTCAAACTCATCACTGACTCGGTCTTCAGGTGCACAAACTCGCATTCTTCTAGCCTTCTATTGTGTTTATTCAAGAGCTTTTTCATTTTTATTTTTTTTGGCACGATCTGGCCACTTGAGCAAGCTTTTGAAGAAACCGACCTCAGTTTGGGATTGAGGGAAGCATTTGAGTGAGGATTCGTATTAATGGTTTGGTGGTCAGCAAGGGTGAGGTTTCGACGGCGACGCTAGGTCATCAGGTTGAGGGAGAAGGGAAACACGCTCGAGAGAGAGGGAGGATCGTGAGTTTTTGTTTTGATGTGTTTATGTTGTTTTTATTTGATTTTGTATTTAAGTTTCTTAAAGGATATTAAAGAGATTTTAAGAGATAAGGTGTTGGTAAGAAGATAAGATCATGGCAGTTTTTGATTCTCATCCATACCAGCGGTGACACTTGTCACTGTCCGGTAGGACACCTTAGTTTCAATTGTGTGCGTGCTCGCACAACATATCACCGTGCACCAGTGTTATAAACCGTGCGATGAGATTACTATGAGAAGTCCTCAGATCGTACGCTCTACAGGAAGTCAACCGTGTTGGCCGCGTGACCACTCATACTCTCTCATTTCTCCTTGCGTTTTGGGCCTTGGCGTCTTACTATCAGCACCCCCCAGTCTAGCCCATTCTTGTTTGTTTACTGTTTTTTTACTAGCCATACACCCCTTTTTCATTATTTATTTCATTTTATTTCTTTTTACCTTAGTTTTATTTTTAATTCATAAAAAATATTAAAACACTTTAGAAAATTCTATAAAACATATTTTAGAATCTTAATTCATTTTAGAGATTTTCCATACTTTTATTTTCTGATTTTATTAATTTCTCATTTTTATTTCGAATTTCCATTTAATTTCTTTCTCATTTAATTTCCATATTAACTCATTAACTTGTAGAATTTGTTTCTTCCACCTCAAGTAATATTTTGACTCCATTATTTTTGCATATCTTTAAAGACTTAGAAAAGCTCATAAAAATATTTTTGTCATATTTTTAATCTCATTTTATCCATAGTTTTAGGAGTCTTGTTTGTGTGTTTGCCTTAATTGTTCCTAAGCGACTTTGTGCGACCATTTAGTAAAATTTTATTGTGAATTTTGTAGAGCCATTTGGACACATTGTTTACTACTAGTTGTTGACTTTAGAAATTTAATTTCATAATTTTCTCATGAACTTTGGTTTTTGTTTGGTGCCTTACTTCTTAGGTAGCTTTTCGTGTCTCTTTCTTCCCTCTTTCTAACATAGTTTGAGGAAGGCATTTATGCCATCCTATTAGGTTTGCTTGGTAGTTTTTATAGGTCACCTCTAGGGTTTAGATTATGCCTTTGTTGATTGTGGTTGGTTTGTGACCTTCATTTTTGGTTTGTGCATTATTTGAATCTCCTTGTTTTCATCTTATGCTTATGTGGCTCACTAACCTTTGTTTTGTAGGGGTTTTGGTAAGTCATATGTGTGGGGAGGCATCCCACATACAATTCTTTCCTTCATCTCTTTATGATTTAAATTTGGGATTGCATTAGCCTTATACTATGCTTGTCTAACTTCATCACTTCCCTTTTAGAAACAACTTAACTTCTTTAGAGAAGTAAGTCGTCTTCTAGCGTTTTCCACTCCTTTCTACTTATTCTTTTTCTTTCCATCTTCATTAGGATAGAATTCAAACCAAACTAATCTAGGACTCCCATGCATGATAACATTAGGCCTTGATTATTCCCCTTTAGTTTTTACCTTTGAGATCCTTTTGGTATTATCTCTTCTCATCTTCAAACTTAACTTTAAGTCACTTTAATAAATGACGAGTCTTCTCATGTGACACGAGACTTTGCTATGAGATACTTGCACATGTTCCGTTTCAGGGAAAGGTGTAGGATATCCCTCGTGGTGGATAGGTCTTAGCATAAGATTACTTCACAAAGAAAACATAAAAAAACACTTTTTAACCAAAAATCACAAAAACACTTAATAAATGCCAGTAGGTCAGTGTGTCTGAGCCTTCACTTGTGGGACTAGATTTGGGGATTTCCTCCATAGCTAGGTGTGCCTCTTGCGCATTCCATTTTGGGGTGATGTAAGAAGTACACATCCCATTAAGTAAGACTTATGTACACTTACCTATGCAAACCTTAAAGTAGAAAACTCATAAAAAATACTGGACAAAGAATAAACGTCTCTCCTTTGGGACTTCTCTTCTCATCACCTTCACTCTTTACGTGTGAACTTGCCCCTACTTGTCACTTTGCAAGACGGTAATGCACTCGTTCCAGACGAGCCTGCAACACCCGAGCATTGACATAGGCATTTCAAGCCTTAAGACACGAGCAATCTTTTCCACCCCTAGTTAGGGGAACTACGACGTCTCTGATCCTCATGTCCAGATGAGGTACGTGGGCAGCGGGGTAGGGCCCGTTCGAGCACTCTTTTATTTTCCCTACATTTTCCCCCCTTCTGTTCTTTTCTCCAGTTCCATTCTTTCTTTTTGCAACAACTTTCTTTTCTTCACCCTTTGAAACAGCTTCTTTGCAAGCGTGGATCCCGTCGGGTACGGAAGATAATATGGGGTGCTAATACCTTCTCAGGTCGTAACCGACTCCCGAACCCAGTCTCTTTGGTTCACAGAACCTTTGACCTTCCTTTTCTTTTCTTCTGGTTTGTGCAGCCTTACAATTCCCTTTCATTTGGGATAAAAATGTCTGGCTGGCGACTCTACCCTTTTCCATGCCACTTTCGCGTTTGTACCAGGATGGAAACCCAGGGAGCGACAGCTGGCGACTCAGCTGGAGACTTCCTAACCAGAGTTATCTCTGGTTCCCTTGAGAGTCTCTCCTAGCGCTTGCGTATTCCTGTTTTGTTGGGTGTTGATTATTTGCTATTGCTTGTGTATTTTACTTTTGTTTATTTACAGTTTTATTTACAGCTTTATTTACAATTTTTAGTATTTTATTTTCATGCATCATATTATTACTGGATTGTCTGGACTGGATTTCTTCTGTTTGGTGGGACTCGGGTGATACTGTTACTGAGAGATAAGCCAAATACCCGGCTTGAGTGCACTCTAGGATTAGCGTGGACACATTGTACTCGCATGTGGCATGATGAGTGGTGATGTGCTTCACACCCATATTGCGACCGTCTTGGAAATATCTTGTGTGGGGATTTCCTCCACTTCGGGATAGGACCTTGATAGTTATATGTATCTGAGGACCGATCATTGAGAACCTTTGTGGAAACAACCCTCTCCAGTGGTGACAGTGGCATAACACATTCTGTGGCAAACCCATTCGCACCGAGGGTCCACTAGGGACTCACATAGGATGGCCTGGTTCTCTTATAGGAACTTAGTCAAAGCATCTGGTCGTATGACAATAGTACTATATCCTACAGGCTGAATGTACTATCGTTTCTCGATTTCAGCGCTCGAAGCTGGGGACTTATAAGGGATGCTTGTTTTCCCGGACTCACGCTGAGACTTTCCTGAGTAGTACATAATGCCAAACCGATTCCCTGATTTGGTCATGAGCCATTTCTCGGAAATGGTGAATGTATTATTGCTATTCGGCTTTGAGAGTCCGTGATGTTTGACCCAGAGAACACCCGTGAGATTGGGAGGGGTTTACAGGTTTGCAGGAACCATTGACCTCAACACACCCTTCATTATCAGTGTGATCTTATGTTTGATCTGATTACTATGGTTCTGGAGTTCTTGATCTGTGGTTCTGAGTTCTTATCTGGGAGTTCTTATTCAGAGGACCTTTGGTTTCTGACACTTGGTTCTCAGCTCAGTGTTTCGTATCCAGACAGACACCAGTTCTCGATCACTTGCCAGTTGCATACATGCCATCATAACATTTCAGCATACATGTTCAGTTATTTCCGGGCTCATATCTGGATTATGCTGTTGGATTTTTTCTGTATCAAAATGTGAATCTAAGCAGATAGATCCCCTGGAAATAACCGAACATGGCATCTCTTAGCATTTGCATTGCATTTCTATTCCGCAAGCAGGGCTCATCTGTTCTTTGTTAATCATCTACAGTTGAGATTCCAGCTCTTGTATCAGACTTGAAGAAACTTTTGGACAGATCATGGACCCTGGAGAGAAAATCCAGTTTGCAGGTGTTGGGTTGACAAGAGGTTAGTGGGACAAACTTGTGGAGTCTATAACAACCTTGGCAAGGCAAAATGGTCGCAGTTTCGCTCAAGCTCGGCTTGCACAGGTCCATGTTGAGAACCTAGATGTTCGAAAGCATCAGGTCACTCGGAGCAGACATTCTTCTTCTGTTGATGCTGCAAACTATCACAATTTTGATTTCACTATGCCAGGTTCCCAGGAGGCAAACCTTGCGGCGAGAATCCAAGATCCACGAGTTGTGGAGAGGGAAGAAAGATTTCGTGTGTTAGAGGAAGGGATTAAAGCCATTCAAAGACGTAATGTCATTGATCTAAGTGTTGCGAACATGTGTCTGGTACACGGCCTTGTAATACATCCAGAGTTCAAAATATCGAAGTTTGAAAAGTACAAAGGGCATAGTTGTCCAATGCATCATTTGGTGAGGTTTTGCAGAAGGATGACCTCGTATGAGCATAATGACAAATTGGTGATTCACAACTTTCAATATAGTCTGAGTGGGGCATCATCGAGTTGGTACACGCAGTTAGAGAGTAGTCACATCCAGTCATGGTCAGACCTAGATAATGCCTTTGTGAAGCAGTATGACTACAATCTTGACAGGGCTCTTAGCCGCATGGATTTGCAAGGTTTATCCCAAGGAGATGGTGAATCTTTAAAAGAGTATGGCCAGAGGTGAAGAGAGGTAGCTGCTCGTGTTCAACCCCCGCTATCAGACAAAGAATTGGTTGATCTTTTCATAGAGACCTTGCAGGGGCCGTACTTGGAGAGGTTGAGTGGCAGTGGAACATCAAGTTTCTCTAACTTGGTGATAATTGGAGAACACATTGAGAGCTTTATCAAGATGAGAAAGATCCAAGGCATTTCAGATGGCCCAACTGACGAGAATGAATCTTTTGTTAGTTCACAAGAAAAGGATGTGATTGATGCAATCTGGGAAGATCCTCCAACTCCATTGACTTATCAACAGTACCCATGCATCTCAACTGCTCAGAGTCAACAATCTTCTGAATTCGTATCTCAGATGTCAGTTAATAGTGAACCTCCTCAGTATCAACTGCAACCATGCCAACAACAGCACGCTCCGCAAAGGCGTCATTACTACACTAAGAGACCGAAAAGGTATTTTGATCCATTTCCAGTGCCATACAGTCAGATACTCGCGTGCTTGATCGATAATGGATTGATAGAGCCTAAGAAACCGGGTCCGGTACCTTTTCCATACCCACCAAGTTTTGATCCCAGTGTTCGATGTGGTTTCCATGGCAACACACCAGGTCATTCAGCTGAAGAATGAAAGCCTCTCAGGGATAAGGTTCATGATTTGATTGAGTCTGGGTTGATCTTAAGGACGCCTCAGGGCATTCTAATCAATAATTCTTCGCTTGGTCATGTGGGTTCATCAGCTCATGTTATGGAGGAAATTATTGAGGATATATGTGAAGGTGATTCTCAGATTGATTCTGAAGAGCAGTTATGAGGATGGTTAGTTTATGTACTAATTTTTCATCCCTGTTAAGGGGAACTACGTCGCTCTGATTCTTCTTGGTCTTGGGTCAATGGAGATACGTAGGCAGAAGATCGTCAGGTCTTTCCGAGCAACCTTATGTGACAATTTCATTTCAGTGTCACTTTTTTCTTCAGACGTCTCGTGTCAATGTTTGAACGTCGAAGGCTTAAGGTCGGACTAATTGGGAATGAAGCGTGGTTCTGGATATGTGGCCATTTGATTGAAGATTGCAAGTTCAGGGAAAAACTGTTGATTACTAAAGTATTTAAGATCAACAGGTCCAGACGGAGTCAAGTCTCCTCAATAATGGCATTGCTCAGTTTCTTTACTGCATTTTCATTTGTAGCTTTTATTTGTCTGTCTATACCTTTGTATGCTTGGATGAAACTTGTTTGTTCTTGAATGTTAATTAATAAAATGCACATGTTCTTTTTGAAGTAATTCATTCGTATTTTACTTATAATTTTGTGTGTGCATTGCAATACCAACTGTTGTTCTTAAACTCTGTGATGGTGGATGACAAATGAAAACGCAAAAATCTTCATTTGTGTACTCTTGAATAAGACCCTGTTGACGATGTACAGGCTTTGTGTCGTACCTCGAAAAAAAATATGATCCTCGCTATGGGATGTGGAAAGAAACAACAGAGTCACCACCTAATTCTATTTATTCTAACTAAATAAAAGGGAGATATAGATACAACCTAAATAAGGATAAGAAATGGTCAACGAAACCAAATCCTAAGTTCGGGAGTCGGTTACGCAAGGGGAAGATATTAGCACCCCTCACGTCCGTTGTAATCAACGGGAACCTCTTAGTCTAACTATGCGATTAAATGTTGATTTAAGGCTTTGTCTTCTAAATATTTGTTAATATGTTTGTTTTAAAAGGAAAAGAAAGTTTTTAATTGTTATTAATTATACGGGGGAAAGATTAAAGTTTTTTATTATTGTGCTCCCGGAGGATTAAAATCCCTGTGCCTACGTATTCCCTTGTGCAATGGGAAAGTCAGAGCTTTGTAGTTCATGCAACTACGGTTTGTGGTTTTTATTGAACGATGGTTTAAAACGCATTCTACTGCTAAGCACTGGCTTATACTCGCGGTGGAGGCTGAAGCGCTAGCTTGTCTGCAAGATAAAAAGATTTAAACAATGTTCGTTTCAAGAAAAGGTGTTTGACCTTTGTTAAAGTGTTTTAAACGAAAGGGCGAACGGACCACAACGTGTAGGGCTAGCCCAAGAGTGATTTCATTCAAGGACCCGTGGAGTGTTGGACTCCAGAGTTCAGTTATTCGTTGATTAATTGTGAAATGATTTGCGTTTGTTGGTAAGTTTAAAGTTGTATTCTTTTAGCGTAAAAGGGCGAACGAAATACAACTTGAGGGCTAGCCTCAAGAGTAATTCAATTCAAAAACCCGAGGAATACTAGATTATTGAGTTTAGTTCTTTTCGGTTTTAATTTAAGATTTACGTTTTGTAAACAAAAGTGCGAATGAATTACAACTCGAGGGCTATCCCCAAGAGTAATTCAATTCAAAAACCCAAGGAATGCTAGATTCCTGAGTTTAGTTCTTTCATTATTTTGTATGTTAATTAAGTGTTGATTGTTTGAATATTTGTTTTAAAATGATTTAGGGTTTAATATTTTTTAGTAACGACGGAGTAAATGAAACACAACTCGAAGACTAGCCTCAAGAGTGGTTCATTAAAGAAACCGCGGAATGCTAGATTTCGAAGTTCAGTTCCTCGTTAATTAATTAAGCCGCGTAGAGTCGTACAAATGACGATCACATAGTGACCGACTTACGTGTGTGCGAAGTGTTGGCGAGAATGTTTTAATTGATTAAGTGAATCGATTTCTAGTTCCTATGGGTATTCCTAGCAATGCAAAACTGTAAAATAAAGGCAAAAAAATAAATTGCGTTCAAAATAAACGGGAGAGGGATACATGATAATTTACACGGGATTGCGAAGAAATAAAGGGTATCGTTTTAGAGCTTAATATTGTACCAAAGAATGTAGAAAATAAATAAATTAAATAGACTTAATAAAATAACCATAAAATAAATTAAGCTTATAAAAAAATGAATGGTCTCATATTGAACACGATTTATCGGAAACGATTTATCGTGGCCTTTTGTCATATCATCGGCCCGGAAAACATTTTCAGTATTATAAAACGATTTTTTTAGATTTTCCAAAATAAACATAAAAGAAATAAGTATAATAAAAAAACAAGAAACAAAATGACATAATTAATTAAAATTAAAAACTTAACTAAAATTATAATAATGATAAACAAAATAAAAAACTTAAAAAAAATAACTGAAAAAGGGAGGCGTGTGATTCTGACGGTGTGAGTAGAAATCAGCCGCAACAAAATGGTCCTAGGCCTAAAGCCCACTGAACAGAAAAATAATTTATCATAAAAGAAACAATCAGCAGGAGTGAGGCTAGTAAAGATCAGTAGGCTTAAGGAGTAAAATAGATGGGCTTTTTGAAAATAATAAGGACAAAAAACATGAGCCCAACCAAACATCAAAATATATTCATTAAAAAAAGCAAAATAAACCTAAAAAAACTCAGAATCAATTCATAAAACGTGACACAGAAAGGGAAACATATCAACACCGTGTTCAAGTCCAAAGTCAGAGATTAGAAAAAAGAAAAAAGAGAGCAACCTCATCTCGAAACGCGATTCAAAGATCAGAGAAAATAACCTTAAGTTCTCTCCATAAATTTCACACCTCTTTCGTTTCTGTTTCTGATTTGTGCATCTCGATCAGTCTCTCTCACAATTGCGATTTGCGTTTGTGAAGTTTCAGATTCACGGTTTTCGGACTCAGGTTTGTGATGGCGGCGGAAGATGGTTTCAACTTGTTTTCAGTCGTTTACAGTGGTGAAGGAGATGGTTATGGATTTTATTTGGTTTTGTGTGGGTTGTATGTTGTTGGACGGAGGAATCACGACGGCGGTTTAAAGGTTTTCGTGGTGTGGATGATTTATCAGTGGAGGTGGTTGACGGTTTCGAAGTGTGGTGGTTCGCCAGTTTCAGAGGGTGGTAGTTCTCGTTTGTTTTTTGATTTGCGGCGTGAATGGGGATGGTTTCAACGTTTGCAGTTTCGAGTTTGGTTTTGGTGGTCTCCGCGGTTTCGGTGTTTATTTGGTTTCACTCTGTTTTCGATTTTTTTTAAAATTCAATTTCTACTCGTCTCTTTTCTCGCAGGCTTATATGTTGTGTTTTTTTTTTGCGAAAGATTGGGTGTGGAGTATACGGTGAATGGAGGAATGGTGTCATGAGTGAGGGCAACAGTTGTGGCTAGTGATGAAGAGGGTCTGTAGAGAGTACTTTCAAGAGAGTGTCTCAGGTTAGTTTCTTGCTTATTTTATGTGTGGTGGCAGTTTGGTTGGGGATATTGTTGGCCCTCTCTTTTCTCTTGGTTTTTTATGACTGTGATGATGTTTGCTCGGTTTTCATGTTGCTAGATTTTTGTTGTGCTGTTGTGGCTGGTTTGTATTTGTGGTGTTGTTGCTGGTTTTTTGTATGGCTGCCGTGACTGGTTTGTGTGTGATGTTTTATGGCTGCAGTTATTTTTTGAGGTTGTGTATGGTTCTAAGTTGTGGCTGTTATGTTTTTTTTCTCTCCCCCCTACTTTGAATAAAACAATAAATATATATAGAATGAGATTAGGGTTTTGGGATTTTGAAATTGTGAAAACTTGTTAGCTAAGTTTGACAGAGTTTTTTGCGGGGTGGGGGGGAATTATGCATTTCTGAAAGTGATGTGTGGGGGCAAAGGTCTGAAATTGCAGTAGGTTTATTTGTTTGCTTGTGGGAAAAAAAAGTGGTCACTTTTGTGCTGCTGAACTGAGCTTTTCTTTTTGTCTACACTTGCTCACTTGGGAAAGGAAAAGGGTCCTCATATTTGTGTTAATTTTTTTATAAAAATTTGTTTTTGTGACTAGCTTCTTGAATACTAAAAATGTGAATAACAATGTTGTAATATGTGCATATGAATGTTATCATGAAATTTGAATATGAATGATATTAAGTAGACATGAGTTGGATGATATGTGAATGAATCCTTGAATAATTTGTGGTTGATGAATTGGAAAGTACATGCTTGGAAAATGAATTGAAACATAAATGTGAATTAAGATAACTTATGTATGATTTAAATTAGTTTGATGAATTTGAAAAGATTGGATGATAAATCGAAATGTGATTATGTTTGGATGAATTGATTATGTAGACTAGAATGTGACGGATTATGTAATATGGTTATGTAAATGAATATGTTTATGTGAAATGATGAATGATTATGTATATGGATTGATGCTTGGATTGATATACTAAACTTGGTTCATTTGTTTTTGTAGGGAATTTATGAATTGAAGCATGGAGTTTTGGCATGAAGAATAGAAACTAGGCATGAAAATTGCATTCTTGTTAGGTCTAGAACTTGTACCTCATAAGTTAAATTCTTGTTTCATTTGAGCTATAAATGTAAGTGAAAGAATATGTATATGACTCGATGCTTGAATGTAGTGAACAAAAATGTATTGAATGTGAATGTAATAAAGGTTATAGAATATTTGAATGTGAATAAAAGTTTTAGAAACATGAGATGTGTTAAGGTTTGAAACTTGAATTGAGGTTTGAAAATTTGGAAACAAACTTGAACTTGAAAGAAAGTTGGAATTTAAATCTTGCAAAAAGAAATCAAGAATGCACTTTAGAACATGACTTGAAATAGGATGGAATTTGAGATGGAATCTTAGAATTGAAATTAGAATTGAGATTGAATAGAAAAAAGAATTGAATGAAGTTTGAATTGGAAATGAAGTTTAGAATATTGAGTTGGAATTTGAAATTGAAATTGGAATAGAAATAAAACTTGGACTTGAGATTTAAGAATAAAAATTGGGATTAAATTTGGACTAAAAATAATAATATATATTATGCAATTGGGATAGTAAATTGGGATTGAACATGACTTAGAAATTTTAGAATAGACTTGGAATTGAATGGAAACTTGAAAATAAATTTTGAACTTGAAATTGGAATTGGATTTAAACCTATGATAAAAAATGAATTTAAATTTAGGAATAGAAATTGAAATTAAATTTAGAAATTTAAAAAAAGCTTGAAAATGAATATAAATTAAAAATAGAAAATAGAAAATAAAATATAAAATATAAAAAACTTGAAAAAGGAAATAAAATTAGAATTAAATTTATAAATAAAAACTTGACAATAATAAAAAACTTGTTGCAAAAATATAAGGTGACTAATATGCATCATGGTATACTAATGACGATATGAATGTATGAATCAAAAGTTAGGGGTAAAATTTGGGGTGTGACACTTTGTTTCAAATCCTAAACACCGGAGATATAAGGGAGATAAACCCTCGATAACCCCTTTGAGCCTTGAAGTAGGAGTTTCTTTTCGCATAAGAAAACCCTTACATTTAACCTAGGGGCAGGGTAGGTGTCAGCTAGTTGGACTGAGCATTCATACTTTCATAAAGGAGTGCACATTTGAGGATCCATTACCTTTCATTGTACCAAATCAAGAGGTCCAAAGACCGGAAACCACAATGGTTATCCCTCATCAACTAAAAGGTGAGACAGTCGTAACCTTTACAAAGCAATCAAGACAAACAGTGTCACACGATTTGTTCGGGAAAAAAAAGAAAAAATAATAAAAAGTCTGCTAAGTCAAAACTTGAAAACAAACAACTTAGGCAAAAATTAGGGCATCCCGCTGGACTCCAATTGCAAAAGATTCAAAAGGATCAGTCCAGGCAAAAGTTAGGGATAAACAAAAAAAACAAAAGTTGAAATGTGAAAAGGATTATACAAGAAAGATCCTTAAGCAAAAACAAAGTCGTGTGATACAAGCACAAAAGACAAAGACAATAGGGGTGACTATTACTCCGACAACCTCAGTGGTGCTTAAAATCATTAGTAACAATGGTTCCTCAACCAACACGAAACCCTTTTGAGAGGTATGTGCTTGTGAAAACTAGTTGAACATAGGAATGGAAGAACATCAAGAAGGGGGTGGGCACCAATAAATTTTGAGCCTTAATCTTTGTTTCTATAATCGTAAAACAGACTACGATACAACCCTTAAAAGTCTTAACTGAAACAGAGTTAATTCGAGAGTGTAATACCACAAGATAGCGTTCCTGACTCCTATGAGTTATGCTAAAAGATCTTTGTTGGTATTGCGTGTGCATGTTTTCTTTCACACAAAAAAATACATGTCGTATCTTAACCAGTGAGTCGCTCACAAAGGTTTGCGACATATTTTCAATAAAAGCTTCAGGATTAACATGTGTTGCATTAGAATAATCATTCCCAGAATAAAACATTTTCTGCTTGCATACATTTGTTTGGCATCAAAGAAGTTCACATATGGAACCTCAGTCCAGAAGCTTAATCTTGCCAAGTTGAGAAGCTGGAAACTTTTGAAGGACATTCATGTCAAAGGGCATTTTTCCAAGAAACTCCGTTGAATATGGACTTCGAGATTTAAATCTCTCATAGAGCAATTAGTCTGGGTGTTTTCTCTAAAGCAAGGCTCGTACTGGGGCCGGTATCCCCAAAAGCAGGGGAAATCACTCTCTACATACGAGTAATTAATCTGGCCTTGGTTTAGAATACGGGGGAAGAGTACCTCATGATGATGCAAGATCTTGGGGCAAATTCCTTCATGAACCATAGAATTTGAGGTGGTTACTTCGAGATATTCAAGAGTTTGAAAACACTGAAGCATTTCGGATGCCAGATTTTTTGTAAAATCCTCTTGAGACAATCTTACAGTATGCAAGGCAGTTCCCAGAATGAACGTCTGATGAATGATCCTAGTAGGGCGCAGGAAGCGTGTTTCCCTGATCAGAGAATTTCTCCTCAGTCGTTATGGTTTCTTCATCTGATCATCATACACGGCTAAAGTCCAGTAGTCATTGGCATATTCAAGGTTAAAGTTTAATTTGTGTTGGCATCTCCTCAACCATGACCAGTTGGCATCTATATGCGTTCAGCCTCTTACTTCAGTTGAGTGTGAAAGTCTTTGATTTGGTTTTCTTTGACCCCTGAGTCGATATCATTGTTTTCTTTGGCCCTTGAGTCGATATTGCCGCTTCTGTTTCTCGACCCTTGAGTCAATACCGTCATCCTTGTTTCTCGATCTTTGAGTCGATATCATTGCCTTTTTTCCTCGACCCCAAGTCGATATTGCTGCCTTCGTTCCCTCGACCCTCGAGTCGATGTTGCTTCCTTATTTTCTCTACCCTCGAGTCGATATTGTCATATTATTTCCTCGACCCTCGAGTTGATGTTGCTTTATTTTCCTCGACCCTCGAGTCGATGTCATTGACTTCTTTCCCCCGACCCTCGAGTCGATATTGCCTTTTTTCCTCGACCCTCGAGTCGATGTTGTTGCCTTATTTCCTCGACTCTCGAGTCGATATTGTCATATTGTTTCCTTGACCCTCAAGTCGATATTGTCACTTTGTTTCCTCGACCTTCGAGTCATTATTGCCTTATTTTCTCGGCCCTCGAGTCGATGGTGTTGCCTTATTTCCTCGACCCTCGAGTCGATATTGTTATCCCTTTTCCTCGACCCTCGAGTCGATGTTGTTTCCTTATTTTCTCGACCATCGAGTCGATATTGCCTTATTTCCTCGACCCTCGAGTCGATGTTGCTTCCTTATTTGCCTCGACCCTCGAGTCGATGTTATTACCTCTTCCCTTCGACCCTCGAGTCGATGTTGTCACCTTTGTTAACTTGACCCTTGAGTCGATATTGCCGTTTCTTATGACCCTTGAGTCGATATCATAGTCTTCACTTCTTCGACCCTTGAGTTGATACCCAGTGAGTCTGTCATAAAAACGAAATCAATCAGTCATATCGTCCTAGCTCAACCATACTTGGTTCACATCTACCCGGGGAATGTGTGCATATCCTTGTGCTTACAGGTAACAGTATCATGTTGATCTCAAAAGCGAGATTGAAGTTTCTTCAGGGTATTGATACGTTCTTCCCTCTTGACAATTAGTATACCTATCCAGTGTTCAGAATACCAGGGCATAGTATTTCATAGTGATATGAAGTTTTTTTCAGGAATTCTCGTGGGACGAATTCTTTCACAGTCCATGCAGTATGGGAAGTTATGTCAAGATTCGGTGAATCTCTCCGAGAGTTTGAAGACACTTGGGCATTCTGGATGCCATGTCTCCTGTAAAATCCTCTCGGATTGATCTTCAAGCAGACAACTAGTCCAGAAAATGCAAGATTGTCACTAGATGATATTCCCCAGTAGAGTCTCCAGCTGTCGCTCCTCGGATTTCCATCCTAGTACAAACGCGAAAGTGGCGTGGAAAAGGGTAGAGTCGCCAGCCAGACATTTTTATCCCGAAGGAACGGGAATGGTAATGCTGCATAAACCAGAAGAAAAGAAAAGGAAGGACAAAGGTCCTGCGAACCAAAGAGACTGGGTTCGGGAGTCGATTACGACCTGGGAAGGTATTAGCACTCCAGATCATCCGCCGTACCCAACAGGATCCACGCTTGCAAAGAAACTGTTTCAAAGGGTGAAGAAAAGAAAGTTGCTGCAAAAAGAAAGACTGGAACTGGAGAAAAGAAAAGAAGGGGGGAAAATGTAGGGAAAATAAAAGAGTGCTCGAACGGGCCCTACCCCGCTGCCTACGTACCTCATCTGGACACGGGGAATCTTTTCCACCCCTAGTTAGGGGAACTATGACATCTCTGATCCTCATGTCCAGATGAGGTACGTAGGCAGCGGGGTAGGGCCCGTTCGAGCACTCTTTTATTTTCCCTACATTTCCCCCTTCTTTTCTTTTCTCCAGTTCCAGTCCTTCTTTTTGCAGCAGCTTTCTTTTCTTCACCCTTTGAAACAGTTTCTTTGCAAGTGTGGATTCTGTCGGGTACGACAGACGATCTGGGGTGCTAATACCTTCCCAGGTCGTAACCAACTCCCGAACCCAGTCTCTTTGGTTCGCAGGACCTTTGTCTTTCCTTTTCTTTTCTTCTGGTTTGTGCAGAATTACCATTCCCGTTCCTTCGGGATAAAAATTCCTGGCTGGCGACTCTACCCTTTTCCGTGCCACTTTCGTGTTTGTACCAGGATGGAAATCCAGGGAGCGACAATTACTCACCCCTGAGGAACGACGAGGATAACCCTCGTTTCCTTCTTTCCAGGGCCATCATGGAGGCTCCACTCCTAGAGGGCATGGAGAAGCCCCCTCACCTCGTGATGTACGACGAGACAACCGACCCGATGATCACGTTGACAACATCAACGCCATGCTAGACTACTACAACGACATCGGGGGAAATGTCAAATGTAGGCTGTTCTCCATGACACTTAGGAAGTGAGCCATGGCATGGTACAAAAGCCTGGCCCCCGAATCCATCACGTCTTTGAGAAGCATGAGATCTCCATTCAAGAGGCACTTCACAACCTCTCGATGCCACCCAAAAATGGAGGCTACCCTTGAAGCCATCATACAGGGGGAAAAGAAACATTGTGCTCATACATCGAGCAATTCAACCAATAGGTTATAGAGGTGGATACAACCGACTATATGAAGAAGTACCTCCTTGAGAAGCAACTTCTCCCCGACAGCGAGCTCAACCGGGCAGTAGGGATCGAGCCTCCCCGAACCCTCAATCAACTTTTGCACAAAGCCCAAGCGTACATCGGGTACAAGGAGAAACAAGTTTCCCACGGTGTCAGGAGAAATCGCAATCAGGACGACACCAAAAACTCAAAACATGAGGATTATACTGCCCCTCGCCGCATCGGAGAGAAGGAGAGAGACGACAAGCCCCGTGAGGTCCACGAAGGAAGAACACCTGCCGGGTGCTTCTTCGAATACACATTGTTGACCGCTCCCCACAAGCGCATCCTCACTGAATGCATCAATTCAAAATTCAAACAGGGAAGGGTAAGATTCCCCAAACCGACAACACCCAAACCCCACACCGTCAAATCCAAGTACAACCACTTCCATAGAAGTCACATGCATGTAACCGAAGATTGTGTCCATTTGAAGGACGTAATTGAGATATTGATCAAGGAAGGCCACCTTAAGCAGTACACCAAGAAGAATGATACACCCAGACAGGAGGACCAGGTCTCAAAGAGAAGCCGCGAGGACACCCCTTCCGACGGATCTTCCTTCCCAGTAGCCCTCTGTGTATCTCATCCTGAAGATTTCCACCTTCCTGACATCCACACATAAGGACATCTAGTTGATCACAACCCGTGGGAAAACTTTCCAGCAACCTTAGTAATCTCCGGAGGCAGGTTGAACAACGAGAACACTTCGATTTTTGTGAAACTGAAGTTCAATGAGCTTTTGCTGGCCGTACCTGACCAACTGGAGACATTGACCAAGTCTCGGGGAAAATTCAACCCCATATCCTTTTTCCTCGAGGAACTCCCGGGCGGATCACCTAACTCGAACATTCCCTTGCAGATAAGGGAAAAAATGGCACGCTTTGACATCGAACTCATTCTGGTCGACCAATGCAGCTCTGTGGATATCATGTATGCCCATATGTTCAAGACCCTCAAATTGGACAAAACAAACCTATCCCCGTACGTCGGATCCGAGCTCTAGGGATTCAACGGGGCTACCATGAGGCCATGGGGATACGTAGAGCTCCTCATTTTGTTCGGGGAAAATGAAACAGCCAGGGAAGTCAAAGTCCAGTTCTTGGTGATCGAAGGCCACTCATTGTACAATTGCATTCTTAGCCGACCCACCCTGGTCGAGTTGACTGTAGTGCCCTCAACTGTCCACTTAAAGATGAAATACTACACCAAGTTGGGCCGCATAGTCATGGTTCACGGGGACATAGAGGCATCCCGAAGATGCTATGATGCAATAGTCAAAGGACAAGTCGTAATCAACACCTCTAGAGGTAACAAGAAGCCTCGGGCCGAGGAGAATCCACCTTCTCCACAGATCAATTTCATCGACCTCGACAGTCATCTTGGCGAACACGACACTGAAGACCAGGCCCCCACCAACGGGCAGGCTCCTACCCACTCAGTGCGCCCGGTCCCCGACTGCGAATTCGAGCTCATCCCTCTAGGTGATGACCACGACAGAAGTGTGAAGATTGGAACTGGACTCCCATCAGTGACAAGGGAGTAGCTTGCAGCCTGCCTCAGAGAGAACACATACATGTTCACGTGGAGAGCTGCTTATATGCCCGATATCAACCCAAAGGTCGCTGGCCATCAATTATCCATAGATCCGACCATTAGGGTCATAGCACAACGTAGGCACAAGCAATCTCCCGAGAAAGCAAAGGATGTCGAGCAAGCTATAAAAGACCTCTTAGAGGTAAATTTTATTTCTGAAGCCCAGTACACAACCTAGCTCTCTAATATAGTCCTTGTTAAGAAAAATAATGGAAAATGGCGAATATGCATTGAGTATATTGATCTCAATAGGGTATGTCCCAAAGATGTTTTCCTCTAACCTAACATTGATAAATTGCTAGACAATTTTGCAGGTTTTAAACTCGTGTCCTTCATGGGTACATACAAAGGATACAACCAAATCCCCATGTAGGACATAGATAAATGACACATGACCTTCATGACCCTGACGGGCAATTACTACTACAATGTTATGCCCTTCGGGATGAAGAACGTTGGAGTTACATACCAGCGCATGATGAACAAAGTCTTATGAGGAGAGATTGGGGACATGCTCGAGGTCTACATGGACGACATGATCGTAAAATCACATTAGGATCTCAACCATGCCTAGCACCTCAGGAAAGTCTTCTAACAGGAGAGGGGGTGCAAAATGAGGTTCACCCCAGAGAAATGCACCTTCGGTGTACGGGCGGGGAAATTCCTCGGCTTCTACCTCACCAAACGAGGAGTCGAAGTTGTAATACCTCAAAATTTGCCCTCATATTTATTACCTTAACTGGCCTCCGCTTAGCATTCATCTGCATTCTCCCACTAGGTCATAACATCATAATCATGCATTTCATTGTTTCCTAAGGCATGTGATTAAGGCCATACAGGATTAGAGTTTCATACCTTATCCGTATCTGTCAGGGATGGAAATGATGGAGAATATTCACTGGACAATGATTCCACTTCAAATGCAGTTGTTCAGTTATGTTTCGATTCAGATGGGATTTTGACCTAATTTTGGTCAAACTATCAAAAGATTATTACAACTGCAAGATTATTTGGGCCGTTGGTCTATTTCTTAGACAATGCATATTCAAAGTTCAGGTTGTCGTGTGTTGAGATTCATCAGTTTATCAAGCAGTGTTTCGTGTGAAGTTTGGTTTGAATCTTCAGTTTATCAGTGATTCATCTGTTGATTTATTTTCCTCAACATGGATTTGAATGGTCATGGCATGTTTCAGATGATTCAAATGGGTGTGGCTTATCTGGAAAATTATTCAGTGGTTCAGAAGAGGTTGTGTTCATGGGCTTGTGGAAAGAATTCAAAATAGGCTTTGGGCTAAAATCGAGATTTCATATCCATTCATTGCTTTGTTCTCATTTTCATAAACCATTCCCGATTATTTCATTTCACTTTTATTATTTATTTCAATTTCCATTATTCTCTATGTTTTCATTAATCCATTTTCAATTTCTTTTTATTCATCTTTCCATTTATTTTTATCCATATCCAATCACCCATATAATTCTCCTTTAATAAATTCCATTTTTATCAATATTCATAACTATCACATTTACCACAAATCCATTCCATTTGTTTTTAAACTCATCTATTTTCTCATTTACAACTATAGGCCCATTGTTATTATAAGCCATTACAAAAAATGTCCAAAAAATATATCAGCCACTTTGCCCATCCCATGGGATTTTCGGCCCATTTACTTCAGCCTTTTCCAGCTACACAACTTCCTTATTCTTGATTCCAAGAATCTTCTGCAATTGCCACATTCTTGATTCCAAGCAAGATTCTTCTGTAATGGCTGATTTGGAAGCTGTGATGAAATCCCACTCACCACCTCGCAAATATCTTGCAGTTTATTATGACCCCAAAGCCATGGAACAATTTCGCACACTGTGTCTTTAATATGGGCATCGTTATACGCCATGCGATGATCTGTGTGAAGCTAAGAAAATATTAAAGGATAGGCGGCGTAAGATTGATACGATAGCGATTGATATTTGTTTGGCAGAACGGAATGGATTGGAGTTTTTTCGATTTCTTGATACCAAGTCTATTCATATTCAAGTTTATGTGCATATGATGAAAGTGAGATTGATTCTCATTCTATCACTAAACCGAGATTGGAGAGTGTTGAAAAACATATTCAAGATGGTAAAAGTAAAACTATTACGATTACGCGATGGGGTATCAATACCAATGCTATTTCAACTGAACTTGCACTTGCATTACCAGAAAGTGTTTCAACTGAACTTGCACTTGCATTACCAGAAAGTGTTTCAACAGAGTTCACACATGGTTTATCATCTGAAACTGTTTCAACAGAACTCACACTTGGGTTACCTGGGAATGGAAGTGAATCTATTACTGAAAAAGATTCCAATAAGAGAAAGAGAAATCAGTTATAACAAAAATTGAAAAAATAGTTACAAAAAGAAATTATAACAGAAACGAAAAGAGCATCATCTTGAAGTTTCCAACATAATTGGAAGAAGATATTCTACTATCAAAACCAGTTACAACAGAAAAAATTAAATTCAGTTACAGGGGAGGAAATCAGTTACAATCAGTTATAAGAATTAACAGAAAAACTCAGTGGAAGCTTCTTCAACAAAAAAAAAAGACTCTTCAATCATCTCCACCACAACCTCTCTTTGATGCTGCAACTTCAATATTCTTTACAAGTTCAGCATTCGACCTTCATCACTCTCTTCAACTCAATCTTCAGCATATGCAATCATAAAACTTCCATAATCATCTTCAATCCGCAACATCAATAACCTCCATTCAGCATATCTCTAAATCTTCATTCATCAAGAGATTCACCTGTAAAATATCACAAAATCACAAAAACAAAATTGGAGAAAATAACAAACTAACCAAAAGCTAACTAACTTCTAACTGATTTCTTCTAGAAGCTCACCTGAGTTTTTTTCACCAAGCCTTGATCTTCATTTTCTATAAAGGATAATCATTCACCATAACTTCTCTTTTTCCACAATTTCCCAAACCCATCATTTCATCTCTCTCAACCTCTTCCAATCTTCATCATCATCATCATCATCTTCTTCTTCTCCCTTCTCATCTGGATTGGATAACTATAACCTCCTCCTTCACCATTTTCGGATTAGGTCTCCATCCATAACCTGTATCTTCTTCCCAATCCTTCTTGATTCATCTTCTTCAAGATCCCTCATAAATCACCTTCATCACTCTTCATCAGACCTCCATCGAATTCAACATACCAGCATCAAGTCTTGATTCTTCATCTTCAATGAGGTGTCTTCATCAACATCACAATATCGCAGATTCCTTGTCTTCAAAAACCGCATCAACAACCTAAAACGAATTCGAGAGTTTACATTACAAATTCAGAAGTAACAATTACTCGAAACTGCAAGTAAGAACAAGGGAAGAATCATACCAGATTGCAACTTTGCATCGTTCAAGAGTAGACTCGCGACATTCATCGGCGTTCAACCTGTGTTTGTTAGAAGCCTCATCTTCAACGAGACCAAGCTCTCCGCACGCGGTTTCGTCGACGAAATTATAAGGTACGAAGCAGTTGCGTTTTGTTATCGTGTAGTTCGTCGTTTCTGTACGATATTGGTTGGTTTGTGGATGTCTCGATTTTTTGACGGATTGGTGTATGAAATTAGGATTGTTTTTCCGGGATGAAGCAAATTAGGTTTTGAAAGAGGGGTTTAGAAGTGGTTAGAGTAGATAGGTTGAAGAAGAAAGCGGAGAAAGAGATGGAGATGTAGATGGTGGTGGCGTTAGAATGAAGAAGAAGACAGAGAGATTTGGAGTGGTGATGGTTGAAGCAGGAGGCCGCGGCGACGAAGGACATGAGGAAGAAGATTCGTTTTCTTAGGGTTTCTTTCATAACCCTGATAGTTTTATTTGTAATTAAGAGGATTTAAGGTTTTAGTTGTTGTTATGATATTAATATTGGTTAATGGTAATCAATCCGTATTAATTCCAATTAATCAAATATAAAACTCAATAAAAATCATTAATCACGCTTAATTCCTTTTAATCCATATTAAATCCTTTTTTGAATTCCAAAGATTTCTGGAGATAAGGATGGGGTTGCTTTTGGGATTCCCGGCCACTCCACCATAATTCCCATGTTCCTTGGCTTTTTGATTCACTTAATTTGAATACTAATGCAAAACCCTAAGTCTAATGGTCCTGATCAAGTCAACGAAGTTGACTGATAGTCCATACAATACACCCCCAGGGGCCTGCGTATTGGGCTTGTCACTCTTTGCTAAATGCACCCCGTTTTAAGGCCCAATACAGAAAGCAACTAAAAATAATTACTTCCTGAACCCCCCATTTCATTTCTTTTAGATTTTAATTTTTAGTTAAATAGAGTTTAGAAATAAATCATCAAAAAATAGTAAAAACCATTAGAAAATTTCACAAAAAAATTAAGTAGCTTAATAATTCCAATTAGAAATTTTTGACAATTTTATTTTCTGAATTTTGCTTATTTTCGATTTAATTCTGATTTTTCTTTTAATTAATGTATATTGAATTTCTTTTAATTGTACATGATTTTGTTCATTTTATTTTTTAACCTTGCAGTAGGATTTTTGACCCATTCTTTTTGCCATGTTTAGAGGACTCATAATAGGACATAGAATAATTTTGGTAGAATGTTTAGACCATTTTATCCACTGTTTTAGTAGCTTAATCCATAGAAAATCATAGTTAATTCTTAAGTGGATTTAAGTGATTTTTAGGCATAGTTAACTTCTGAATTTTTAGGATATTTTTTAGCACAATATTACAGGTAGTTTTAGGACCCTATAAAATTAATCCCATAATTTTTCCAGGACCTTTAATATTTTCTAGTGCATTAATCTTTAGGCCTTTATACATATAAAATTCAATTAGTTTAGGTTAGAATATTAAGATCCATTAACAAACTAGTTTACTTAGGTTTAATCTTAGGATATTAAATTGACTTAGAATAGTTTAGGTGCTGATTTTTAGAATGACAATATTAAATGATTCCCCTAGTTTTAGGACTTAGACTTAATATTTCTAATAAATGAACTTAGAATAAGTTTAGGCTTACTTTTTGGTTTATGCCTTAACATTTGTTTAGAATTTTATTCCTTATTTCCAATTTTAATGCCTTGCTATATTGATTAATATTTCACTTGTATAGGATTCCCTCTTGCTTTAGAATCAACTTAACTTCCTTAGAAAGTAAGTTGCGTTCTAGTAGTTTCTAGTTCTTTTATTCATTAGGTTTAGAAACCTCACAAACCATTAGGATCACTTGTAAATAAATAAACAAAATTAGGGTTGTGTCTTAGTCCCTTAGATTTTGTCCTTTTGCAACTTGAGTCCTTCTTTCTCATCTTCAAACAAAATCTAAAAACACTTAACAAATAAATGAAAGGGTCCCTTGTGTATAGCCTTATTCCATGAGGCACTTGCACTCATTCCATCTTGGAGTGGTGTAAGCTTGTCTAACATGATGTACAAGTCTCATCAAGGGGTTGTTTCACAAAGAAAACATAAAAGATACTTCTTCACAAAAGCAACAAAAACACTTAATAAAGTTCAACAAGCTAGTGAACTTAAACCTTAATCCTAGGAAACCAGTCTTGGATAAATTCTCCTTCCTGGGTGTGCTTGTTCTATTATTCCATCTTAGAATGTAGTAGCAAGTACACATTCCATGGAAAAGAGTTTGAATTCACTTCCTTGTGCCAAATTCATACAAAAACTCTTAAAAGGCAAAAACAAATAATAAGCGACTATCCTGCGGGAACTTCTCTTTCTCATCTCATTCATTCTGAACGCGAGCTTGCGACGACTTGTCTCGCATGCAAGACGGTAAACACACTCGTATCAGACGAGCCTGCAACACCTGAGCATAGACATACGCAGTTCTAGCTGTAAAAAACACAAACAAATAGTTCCCGCCTTAGTTAGGCGAACTACGTCGACTCTGATCCTCATTATCCCGATGAGGTACGTAGGCAGCGGGGTAGGGCCCGTTCGAGAACATTTTTTATTTTCCCTACATTTTCCCCATTGTTTCTTTCCATTCTCTTTTCTTATTCTTTTCTCACTTCAGTTCATATTCCAGTCAGCAGTTTTGTTCAGCAACATCTTATTTCTCACCCTTTGAAACAAAACAATAAGCATGGATCCCGTCGGGTATGGCGGACAGATTGGGGTGCTAATACCTTCCTAATTCGTAACCGACTTCCAGACCCAGATCTTTGGTTCGCAAGGCCTTATCCTTTTCCTTCTTCCTTAGGTTTGTGCAACATTACCTTTCCCATTCCTTCGGGATAAAAATGTCTGGCTGGCGACTCTAACTTTTCTGCGCCACTTTCGCGTTTGTACTAGGATGAAAATCCCGGGAACGACAGCTGGAGACTCTGCTGGGGATCGAACCCAGAATCTCTGGTTTCCCTTGTAGAGTCAATCCTAGCGCCTGTTTGGTTTTGTTTCTTTGGGTGTTTATCTGTTTGTTGTTGTGTGCTTTAGTTTAGCTTTACTATTTTTATTTACAGTTTTTTGCTTTACAACTTTACTTTACCGCATTTATTTACCGCTTTCAGTATTTATTTTCCATGCATCATATTATACTGGACTGTCTGGCTGTGCTGGTTTGCATTTTTTCTGCGGGATGGGAGTTACTGTGAGATAACCCAAGTACCCGGCTTGAGTGCACCTAGGACTTAGAGTGGTTCCACTTTGGCTTCATGGCATCTTGCTATGTTAGTATTTGTGAGTTCCACGCCTTGACTTGCGACCTTCTCGGGAATGTATTGATACCGGAATCTTTCTGGGTTAATACGCTACCTTGATAGTTATGTGCAGTCAAGGGACCGATCATTGAGAACCTTTGTGGAAACATCCCTCTCCAGTGATGACAGTGGCAGACCATATTTGTTGGCAAACCCACTCGCATCCGAGGGCCCACTGGGACTTCGCATAGGATGGCCTAGTTCTCTCATAGGAATCCAGTTAAGGCAAACTGTTCGTATGACGATAGTATTGTACCCTTCGGGATGAATGTACTATTGTTTCTCGGTTCAGTGCTTGAAGCTGAGGACTTATGAGGGATGCTTGTTTTTCCGGACTCAGCTGAGACCTCCCTGAGTAGTACATAATGCCAAACCGATTCCCTAATTTGGTCATGAGAACAAATGGGCTAAGTTCAGCACCTTGCTTGCTTTGATAATGTATGGGACCAATTTGTTTCCCGGAGAGAAGGGTATAATTAACATGGAAGCTATCACTATATTTGCCAGATGAAATCCAATACCCACTTTGTTAGGTGACTTTTACTACGGGGTTCACCATAGAAATGAAAAAAGGAAAGGACATGTAAATTGTTGTGCTCCCTTATTTGCTGATTGGTTTGTAAGGCAACTCCCTAAATCAGGACCTTTTCAGGATTTGAAACAATCTTGGAAGTAGTCCAAAAGATTAATGGGCTTAACCTCAGCTGACATTGCATGGGGATGCAACAGAGATCTTGTGGGCAAAGAATTATTGGTCAATTGTGGTAGCTTCCCAAATGTGCCTTTGATAGGAAGGAAAGGTGGGATCAGTTACAACCCTATCTTGTCCAGGAAGCAGTTTGGTTATCCATTAAGAGATTTGCCTTTGATTGAAGAGGCAAAGGAATCTTTGTACTTTCCAGCAGAAGGAAATCTCAAGAAGAGCATACTTTTATCCCAAGCTTGGGAAGTTAGAGTGATGAAAGGAAAGAAACACTTTGGAATAGTGGATCCTAACACTTATGATCCTTTCGCCAGCTGGTTGGAGGATCGTGTGAAGACCCAGTTGCTCCCATTTTCTAGAGAGACACCTCTCTACCCTAAGGAGGTAGCACCCACGACTTCAGTGCCTCTGCAAGATTATCAAAAGTTGGAAGCTTTGGTTCAACAGCTCAGGTTAGAGAATCAAAAAGCTTACAATTCATGTCAGAAGCTGAAGATGCAGAATCAAAAGTTGGAGGAAAGAGCTCACAAAGATGAAGAGATGGTTAGGCTCAAGCAGCAAGATTTTCAAGAGAGAGAGCTTTACTTCAAGAAAAAGGGATTAGCTGAAACGCACATGTGGGCCCAGCGCCGGAAGGAGAGGAAGGACCTGAATGAAGCCAATGAAGCTGTTACCTTATGGCAAGAAAAATGGGAAGACAATTTGAGGAAGCAAAAAGAGCTGGACGTCAAGCATAAGCTGGAAATCAAGAGTCTTCAAGATTCTTTGGATGAACAGAGAGAGCTCCTTCAGAAGGCTTATCATCAAGAGAAGGGTCGTCTCCAAAGTCTAGCAGAAAGCCAACAAGCAGTAAAGGAAGCTCAGAAAGAAATAGAAGACTTGAAATTGAAAGCTGATGTGAAGAAGTCAAAGGCTGAGCCGAGTCTGAGCAAAGAGAGTGAGATGAGTTTCCTGCAACAAATTGAAGAGTTACATGCTTCCTTTGATCTATGGGATCTCCTCATCCAGAGACTCATCCGGGAGCCTGATCATCTGGATACCGTTCAGTTGTTCCAGAATGTCAAGCGTCTTAGCTGGAGGTTGCAAGACTTAGAGCTCCCTAGGGTTTAGTTTCATGCTATTGTACTTGGATTACCCACATGCTTGTTGTGGGATTCCTTTTATTTTTTGTACTTTGTTGTTTCTTTTGATTGGCCCCCTTAGGGGACTTTGTTGTTTCAAACTTCAGTTTATGTGATTGACTTGTTTTGAATCTCTTGTTCGTTATTTGTTGCACCGACACGGGGTAATGAGCACCAATTCTCCACGGTCGTCACTGTATTTGAACATCACTTGGGTCTTCTTCCCAATTATTATTCTCTTAATACCAAGACCGAAAACAGGGAAAGCCTTGGGAATAAAAGGAACACATTGCATTGCATACACATCATTTGCATTTCTTCTTTGTTTTTGCAGGTTTTTCTATAGGATGCTTAATTTATCTGTGTTTCCGGCAAAGATTGCGAGAACTGCCAAGACCCGGCATCTCCGACAAGATATCCCGCATCGCTATGCAACTCGCAGCAACCAGAGGACAATCATGGACGCTATGCAAACTGAGCTTAATGAGTTTCGCACCATAATGGGAGAGTTCATGGTCATGATGCAAGGGATGGCTCAGGGACAACAAGAGTTAAGGATTGTAATTCAAGGACTCAACCCTCCTCAAACTAATACTCCTGTGACCACTCCTGACGTGTAAGGGGCTCCTCCCAACACCAGCAATGGCCCAGGTGGACCTCAGATTCCAGAACAAGGCACAACAACTTTCATTCCAGTACAAGACAGGCAGGAGGATCAGTTCCCTTCTTTCAACAACGACATGGGGTTCGGTGGAGAAGGAAATCTTCATGATTTTTTTATGCTTGCTGAGAAAGTCAAAGCCCTTGAGTGTAGAGACACTTTGGGGATAGATGTGTCTGACATGGGCCTAGTCCCCGGGGTGGTTATTCCTCACAAATTCAGGCCGCCTAGTTTTGACAAATACAACGGTAGTTCCTGCCCAAAGACCCACTTGCAAGCATTCTATCGGAAGATCGCTGCCCATACTCGGGATGAAAAGCTGTGGATGTACTACTTCTAGGATAGTCTCTCCGGAGGGTCCTTGGAATGGTATATGAAGCTAGAGAGAAGTTCTATAAGAAACTGGAAGGAATTGGGAGAAGCATTCCTCAAGCAGTATCAGTATAATATCGACATGGCACCCAGTCGCACTCAACTACAGAGCTTGACTCAGAGGAGCTCATAGAGTTTCAAAGATTACGCACAAAGGTGGCGTGAAGTGGCCGCTAGAGTGCAACCGCCTTTGTTGGAGAGAGAAATGGTAGACCTGTTCTTGGATACCCTCCCTGGGCATTTCATTGAAAGGCTAGCTGGATGTTCTTCAAGTGGATTCTCGAATATCATCTTGAGTGGCGAGAGGATAGAAAGTTGGATCAAGCAAGGGAAGATTCATAACGGAGGCGCTTCAAGTTCTGGTATTAAGAAACCCTTCGTGAAAAGAAGAGAATGAGAGACTGGTGCAGTGTACGCGCAGAGGGGAGGAAGTAGCAGAGGTTTTTATCAGCAATTAGCCCCTGTCACTATCTCAACTCCGCCTGTTCAACAGCAAATCCAACCACCGCAATCGCAACGCCAACAAGGGTATCAACAAAGGGCTCCCCGTCCATACTACCCCCAAAAGAATAGAGAAAGACATTTCGAAGTTCCGCCGATGTCCTATTCACAACTTTTGAAGAATCTCCTATAACTCCAGATGATTCAACTCCGAACCCTACAACCCCCGAAGCCAGGCCAAATCCCCGAGGGTTATGACACAAACGCCAGATGCGAATTTCATTCCGGAGCTCCCGGGCATACCACAGAGAACTGCAAAGCACTGAAGCATGTTGTTCAAGACCTATTGGATTCTAAAGCGATTAACTTCGCTCCTACTCCTAATGTAATACAGAACCCTATGCCTTCTCACAGAGGTACGGTTGTGGCAGTTGATGAAAGGGAGAATCTAAACTTGGTGTGTGATGTCAACGACTTGCAGACTCCGTTGAATGTTGTTAAAGTATGCTTGTCGAAGAAAGGTATCTTTCTTGGATGCGAAGAAAATTGTCCAGGATGTGCTGAAGCCACAAATGGGTCTGAGCAGTTGAAAGCAGGGATCCAGAGTATGATTGATGAGGGAATGTTGCAGTTTGAAAAGATTGTAAAAGAAAGAGAAGTCTCCACAGTAACTATCTTCTACGATCCATCTCAAGTTCCTTCACGGGCCAGGGCGGCACCGATAATCATCACCACTGCATGACCGGTAATGTATCAGAGCGATAGAGCTATTCCTTGGAATTATGGTGGTGAAGTATACTGTAACGGCCAGAAGCAAGAGTTGGCCACGTCTAGTACAACCCCAACTCAAGTAGAAAATGTTGGAGTAGGGGGGGTTTACTAGAAGTGGAAGATTATTTGCGCCGGAAACACTAAGAAATAGTGTGATACCACCCAGAGACACCGCAGAAGCCCAGTCTAGAGCGAGAGGGAAGCAGCTAGTGGTTGTCAACGATCCCGCACCAGTAACTGATCCAGACCTTACTTTCGATAAAGAAGCTAAAGAATTTCTGAGGATTATCAAAAAGAGCGACTACAAGATTGTGGACCATCTGCAGTAGACTCCATCGAAGATTTCCATCTTGTCCTTGCTCATGTGTTCTGATTCCCACAGGAAGGCTCTCTTGAATATTCTGAACAAGGCGTACATGCCTCAGGATATTTCAGTAAATCAGTTGGAAGCAGTGGTATCTAGTGTCAATGCTAGTCACAGATTGGGTTTCACAGACTTGGATTTGACTTCTGAAGGGCGTGCTCATAATCGGGCACTGCATATCTCTTTAGAATGTAAAGGTGCGGTACTCTCTCACGTGTTGGTAGATACCAGATCATCGTTGAATGTCTTGCCCAAGAAAGCACTGATGAAGTTGGATTATGATGGAGTAGTTCTGAAGCCCAGCGACCTAGTAGTTCGAGCATTTGATGGGTCGAGGAGATCGGTGTTCGGGGAGGTGGAGTTACCAATTAAGGTAGGTCCACAAATCTTCAATACCATGGTCTACATAATGGATATACAGCCTGCATACAGTTGTTTGCTCGGAAGACCTTAGATACATTCAGCGGGAGCAGTATCGTCCACACTCCATCAAAAGCTAAAGTTCGTCTGGGAGGGTCAAATTGTGACTGTCAGTGGGGAAGAAGACATTTTTGTTAGTCATCTGGCTTCATTCAAGTATGTGGAGATGGATGGCGAAATAGTTGAAACTCCATGTCAGGCTTTTGAGCCCTTGAAGACTGAACAAGCATCTGCAGTGGCAGTTTCTCCTGAAGAACCGAAGAAATGGGTTTCTATGGCCTCTTATAAGCAAGCACTTGAGTTGGTAGAATCTGGGATACGAGAAGGCTGTGGCAGTCCAGTAGAAGTGCCAGAAAAGAAAGATATGTTTGGAATTGGTTACCATCATGGGAAGTCATCGTCTGGACCAAGTGCTAAAGGTTGTCAAAGCCCGATTACTTTCACGAGTGCGGGAGTGGTGGATTATGGAAACATCAGTGCCGTGCAGGATGACACAGTTGATAGTGATTGTGACCTAGATGAGTGGATCAGACCTGCCGTCCCAGGGACTCAGCTTAGCAATTGGACATCATAAAGGCTTATTTCAGTCACCTCTTTCGAAGAGTAATAATTTTTGTTTATGTTTTTCCTGTATTCAAAGCACTATGTCTTGCCCGGGGCATAGTAGCTCTTTGTAAGGGTTCTTTTGTTCTTAACACAATTCATATTCATAAATAAAGTTGACGTTTCACATTCATTCATGTTGTTCTTTGTATTTCATTTTTGCTTTTGTTTTTCAAAAAGAAAGAAAAGTTTTAAAATGGCAATGTTTCTCATTTTCTCAAGTTTTTGCTAAAGCCTTGCATGAATCACCATTCATGCAGGTGCTCGTCACCGGATCTTGTCAATGACGACCCTGTTATGGCTGAGTATGACTTCGACAATCCAATTTATCAAGCCGACGAGGAAGGTGAAGAGGATTGCGAACTACCTGAAGAATTGGCCAGACTGCTTAAACAGGAAGAGAAGATGATTCAGCCGCACGAGGAAGTTGTCGAAGTAATAAAGCTGGGTACTGAAGAAGACAAGAAAGAAGTCAAGATCGGGGCTGCATTAGAAGAATCTGTCAAGACTCGTTTGATTGTTATGCTTCGAGAGTATGTTGATGTCTTCGCATGGTCCTACCAAGATATGTTTGGTTTAGACACTGACATTGTGGTACACAAGCTGCCTCTCAGAGAAGATTGTCCTTCAGTGAAGCAAAAGTTGAGGCGCACATGTCCTGATATGGAAATTAAAATAAAAGAAGAAGTACATAAACAGTTTGATGCTGGTTTCTTGGCCGTGACCCGTTACCCCCCATGGGTTGCCAACATTGTGCCGGTTCCTAAGAAAGACGATAAAGTCAGGATGTGTGTAGATTACAGGGATCTGAATAGGGCCAACCCCAAATATGACTTCCCTCTACCTCACATAGATGTGCTCGTCGATAATACTGCTCAGTTTTCCGTGTTCTCCTTCATGGACAGATTTTCCGGCTATAACCAGATTAAGATGTCTCCCGATGACATGGAAAAGACAACCTTCATCACGCCTTGGGGCACCTTCTGTTACAAGGTTATGCCATTTGGTTTGAAGAATGCTGGAGCCACTTATCAACGGGCGATGGTGACGCTATTTCACGACATGATTCATCATGAAATTGAGGTTTATGTTGATGATATGATAGCAAAATCCCAAACAAAGGAAGAGCACTTGGTTAATCTAGCAACATTGTTTGACAGACTCCGGAAGTTCAGACTGAGGTTGAATCCGAATAAGTGTACCTTCGGGGTCCGTTCTGGCAAGCTACTCGGCTTCATTGTTAGTGAGCGAAGAATTAAGGTCGATCTAGCCAAAGTGAAAGCTATCCAAGAGATGCCTGAGCCGAAGACTGAAAAGCAAGTACGTTGTTTCTTAGGGAGACTAAACTACATTGCACGGTTTATCTCTCACCTAACGGCCACGTGCGAGCCCATCTTTAAGCTTCTGAGGAAGAATCAGGCTATTAAATGGAATGAAGACTGCCAGCAAGCCTTTGACCGAATCAAAGAATACCTGCTAGAACCTCCGATTCTTATGCCTCCAGTGCCAGGGAGACCTTTAATTATGTATCTTACTGTGCTTGAAGGATCGATGGGATGTGTGTTGGGTCAGCAGGACGAGACTGGTCGAAAAGAGCACGCCATTTATTACCTTAGAAAAAAGTTTTCCGATTGTGAGACGCGCTACTCACTACTCGAGAAAACTTGCTGCGCTTTGGCATGGGCTACTCACTGACTAAGACAGTACATGCTGACTCACACTACTCTCTTAATTTCCAAGATGGATCCTGTGAAATACATCTTTGAAAAGCCAGCTCTGACAGGAAGAGTAGCCCGGTGGCAGATGATATTAACAGAGTATGAAATACATTACACTTCACAAAAGGCAATCAAAGGAAGTGTGTTATCATAATACTTGGCTCAGCAGCCAATCGATGATTATCAACCCATGAGGTTCGAGTTTCTGGATGAGGACATCATGTTCCTCAAGTCGAAAGACTACGAAGAACCACTTCCGGAGGAGGGGCCAGACCCTAAATCCAAATAGAAGTTGATGTTTGACGGAGCCGTAAACATGAATGGAAGTGGAGTAGGTGTTGTTATCATCTCGCCAGAAGGGGTCCATACACCTTTAGATGCTCTGTTGACTTTCGAATGCACTAACAATGAGGCAGAGTATGAAGCTTGTATCATGGGGATTGAAGAGGCAATCGATTTGCGAGTCAAGAACCTCGAGATCTTCGGGGATTCCGCTTTGGTGGTGAATCAAGTCAATGGCAAATGGCTAGTTCATTAACCTCATTTGATTCCTTACAGAGATTATGTCAGGAGGCTGTTAACCTTCTTCACCAAAGTCAAATTGAATTATATTCCTCGAGATGAAAACCAATTCGCCGATGCTCTAGCAACTTTGTCGTCCATGATTAAAGTTTGTCAAGAGAATTTCGTGCCTCGAATTACGGTCTCCCGTCTTGAAAGACCTGCTTATGTCTTTGTAGTCGACGATGGTGAAGATAACAAGCCTTGGTATCATGATATCAAGCAATTCCTGAAGGCTCAAGAATACCCGGCTGGGGCATCTAGTAAGGACAAGAAGACCCTTAGAAGATTGGCAGGAGGTTTCTTCTTGAATCAAGATGGTGTGTTGTACAAGCGAAACTTCGACATGGTGCTGCTCAGATGCGTGGATAGACACGAAGCAGACCTTTTGATGCAGGAGGTTCACGAATTTTCCTTTGGTACTCATGCTGGAGGACATGCTATGGCCAATAAATTGTTGAGATCAGGATATTATTGGATCGCCATGGAATCCGATTGCTGTAAATACTCCCGTAAGTGTCACAAGTGTCAAATTTATGTCGATAAGTTCATGTGCCTCCGAATCCGTTGAGTGTCATGTCTTCACCATGCCCGTTCGCTATGTGGGGCATTGATATGATTAGCAAGATCGAGTCGACAGCTTCTAATGGTCATCGCTTCATCCTGGTTGCTATAGATTATTTCACGAAGTGGGTCGAAGCGGAGTTTTACACCAATGTCACTAAACAAGTGGTAGCCTGATTTATTAAAAGAGACATCATTTGCCGGTACGGAATTCTTGAAAGGATCATTACTGATAATGGTTCTAATCTCAACAACAAGATGATGGCTGACTTGTGTCGAGATTTCAAAATAGAACATCACAACTCTTCTCCATATCGCCCGAAGATGAATGGCGCCGTCGAGGCGGCCAATAAGAACATCAAGAAGATCGTGCAGAAGATGGTTGTAACATACAAAGACTGGCATGAGATGCTTCCATTTGCGTTGCACGGGTATAGAACGTCAGTGCGTACTTCAACAGGGGCAACCCCGTTCTCACTGGTATATGGTATGGAGGCAGTCCTACCGATTGAAGTGGAAATCCCCTCGTTGAGGTTAATGATGGACATTAAGCTAGATGAAGCTGAGTGGCTCCGATCCAGATATAATCAGTTGAGCCTCATTGAAGAGAAACGTCTAGCAGCTGTATGCCATGGACAGTTGTACCGGCGGCGGATGAAGCAGGCTTTTTACAAGAAGGTACGACCACAGAGGTACATGCCAGGTGACTTAGTGCTGAAAAGGATTCTTCCTCCTCTTAATGATCACAGGGGAAAGTGGACACCCAACTATAAAGGACCGTTCGTGGTTAAAAAGGTTTTCTCGGGTGGAGCCTTGATGCTGACAACCATGGACGAAGAAGACTTCCAATCCCCTGTTAACTCAGACGCATTAAGAAAATACTTCGTGTAAAAAGGATCCGCTGGATAAAAACAGAATAAAGATCCAGGCAAAAAATGGGCATCCCGGCGAGCCAAAAACAGAATAAAAGGCTCGGGCAAAAGTTAGGGAAATCTTGAAAAAAAATGTACACCCGCTGAGTTGAAAAGCCACACCGGACAACTCAGGCAAAAAAAGGGTATCCCGGTGGATTGAAAACCTGAAAAGGCGATCCACGCAAAAGAGGGATTAACACGAACGACTGCGATCTGCGAGATCCGTAACCTATCTACAGTTGAGGCTATCTTAAGGGTTGAAGATCAGTTCAATTACTTTTCTCAAGGGGCAGAGCGAGCGGAGCGTCTTGAAGATATACGAGTCATAATCGGGTTGAAACTTGATGAGATCCACTTCTCACATTGCCAATAGGATAGTTTGTTTTCCTTTTTGGCTGTTTCCTCTTTCCAGGGAACTGCTTCCCTTGTATTGCCTATTCATGGCCATTTTTTCGAATCAATAAAAATTCAACTTCAGTCAATTTGCGACTATTTGCTTCTTGTTTTTGTTTTTTCATCTAGCATTGATTGACGGAGAAAACGTCCAGCAAATTGTGATTTACATTGTGTTGTGAACATTTGAATGCTTTCTAACTCGTGCAGGAGGACATAAACATTTAATACAACTCTGAAAGGGTGTCGAGATACCCAGATAATGATTCATACTACGAGCCTGGGGCAGGCAGGTCCCAAACTAACTCTCTATGTTGCAGGTACTATCGATTGTGTTCATGCAGGTACATGTACCAGTGTTGCTAACAAAGCTAAAAGCAAATTCCTAGGAGGATTACAGTTGAACAGGAGCAGGTGTCTCCCAGGGTGTCTCCAGTCATCCCCAGTAAAGTGGAAGTTGAAATTTCTCCCAGCAAGGTAGCAGAAGGTGGGTGTCATCCCCAAACATATGTTTCCCTTCAATATAGGGGAAATCCCTAGCAGTACAAGGAGTGTCTTTCCTCCCAAGCGAGTTGCTTCCTCAGCAGTGTCATGCCTTTGGTTCCCAGCCAAGTCAGGAGGTCCTCACTTCCCCATCAGAGTTCAAGAAGGGTCCATCTCCAGCAGGGTCTTGGCACTCCAATCTCAAAGTCCAATTTATTTTTGGCAATGGCGGCTGTTCAGAGCTAGTATATCATTGATAACTTTCCCCGCAGAGTTATCTTCTCGTCACCAGGATGGACCAGATCAATGCAGTGATCATCAGTTCTCCCCAGTCGAGCCATCTGGGATACTTGCAGTCTCCTTTCCGGGAGATCCTTTGCATTTTCATTCGCATAATCATCATTGCATTTGCATCCTCCAAAGCGTAGCATTTCCATCATCATGGAGGATTACGCCATAAATTCGAACATATGCATGCCAGCATGGGCCAGTTTTGAGGTATATTACGTATGGCCTATTAATATCTTCTCAACCTGAAGTACTCCGCACAGAGGATACCAACATCATTTTTCAGACATTCTTGTCTTTTCAAGTCAATGTTTGTCACTTATTCCGCGTCTTGTTTGGTACAACAATCGCGTCACAGGTTCCCGTTTTGTACAACGGTCCTGTTTGCCCGGGCTCTCGTTTATGTACAACGATCTCGTTCCATCTTGTCCTACTTCCACTGTTATTTCTAGTTGCCACCTGAGGCCGGTATACCATTGCGTCTCCATTCGAGGATGGTTTCATGTTAGATCCGAGGATCTTTTGAGAATTGTCATTCGAGGATGGCATTCTTTTCTTCAAGTCCTTCCGAGGTTGGTCTTGTTTGTGTTGTTGTGGCTATTGTAACACGGTGGGAGAACTGACTTTAGTTATGTTGCGGATAGCAAGAGTCTCCACCGACTTTTATTTTATCCAAAGGAAAGGCATAAAAGAATAGGAAAGACCTTTTAAAAGATTTTTGGGTCCGGGGGGTAGGTTATGTAAAGGGAAGGTGTTAGCACCCTTTACATCCATGGTTATCCATGGGCTCTTAGTTACTTAGCTCACTTTAAAATGTTTTTGAAAATGTGAAGTGTGTGAATAGAAATTTTCATAAGAGTTTGATAATGATCCATGTACGGATGCGTAAAAAACTTGTGTTTGAAAATTTGTTTGAAAGTGTGAAGTGTTTGAAATTGTTTTGAAGAGTTTTTAAATAGTGATCAAGTAACTATGAGGAACCTACCCTAAAGTTTACGTCTTTCTGTTCTTGAATCCTTTAAATGGTAAGACTATCCCTATTATTAAGGAATAGGTAGTCATTACCTTGGATGTGAGGGACAAGTAAGGGACATCTGCTTATGTAGGCAACTGTGGGGTGTATTAAGCAATTTTGGAGGGACTGTCATCTTTATTCGAAAGGGACAAGATCATTACGAAGGCAACATTCGAAAGGGACTTGATCTTTTATTTGTTAAGGGACTAGATGACTTTATTTTGAGGGACTTTTGCTTTATACACCCTACTTGACCTTTTTTTGTTTAGGCAACATGAGAGGTATCCCTAAGGAAGTGAGATGGCGATCAAAGATCGACTTACGTGTGTGAGTGTTCAATTTTAATATTTATCTTTTTTAAATTAAATGATCTAAATTAATTTTAAATATACATACATGTTACACTCCCTATTTTTACTAACCATGGCATAAAATAAATAATTTAAACATCATAAAATATTACATCCAGGAGCAATTACAATAATAATAATAATAAAAGCAATTTAAATAAATAAGCAAAATAAATAAATAAGCAAAATAAATAAATAAACAAAATAAATAAGTAAGCAAAATAAATAAGTAATTATAATAGGGTTAGTAAAAAATAAATGGGGTTAGTAATAAACATGATTAATAATAATAATAATAAGCAAAAATATAAACAAAAATTTTAAATGGTTAATAAGAAAATATAAACAATCATATTAATTATTATAAAGAAATTTAAATTATAAAAAAAAATTAATTATGCACATGATATAAGAATAGAATTATACTTCTAAAAATTAAATTAGCAATTTTAAACATATAATAAGAATTATTTTCATGCAAAATTAAATTATAAACAATTAGAGAATATTTTCATATTATAAAAATAAACTAAGCATTTTAATCTTTAAACATATTTATGTACAAAATTTTAAATTATAAATAATTTGTGCATTTAATAAAAATTAGATTAAATATAAATAATAATATTAAACAAATAGAAGAAGAAAAATTAGGGTTTTGAAAAATTATTAAGATTAATTAGTGTTTAAAAAAGAATTAGGGTTTTATATATAAAAGTATTAGTTTTTTTTTAATTTAATATACAATATTAATTTAATTATATACATATTTTAATTTAAGTACATAATAAAAAAAAACTAATTTTAGAATTTAGAAAATATAAGATATATATGTGTTATTTTAGAATTATTTAAATATATGTATATACATGATTATATTAATAAGAAAATAATTAAACAAATCAATTAAATAAAATAAAACAAAAAGAAAAAACTGAAACTTACCTGGGGCAGGGATCGAACCCACGCCCTAGGCCTCATTCTCCTTGTACCAACAAGCTAACCACTGGACCAGCTGCGCGCTGGTGATAGTAAAATAGGTTGTATTCTTTTTATTTTTAACCTGCAAACATTAATGAAAATAAAAAAACAAAATGGCCTGGGGGAGGTTTGAACCCAGGACCATCCATCTTTCACACATGCGTACTACCAACTGAACCAACCTGCGTTTCTGAAATACATACAACAATAATAAAATAAAATATATGTTAGAGTTCCAAATTGGATTTTGGCGCCAGACTTCATCTTCATCATTCAAATTTCCTGCGAATTCTTCTTCGAATATTCCTGCGAATTTTCCTGCAAGTTCTTAAACCAGAAACCTACGTTTTTCAATCATCAAGCAAATCATAATATCAATACAAATTCGAAGCCCAGATCAATTATATGAAGCTTATAGGTCACAGCCATATTCTTAGAATTCATTTAGATGCCCTAAATGCTAAGTTCCCGAATTTGAACTTCAAACCCTAATAATGGTGGATTTTGATACAGTCCATAAGAGTCAAATTAAACCATCCAGAAAGCTTCTAAACATCATAACAAACACAAATCCATAGTTAGTTTTCATTATCAATGCATAAATTATTCAAATCGAAAAAAATTAAAACATGAACTATATGCTTTCGGGTTGATCATATGTGCATGAATTGGATGTGTTTGAGGGTTGGTTTCGACTCAATGATGTCCAAAGATCATTGCTATGTCCTCAAATTACCTTCTAATGCCTTGTATGTGAAAATCCGAATTTGAATTTGGAGAGGTTTTTGAAATTGTGAAACTTACACTTTTGAGCTGGAAATTCGTGGCTTGTGATTAGGGTTCCATTATGTACTTATAGAACAATGCATTAGGTCAGAAAAGTTGGATACTTGTGTGAGAAATTTGATCCAAAAAGATTCAAAAAGATAGGCTTTAAAAAATCAAATATTTTTGCATAAACACTTGCTATTTTAGGCCAATCATCATGATCTTCTTTCCACTTTAATTTCAATCATATTTATGAATTTCTAGAAGCTTGATCTTTTTTAAATCTTAGACTTTTATATTTTATTTTAATTTAAAATGATTTTTAATGAATTAAATCAAAATAAAATGATAAAAAATCTGATTTTTGTTGACTTGGGTCGTGCATGAAGTCATAGTATGGATTGGGTCATCATATAGCAAGCCCATTTAGAAGAAATTGGTTTTAGACCTCCCTTTTCTTCATAAATCAACCAAAAATTTCCCAACTTTGCAAGGGCACATATCCTTCAATTTTAATGCTATGATGATGTTCTTGGACATTTTGGAAAGCTTGAAGAGTGCTCTAACCAACCCCACTGGTTTCATGTCCATATCGTTTACCATTCTCAAGTTATACTCTTTTGAAGTTATTGACTTTTTTGTTGACTTTCAAAAGGACCTATAATGTCTTAGCTCATACCTTCCAAATGAAGCATTTTTGGGCTTGGCTTGTGAGACACAAAGTTGTAGAGAATTCAATTTCCTTAAAAATGATCTTTGGATGGAGACTTGGTGATGAAGCATGTGAAATTTATGGCTGGTCAAAGTTCAGTTGACTTTTACTGAGGAAACCCTAATTTAGAAACTCCTGATTCTTGATGACCTGAAATCTCCTTGATGAATCATGATCAACCCTTGATCAAATGATGAATTTTAATTCATATACTTGATGTTGGCAAAAAATCATGAAGTTTGACTTTGGTTTGACCACAGTTGACCTCAGTTTGACTTTTTAACTGCTTTGACTGATTTTGACTTATCTGATCATCTGACTGAGCAAACCTTTGAGAAAAGTCTTGAAACTTGTCATGAGGGTTCTTACACACATATAAGATGTTATGAAGCTCACTTGAAGTCTTGGAAATCCATTTAGCCTGATTAAAGTCAAAACCCTAGTTTTGGATGCACTGCTTAGGAGGTGCATTGTATGAGGGAATTGTCAACTCTTCTGACTATTTGTGAACTTTGTGAACCTTGTGAACCATCATAAAATGTCTTGTGAACCTTGTGAACCTTGTGAACCTCATAAAGTGACTTGTAGACTTCATGAACCTCATGAAAGGTCTTGTAAGCATTGTGAATCTTGTGAACCTTGTGAACCTTCTTAGCACACAAAGTCTTGTATTGTGAGGGCAAATTTTGGGGTGCAACAGCTGCCCCTGTTCAATTTTCTGAAACCTGAGGGGTTAGATTGGTATATGTGCCAGTCGTGACCTGGAAGTTTGAAGGGGATTGAACACAAAAGCCCAAAAATTTGCACTCACCGGTGCATAGAGTGATACTGATGACTAGTTGACTATGCTTGAGTGGGCTTAAAGATGCCACTTGGAGAAAAATTCTTCAGATACATTTCTTGGAGGATAAAGCAGTCCAAAATATGAAGATATAATGATAGCTTTCAGGAGGATAAAGCAGTCCTGAGGTAGTGATATGCTTTCAGGAGGATACAGCAGTCCTGAGGTAATAATATGCTTTCAGAAAGGTAAACAACGTTCTGAGGAAGTGGTAACCTTTGGGAAGATAACAACGGCCCAAAGTAATAATATGCTTTCAGGAGTATAAACAACATCCTGAGGAAGTGATGATAGCTTTCAGGAAGATAAACAACGTCCTGAGGTAGGGGTGATAGCTTTCAGGAAGATAAACAACGTCCCGAGGAAATAATATGCTTTCAGGAGGATAACAACGTCCTGAGGGGGTACTATGCTTTCAGAAAGATGAACAACGTTCTGAGGTATAAGAAGCTTTCAGGAGGATAAAGCAGTCCTGAGGGAATGATATGCTTTCAGGAGGATAACGACGTCCTGAGGTATAGGAAGCTTTCAGGAGGATAAAGCGGTCCTGAGGGAATGATAACTTTCAGGAGGATAAAGCAGTCCTGATAGTCACAAGTTATTGATGAAGTCTGTCTGTTGGAGTATTAACCTGAAAACAAGGTAGCATTCTATATGGTAGTATTAGTTTATGTATTATGTATGCATGTATAATATGATGCGCTTAAGTAATGTATTATGAATCCATGGATATGTATGTTATGGTATGATGTAAATGATGTATGTATGATATGATACTGCCGGAAGCGTCTGGATATCTTCGTATGACAACTGCTGGCCAAGGAAAATAAATCCCGGTTTGTTGCTGAAGAATAGAATATGAGGAACTTATTCCCGTCTTGTTTGATAATATATTATACATAACCTCCCGTATGCTGGGGATAGCAAGGTATACATAACCTCCCGTCTGCTGGGGATAGCAAGGCATAACCTCCCGTCTGCATAACCTTCGTCTTCGTTTGATAGTATGGTAGATATAACCTCCCGTCTTCGTTCGTCGTATTCTTATTGGAAAGTAAATTCCCGAATATCCGTATGAGGATAAAAGAGATGGATATAAATTCCAGGGGAGATGTGACCTTATGAAGATGGACTTGCCCTACTGAGGGTTTGTAGCTGTTTTGTTAGAGATGAACCGGCAAAGCTTGGTTGCAATCCTTCCCTCGTCCGTCCTTAGTAAATACTATTACTGCATTTTCATGCATTTCTGGTAAACATCAATCATATTAAGCATACATGCATTTCTGGTAAACATCAATCATATTCAAAAAGCATACATTCATTCAAACACAACCAATGGACGTTTCGCTTATGTAAATAGGGTAAAAGTAAATCTGGATTCAAAAATGGAATTTTATTTATATCAAAGAGTGACCCATACATGGGTAAGTTTGTACAAGGAGACATGAACCCTAGTAAGAGGATTTTGTCATAAAATTTTTACAAAACAAGGAGAATCAGCTATGTGGGAAATAATCCTATTGAGTTTCAATTCTACTATTGCCATTATCTTCAAGTATCCCATCTTCTGCTGTTGAGACGGAAACAATTGGATTGAGCTTTATCTGTTCAAACTTGAGTAAGTAGCACAACTGGTTGCAGTTTCATGGGTGATCCAAACGGGACATAGTCATACG
The DNA here is from genome assembly GCA_963966055.1 of Lathyrus aphaca. Lineage (NCBI taxonomy): Eukaryota > Viridiplantae > Streptophyta > Magnoliopsida > Fabales > Fabaceae > Lathyrus > Lathyrus aphaca. The sequence continues at coordinate 122,691,591 of OZ014524.1, forward strand.
CTTTAATCCCTAACTTTTGCCTGGATTGCCCTTTTAGGTTTTCAATCCACCGGGATACCCTTTTTTGCCCAAGCCGCCCTTTCAGGTTTTCGACTTGCCGGGTGTACATCTTTTTATATATATCCCTAATTTTTGCCCAAACCCTTTTGGTTTGCCGGGATGCCCTTATTTTTGCCTAGGCCTGTCAACCTAGCGGGTCTCTCTTTATGCGTAGTATTTTTTAACTATGTCTGCGTTTACAGGCTGTGGGAAGTCTTCACCATCCATAGTAGTAAGTATCATGGCACCTCCTGAAAATACTGTCTTGACTACAAATGGTCCTTCATATGTAGGAGTCCACTTGCCCCTAGGATCACCCTGTGGTAATATGATACGCTTGATTACCAAGTCACCAGCCTGATATACCTTCGACTTAACCTTCTTATTAAAAGCTTTGATCATCCGTTTCTGGTACATCTGGCCATGACAAACTGCTGCTAACCTCTTCTCATCAATCAAATTTATCTGGTCAAGTCGAGTCTGAATCCATTCATCTTCATCCAAACCTGCATCCTTCATAATTCTTAAGGAGGGAATCTGAACTTCAATGGGCAGAACTGCTTCCATACCATAGACCAAGGAGAATGGGGTTGCCCCTGTTGAAGTACGTATTGTGGTACGATAACCATGAAGAGCAAATGGTAACATCTCATGCCAATCCTTATAAGTAACAGTCATCTTCTGTACAATCTTCTTAATGTTCTTATTAGCAGCTTCAACTGCCCCATTCATCTTCGGACGATACGGAGAAGAGTTATGATGCTTAATCTTGAACTGCGTGCAGAGATCAGTAATCATAGTGTTGTTCAGATTAGAGCCATTGTCAGTGATAATCCTTTCAGGGATGCCATACCTACATATGAGATTATTCTTAATGAATCGAGCCACAACATTCTTGGTAACAGATGCAAATGAAGCTGCCTCCACCCACTTCGTGAAGTAATCAATAGCAACCAGGATGAAACGATGCCCATTAGAAGCAGTAGGCTTGATCTCACCAATCATATCAATGCCCCACATGGCAAAGGGCCAAGGAGTAGTCAACACATTCAATGGTGATGGAGGTACATGGACTTTATCAGCATAAATTTGACACTTGTGACATGTTCTGGAATGTTGATAGCAGTCAGCTTCCATGGTAGACCAATAGTAACCTGCTCTCAATATCTTCTTTGCCATAGTAGGACCACTAGAATGAGTGCCAAAAATCCCATCATGCATATCTTCCATAATCCCAGTTGCTTCTTTCTTATCCACACAACGAAGCAAAGTTGAATCATGATTGCGCTTGTACAAAATCCCATTACTCAAAAAGAACTTAGCAGAGAACCTCCTCAGAAACTTCCTATCTTTGACAGATGCCCCTTCAGGGAACTCCTGAGCTTCAAGATATCTTTTTACTTCATAGAACCAAGGCTTCTCCTCTGCCCCTTCAGTGCTAATCTCATTGCAGTATGCAGGCTTCTCAAATCTATCAATAGTAATCTTGGGAGCTTCGTCATCCCAGCTGATCTCAAACATAGATGCCATGGTAGCTAATGCATCTGCCAACTGATTCTCTCTCCGTGGAATATGTCCAAAGGTAATCTCTTTAAAATGTGGGATCAGAGACAACACATGCTCTCTGTAAGGAATGAGGTTATCATGCTTGGTATCCCAATCTCCTTTGATCTGACTAACTACCAGGGCTGAATCTCCATACACATCAAGGAACTGAATCTTCATATCAATAGCAGCTTTAATACCCAGGATACATGCCTCATACTCAGCCATGTTATTGGTGCAATAGAAACAAAGTTTGGCAGTAATTGGGGTATGACAGCCTTCAGGGGAACTAATCACAACACCAACACCATTACCAAGTGCATTAGAGGCACCATCAAAAACCATAGTCCATCGGGATCCTTGTTCAGGTCCGTCATATTGTCCCGGTTCTTTGGTAATAATCATAATGTCTTCATCAGGGAACTCGAAACTCATTGACTGGTAATCATCTACTGCTTGATGAGCCAAATGATCAGCTACAACACTTCCTTTAATGGCCTTTTGAGTAGTATACTGTATATCATATTCTGTCAAGATCATTTGCCATCTTGCAATTCTTCCGAAGAGAGCAGGTTTCTCAAATATGTACTTGATTGGATCCATCTTCGAGATCAATAAGGTAGTATGAGTCAACATATACTGTCTTAGTCAGCGAGCAGCCCATGCCAAAGCGCAGCAAGTTTTCTCGAGCAGTGAATATCTTGTTTCACAGTCGGTAAACTTTTTGCTAAGGTAGTATATTGCCTGCTCTTTTTGACCAGACTCGTCATGTTTCCCCAACACACACCCCATTGAGTTGTCTAACACTGTTAAGTACATAATCAAGGGTCTTCCATCAACTGGTGGCATCAAAATTGGAGGTTCTAGCAGATATCTCTTGATTTCATCAAAGGCAGTCTGGCATTCATCATTCCATTCCATCACCTGATCTTTCTTCAACAACTTGAAGATTGGCTCACAGATAGCAGTTAATTGGGAAATAAATCTTGCAATGTAGTTCAATCGTCCCAAGAAACCTTTGACCTCCTTCTCAGTACGGGGAGCTGGCATCTCTCGTATAGCTTTCACTTTTGCAGGATCCACTTCAATACCTTTTCCACTGACTATGAAACCCAGGAGCTTACCAGACCTAACTCCAAAAGTACATTTGTTTGGGTTCAATCTCAACTTGTATTTCTTCAACCTCTCAAACAATTTACGCAAATGATCAAGGTGTTGCTCTTCATTCTGGGACCTGGCTATCATATCATCCACATATACCTCTATCTCATGATGAATCATATCATGAAACAAAGCCACCATAGCACGCTGGTAAGTTGCCCCTGCATTCTTCAAACCAAATGGCATCACCTTATAGCAAAAGGTGCCCCACTGTGTAACAAATGTTGTTTTCTCCATGTCTTCAGGAGCCATCTTGATTTGATTGTAACCAGAGAAACCATCCATAAAAGAGAATACCTTATGCTGAGCAGTGTTGTCTACCAGAACATCAATATGAGGAAGTGGAAAGTCATCTTTGGGGCTGGCTTTGTTCAAATCCCTGTAGTCTACACACATACGTACCTTACCATCTTTCTTAGGAACTGGTACCACATTTGCAACCCACTGAGGATAAGAAGTCACAGCTAAGAACCCTGCATCAAACTGTTTCATTACCTCTGCTTTGATCTTTTCTGACATCTTAGGATGCATACGACGAACCTTCTGCTTCTTTGGACGACAATCTTCTTTTACTGGTAAACGGTGAACTACAATGTTTGTATCCAACCCTGGCATATCTTCATAAGACCAAGCAAAGATCTCCACATAGTCACGTAACATCTGAATCAATCTGCTCTTGACACTATCCTCTAAATCAGCCCCTATCTTGACTTCCTTCCTGTTTTCTTCAGTTCCCAGATTCACAACTTCGATTGGCTCTTCATGTGGCTGTATAGCTTTTTCTTCTTGTTGTAACAACCTAGCAAGCTCTACAGGTACTTCACAATCGTCCTCATTTCCGTCTTCAGTTTGATAGATCGGATTCTCGAAATTATAATTGGCAATAGTAGAACTGTTATCAACAGGATCCAGAGTGGATGAGGATCTGCATTTTAGTGATGTGGGTGTGTGTAAGAACACATAGCTGATAAAACAAAAAGAAAAGAAAAGAAAGACAAGTGTCGCTCCCGGGATTTCCATCCTGGTACAAACGCGAAAGTGGCGCGGAAAAAAGAATAGAGTCGCCAGCCAGGCATTTTTATCCCGAAGAAAGGGAATGGTAATGCTGCACAAACCAGAAGAAAGAAAAGGAAGGACACGGGTCCTGCGAACCAAAGAGACTGGGCTCGGGAGTCGGTTACGACCTGGGAAGGTATTAGCACCCAGATCGTCCGCCGTACCCGACGGGATCCACGCTTGCAAAAGAAACTGTTTCAAAGGGTGAGGGTATGAAAACTGCAGCAAAAGAAAAGAAAATGAAAAGAAACTGGAACTGGAAAAGAACTGAAATAAGAAAAGAAAAGGAAAAATGTAGGGAAAATAAAGATTGTGCTCGAACGGGCCCTACCCCGCTGCCTACGTACCTCATCGGGATAATGAGGATCAGAGACGCCGTAGTTCCCCTAACTAGGGGTACTAAAAGGAAATTGCTTGAATTAAGGCTTGAACTGCCTATGCCATTGCTCAGGTGTTGCAGACTCGGACGACGAGTGCGTAACCGTCTTGCAAAGTGACAAGTAGGAGCAAGTTCGCGGACGGAGCGAAGGAGATGAGAAAAGAATTCCCGAAGGAAAGACGTTTATTGTTTGTTTTGTGTTTTTTAGAAGCTTTTATGAGTGTGTCACAAGGAAGTGAACTCAAGCTCTCATCAATGGAACGTGCACTTGTCACTACATTCCAAGATGGAATAATAGAACAAGCACACTCAAGTAAGGAGAAGATCCCCAAAACTTGAACCCAAAGATTAGGGCATAAGCTCACTAACTTGCTTAATTATTAAGTGTTTTTGGTTATTTACATGAAGAAGTGTTTTTTAGGCTTTTCTTTTATGAAGAAGATACCTTGATCAGACTTGTGCATCACTAGGCAAACTTGTACTATCCCAAGATGGGAAGACTACAAGCATACCTCATGGAATAAGGCTATGGATCAATGCATCGCTTCACATTTATTAAAGGTGTTTTTTAGAGTTATGAGATGAGAAGAGAAAAGAACCAAAAGGATCATAAAGGTAAAAATGCTAAAGGGGGACTAAAATAATCCTAAGTGTTAACATGCATGGATGATCCTAAGTTTGTGAGGTTTCTATCCTAATGAAGAAGAGAAGAAGAAGATAGAAGAAGGGATGAGAAAGGCCTAAGCCCAACAACAAAGGGTTAGTTCAAATAACAAAAGAGGAAAGATGAAAAAAAGTTGAAATGTGGATAAACATCCACACTTCTCTTACCATGAGCCCCTGAAAAGTTAGCAAAAATCCAGCAAATTGACCAAGAAACAATCATGGGATCAATCATGCTCAAAGGTACTTGAACAAAAAATCAAACAATCATGCCAACATTGCAAATACACGACTTACGCGTCGAGAACATGAAAGCAAACATCAACCAGCAAGCAAATACCCTAAAATATCATGCTTAATGATCACACAATGATTCATGGCAATTAGAACAAGCAAAGGGACCAAACAAACTCAAAACAGCCCCAAAAAACCATTCTGCATCAGTGTTAACCGGTTAACCATATGCGTTAACCGGTTAACCAGTCAAAACCTGCACAAAACACACACAGAAACAGGGCGTTAACCGGTTAACCATATGCGTTAACCGGTTAACACTGTAAAAACAGCAGCAAATTCCTACAAAGCGGAGGTATGCTTTGGTAATTGTTGATTATGCTGAAAATGATAGATCTCGCGCAAAACCTTGAAGATCCGATGCTAAGCTCCACACTCCATGCAAAATAAATGCAAGATCAAGCTCTTGATGCAGAATTTTGGATCCAAAAGCACTTCTAGATCCCAAACCAGATCTGAATCACCAATAAAACCAGCAAAAAGATGTAATGAAACTATGGATGGAGGTCTAGTTCCAAGATCTACACACCTCAAGGCAAGGTTGTGTGATCTTCAAAGAGGAACTTTGAGTGATTTGGAAAATTGGGAGAGAAAAGTGAGAGAATTGTGAGTGAGAGCAATAAAAATTCAGAATGAGAGTGAAAAATGAGTGAGAGCTCCTTTGGTTTGGAGAGAAATGGAATATATATGGTTTAGGGTTGGGGCCCAAAATCTTGGTTTGGGATCCAAAAAATATGGCTTGGTAATGTGATTTGGATCTAGGGTTGGAATGAGGCTTGGATAAATGCTCTAGATCCTTCTCTCAAATTCAAATTTAATTCAAAAGAATAAAAATCAGAAAATTGGAAAATGGGGTCAAAACACACATGCTGAAAATGCTGCTGGAAATTCAAATTTCGCAGCTGTTAACCGGTTAACCATATGCGTTAACCGGTTAACGCATGCAAAATTTGAATTTCCCCCCTTTTGGTGGGAAACTTCAAAAATGATGCCGGCGCCCGCCGCTTCAAGCTGATTTTGATCCTTTCATTCTTTTTTAAGTTTTGAACATGGTACAGAGCTTGTGCAGAGTGATCCTGTGAAATTTTTGCCTGGTCACCATGCTCTCGATTTTTATCTGCGGTGCTTCAAACCTTCCCGATGGTTGGTCATATGCCTTATGCTAGAACATGTGAGTGTTATGCCTCATTTTTCTATGCAAAAATGCTAAGAATATGGTATGCTCATGATGATTATGATATGATATGATGCTTAAAATGAAGAGGGCAAATTTGGGGTGTTACAGCTGCCCCTATTCAATCAACTGTTAATCTGAAAAGGACGATGGTACGGACTATCGACCGTTCAAGATAAACTGTGATTGAATACCAAGAAGACCAGAAATTTGCACTCTGACGAAGAATGCAACACCGGGAAATAAACCCGACCAGATGACGCTCTGGGGACTGCAGGGGAGAAAGAAGCGGACGAGCTTCTTCCAAGTTGGAAATGATATAAGAACAAATTGACAGACGAGTCTTCGAACAATCCCGTGACGCCAGGAGCTGGACAGACGAGTCCTTCAACACTTCAAGACAATAATCTGAGACAGACGAGTCTTCGAATGACCTGTGACGCCAGGTGCAGAGAGCGGACGAGCCCTTAAAGAACTTCAAAGTATCCTGAGATAGACGAAACTCCTTCACTAATCCTTACGCAGATAAGTGGAATAAGACGGACGGGTCTTCTTCGGGTAACCCTTACGCAGGCTCCGGAAATGCATATAAGTCTGTGGGATAGACATGCAACCAAGGTAGACGAACCTTCTTCATATATTATCCGCGGATATATGGTATAAGACAGACGAGTCTCCTGAGCAAACCTGTTACGCCAGGTGCAGCTACCATAATTGGTGCTTGAGACAGACGAGCCTCCTTCGGATTTACCTGTTACGCCAGGGCCGGTAATCATTTCGACATTTAATTCCCACTGTCAGGATTTTAAACCTCTTCAATACAGACGAGTATTGGATGATCATCAAGAGAACACAGACGAGTGCCAATAGTCAATGATACAGACGAGTATCAGACGATGATCTGAGAAACACAGACGAGCATTTCAGGCGATGATACAGACGAGTATCAGCCACTGGTATAGACGAATACCAGAAATTCAAACACAGACGAGCATTTGATGTAGTCACAGAAATATCAGGGTAAACAGCAAATCTTCACATTCAGGTGCAAGCTAGCACAGACGAGTGCTGAGGATGATACGGACGAGTATCCAGGCAAAGCAGACGAGCTTCAAACCGACAAACGACTTCTGGGGGATAAAAGCAGACGAGCTTTAAACAAACACGGACGAGTGTTGTACAGTTGCGGACGAGCAATAGCGGAGAATACATATCAAGGCACAGACGAGTGCAGCGAAGGATCCCATACCGAACACAGACGAGTGCTGGGAGGTTGCAGACGAGCAACAACAAATATCATATCAGAACACAGACGAGTGTAAAGGGGTTGCGGACGATGCTGGGGACATCTCCAAGCACAGACGAGTGCTGGGATTTGCAGACGAGCAAACAACAACGGATACAATCAAACACAAACGAGTGTTGAGGAGTTGCGGACGAGCAACAGATGAGCAACAGGCACGGACGGGCGCCGAGCAACCTTCAAAGGAGTAACAAGCACATATGAGTGCTAAAAGATGCGGTCGAGCATCAAATAAAGATGCGAGCACGGACGAGCACTGGGCACTTCTTAGGGAATACGCCTCAAATAAAGAGGAACGACATGCACGGGCGAGTGCTGCAGGGATGCGGACGAGCACCAAATGAAGATACGCGCCCCAACGAGTACAGGCAACTTCGCTGGGGAGAGAAAACTTCAAAGACTAACAAGCACGGACGAGTGCCGAGAGCTGCGAATGGTCATCAAACAAAGATGCTAGCACAGAAGATTGCTGGAGAGTACCTCAAATAAAGAGGAAACTGCTGGGGAAAAGGCACGGACGAGTGCTGAAAGAGGATGAGCATCAAATAAAGATGCGAGCACAGACGAGTGCTAGTAGATATAGACTCTATTGGGGAAAGCAAACGAGCAATACCACCGAGCTAACACATACGAGTGTTGAAAGATGCAAACGAGCAGCAATAAAACATGATACATTATTGCTGGGGATAACTCCGCTTAAAGACAACACATACAAGTGTTGAAGATTGCAGACGAGCAATAGACGAACACCTGATCAGCAACAAGAGATACAACTCTGCGGGGGAAGACAGGTCGAGAGGTCTGGATATCCACTCTGACTGAGGTGATGAATACCTGGCTGTATCATCAAATACCCAGAGGTATGGCAACTTTACTGGGGAATATTTCACTGTCGGAGGTGAAAATCAAATATGAATTCTGTGGGAACAGGAACATCCTCAGACTTGGCTGGAGAAGCTTCTTGGGCAAACACTCTGACTGGGGAGAGCATCTGATAACTCAAGACTCTGAGGGGATATCAGGCTTTCAGGTACCTGATAGGCATACTCTGATGGGGATAATGGACTACTAATTCCATCTCTGATGACGTCAGGCTTTCGGGCGCCTGCTGGATATATTCCGCTGGGGAAGAATGAAATGCTACTTCACTGGGGAAGAAAAGCTTGCTTGGGCGGCTGTCAAGGCTTGCTTGGAGGAAAATCTCTGCTGGAGATGCCAGGCTTCAGATACCTGTTAGAGAAGAAATCTCTGCTTGGGGGATACCCTACTGGGGAAGTACTCGGCTGGGGAGGTACTCCGCCGGGGAATATTAAATCGCTTGAGAGAATGCGACGCCAACCTGCAACCTGCAACAACAGAAAACCCACGCGTGTCCCGGGGATTTGCATGGAATGATCGGTTCATCCATCGTCACCCGACGCTCAAAGAGGGTTACAGTTTCCCTGCATGTCAGTTTTCTTTTCAAAATTATCACCATGTTTAGATGCAATGCTATTTTTGCCGAAAATTCAGGACATTTTGCAAACAAAAATAAACACACACAGCTTTTTGACTGAATATTATTTTTATTGAATGGCCTCTGAATAGGCAAAGATTTACATCAGGAAGCAACCACCTAGAAAGAGGTAGCCACTATAAAATTGAGAAAAGAAATTATCCTAATGGCAACGTACGCGGCATTCCAAGGAGTTCCATTTCTGCTATGACCTGCATGTCTTCAAGACTCTCCATTCTGTTTTGGCTTTCTGAGAGGACAAGAGGACTGCTTCCTATCCTTCTGACATTGTCAAACTGTACAAAACGATGACGTGGTTCAGATAACTCGGATCACAGTTGTTCGCTTATTCCCTTATTTTGCGTGGATCGCCCTCTCGGGTTTTCAATCCACCGGGATACCCTTTTTTTGCCTGAGCTGTCCAATGCGGCTTTTCAACTCAGCGGGTGTACATTTTTTTTTATTCATTTCCCTAATTTTTGCCCGAGCTTTTTATTCTGTTTTTAGCTCGCCGGGATGCCCTTTTCTTGCCTGGACTTACATTCTGTTTTTGCGTCCAGCGGGTCTCTTTATGCGAAGTATTTTTTAACTGCGTCCGAGTTAATAGGGGATGGGAAGTCTTCTCCATCCATAGTGGTGAGCATCAGTGCCCCTCCTGAGAATACTTTCTTCACTATGAATGGTCCTTCGTAGTTCGGGGTCCACTTGCCCCTGTTATCTGAACCTGGAGGAAAGATCCTCTTCAACACAAGCTCTCCCGCTCGATACTCTCGAGTACGTACTCGTTGATCGAATGCCCGCTTCATTCTCCTCTGATAAAGCTGACCATGACAGATAGCCGCTAATCTCTTTTCCTCAATTAGACATAGCTGATCGTAACGAGCACGCACCCATTCAGCCTCATCCAGTTTGACATCTATCATCACGCGAAGTGAAGGAATCTCTACTTCAACAGGCAGGACTGCTTCCATGCCGTACACTAGAGAGAAGGGAGTTGCCCCTGTTGACGTCCTGACCGACGTTCGGTACCCATGCAAAGCAAAAGGTAACATCTCATGCCAATCCTTGTAGGTGACAACCATTTTCTGCACAATCTTCTTGATATTTTTGTTAGCTGCCTCTACCGCACCATTCATCTTTGGTCGGTAAGGAGAAGAATTGTGATGCTGTATTTTGAAGTCCCGACATAAGTCTGCCATCATCTTGTTGTTGAGATTAGAACCATTGTCAGTAATGATCCTTTCGGGCACTCCATATCTGCATATGATATCTCTTTTCAGAAATCTTGCCACCACTTGACGAGTGACATTGGCATAAGACGCTGCTTCTACCCACTTGGTAAAGTAATCAATCGCGACCAGGATGAAGCGATGACCGTTCGAAGCAGTCGGTTCAATCTTCCCGATCATGTCAATGCCCCACATAGAGAAAGGCCAAGGAGATGACATGACATTCAACGGGTTAGGAGGAACATGCACTTTATCTGCATATATTTGGCACTTGTGGCACTTTCGGGCGAATGAACAACAGTCTGCATCCATTGTCATCCAGTAATACCCTGATCTCAGCAGTTTCTTTGCCATGGCGTGCCCTCCTGCATGGGTACCAAAAGATCCTTCATGGACTTCCTGCATCAACAGGCTTGCTTCGTGTCTATCCACGCATCTGAGCAAGACCATGTCAAAGTTCCTCTTATACAAAACCCCGTCTGTGTTCAAGAAGAAACTAGCAGCGAGTCGTCTCAAGGTCTTTTTGTCTTTGGAAGATGCCCCTGTTGGGTATTCTTGCTTCTCCAGGAATAACTTGATATCAAAATACCAAGGTTTCTCATCAGACACGGCGTCTACAGAGAAAGCATAAGCGGGAGAGTCAAGCCTGGAGATGTCAATTCTGGGCACAAAGTTCCAACACATGACTTTAATCGACGAAGAGAGAGTGGCCAAAGCATCGGCAAATTGATTTTCGTCACGTGGTATGTATTTGAGTTCAACTGTTGTGAAGAATGTCAACAGTTTTCTAGCATAATCCCTGTACGGAACTAGATGCTCTTGATGTGTATACCACTTGCCGGTAATCTGGTTAATGACGAGGGCTGAATCTCCGAATATATCGAGGTTCTTAATCCGAAGATCAATTGCCTCCTCTATTCCCATTATACACGCCTCGTATTCCGCTTCATTGTTGGTGCAGCCAAAAGTAATTTTGGCAGCAAAGGGTAAATGAACACCTTCAGGAGTAATGAGTACGGCACCAACTCCACGACCATTGATATTGACAGCCCCATCAAACATCAACTTCCATTTGGATTCAGGATCAGTTCCCTCCTCCGGAAGTGGTTCCTCATAATCGTTTGTTTTGAGGTACATGATGTCCTCATCAGGGAAATCAAATCTCATCGGCTGATAGTCATCCTCAAGAGGTTGCTGAGCAAGGTATTCCGACAATACACTTCCTTTGATGGCTTTCTGAGAAGTGTACTGGATGTCGTATTCAGTTAAAATCATCTGCCACCTAGCAACCCTTCCGGTCAATGCTGGTTTCTCAAAGATGTACTTGACGGGGTCCATCTTGGAAATGAGAAGTGTGGTATGGGTCAACATATACTGCCTCAGTCGGCGAGCAGCCCATACCAAAGCGCAGCAAGTTTTCTCGAGCAGTGAGTATCGGGATTCACAGTCGGTAAACTTTTTGCTAAGGTAATAAATGGCATACTCTTTTCGACCAGACTCGTCATGTTGGCCAAGCACACACCCCATCGACCCTTCTAGCACGGTCAAGTACATGATTAATGGTCTCCCCTCCACTGGAGGCATCAGAATTGGAGGTTCCTGCAAATATTCCTTTATTTTGTCGAAAGCTCTTTGGCAATCATCATTCCACCTGACCGTCTGCTCTTTTCTTAGCAGTTTGAATATCGGTTCGCACGTGGCAGTTAGGTGAGATATGAACCGAAAAATGTAGTTCAATCTACCTAAGAACCCGCGCACTTCTTTTTCTGTGTTTGGTGCAGGCATATCTTGAATTGCTTTCACTTTAGCAGGGTCTACCTCAATTCCCTTTTGACTTACAATGAAACCCAGCAACTTTCCAGAACGCACTCCGAAAGTGCACTTGTTCGGATTCAACCTCAATTTGTACTTGATCAATCTGTCAAACAGCTTCTTCAAATTAACCAAATGCTCCTCTTCGTCTTTGGACTTTGCAATCATATCATCCACATAACATTCGATCTCCTTGTGGATCATGTCATGGAACAACGTGACCATCGCCCGCTGATAAGTTGCCCCAGCGTTCTTCAAACCGAAGGGCATGACCTTGCAGCAGAATGTTCCCCACGGGGTAATGAACGTTGTCTTCTCCATGTCTTCCGGCGCCATTTTTATCTGATTATAACCGGAGAATCCATCCATGAAGGAGAATACTGAGAATTGAGCAGTACTGTCGACCAACACATCGATGTGTGGCAACGGAAAATCATCCTTCGGGCTTGCTCTGTTCAAATCTCGATAGTCAACGCACATCCGGACCTTGCCGTCCTTTTTAGGCACTGGTACGATGTTAGCTACCCAAGGTGGGTAACTAGTCACGGCAAGGAACCCGGCATCCCACTGCTTCTGTACCTCCTCTTTGATCTTCATCGCCATATCCGGGCGAGTTCTTCTCAACTTTTGCTTTACAGGAGGACAGTCTTCTCTCAAGGGTAGCTTATGCATCACGATGTCGGTATCCAACCCTGGCATATCTTGATATGACCAAGCAAAGATATCTACATACTCTCTCAGCATACTGATCAGCTCTTGTTTGACGTCGGCCTGCAGATGGGCTCCTATCTTGATTTCTTTCTTTGCATCTTCACTGCCAATGTTGACGGTCTCAATCTCTTCTTGATGAGGCTGAATAACTCGTTCCTCCTGTTTCAACAGTCTGACTAACTCTTCAGGGAGGTCACGGTCTTCCTCAACCCCTTCATCAGCTTGGTAGACTGGATTATCAAAGTCATGCATAGTCATAGCAGGAACGTTATCCGTGGAATCCGGATGATAAATACTGCACAAATGATGTGCTTATTCAGAATCTGCTTATTTTGAAAAGAGACGCTAACACAAAGCAAAAAATGAGAAAACGCATTGCCATTTTTGTATTGTTTTTTGTGAAAAAGTTTAAAAACAAAGAAAGAGAGCACAAATTGTCTGAAAATGTCCTTTTATTTCATAGCAAAAATAACAATGCGAAACAAAACATGGTGGCCCAGTACAATGGATCCAAACATCTTGGGCAGAATGCTGGATTTGACAATGCAATATGCTAATAAAAGAAAACAATTACTTTGAGAGCCAGGTGACTTGAACAATGTCCTCAGCAGACCAATTTCCTAGCTCCTCGCCGGGTGCACACGGGCGGATCCAATTGTTGTCCCAGTCTCTGTCACTATCCCCGTCTTGACTTGCCGTACAGATTTGATCACGGTTGAGCAACCCAGCACTTGTGAATGAGATAGCTTTACCACTCTGAGTAGACCTTCCAGGTTGATACCCTAAGCCGAATTTGTCGTCCTTCTTTTCCACCTCCAATAGCTTGCCCCAGCCCTGGGCATTGCCTGATTGGACGACCTCCTTTGCTTTCTGGTAAGAATGAATTGACGTGCCTTCGTTGTTTTTCTTCACCGGAGTCAAGATACTGACATCTGCCTCAAAAGCTTGGCACAAAGTCTCGTGAATTTCTCCGTCCATTTCCACATATTTAAATGTCGACAGGTGGCTGACGAAAATATCTTCTTCCCCGCAAACTGTGATGACCTGGCCGTCCACCACATACTTAAGCTTCTGGTGTAAAGTTGAGGTGACAGCTCCAGCTGCGTGTATCCACGGTCTGCCCAACAAGCAGCTATACGCAGGCTGGATATCCATGACATAGAAGACACTCTTGAAGACTTGAGAGCCTATCTTGACAGGCAACTCAACCTCTCCGAAAACTGATCTTCTTGACCCATCGAAAGCTTTAACCACCAAATCACTCGGCGTCAGGACAACCCCATCAATGTCAAGCTTCATCAATGCCTTTTTCGGGAGCACGTTCAAAGAAGAGCCTGTATCCACCAGAACATGGGATAACACAGCGCCCCTGCATTCCATCGTGATATGCAGTGCTTTATTGTGATTTCTTCCTTCCAAAGTAAGATCTCTGTCAGTGAAGCCCAAGCCATGGCTAGCATTGACACTTCCGACAACAGCTTCAAGTTGATTGACCGTAATCTCTTGAGGAACGTAAGCCATTTGAAGTACTTTCAGCAAGGCTTCTCGGTGTGCAGGTGAGCACATCAACAGTGACAAGATAGAGATCTTCGAAGGCGTCTGGTTCAGTTGATCAACCACCTTATAGTCACTCCTTTTGATGATCTTCATAAACTCCTCTACCTCCTTTTCAAATGTCCCCTGCCCAGCCACAGGGGTATTCGCCTCATCATTCGCAGTCTGCTTTCCTTTGTCTTTAGATGAAGCTTCGGCCTCGGGATCCTTTCTCAGTGCAGGAGGAGCAAATAAACGGCCACTTCGAGTAAAACCTCCAACACCTCCCACATTTTCAATGGTCAAATCAGCAACAGGTCTACTCTCCATCTTCTGTCCCGCCACATAGACATCAGAACCATAATGCCACGGAATGGCTCTATCATCGTTATACGGCATTGGCCCAGGTATAGTTATAGTCACAGGACTAATCTGAGGAGCGTAAACGGTAACCGGCCCTTGTCTGACGGGCATATCAGCTTCATCGTAGAAGATAGTAATGGTTGACACATCATCAGCCTTTTCATTACTAATCTTGCTAAATTGCAGAGATCCATCATCAATCAACTCTTGCAAACCCGTCTTCAATTTCTCGCAGCCATTCACAGCACTTGCACAGTCTTCACAATCGAGAGAACAACCAGGAAACACTTGACCCTTCAACAGTCTCTCTTTCACCACTTTCAACGGCGTCTTGACTTCATCAATACTCAGCACCAAACTCAACTTGTCATCATGCTCAACAGCATTAACCCTTGCCCCTCCATGATTAGGTATAGGGTTCGAGTTGATATTCGGTGGTGGTGCGAAGTTGATTGCCTTTGAATCCACGAGATCTTGAACTTTGTGATGTAGCGCCCTGCACTTCTCAGTTGAGTGCCCGGGTGCCCCTGAATGAAAAGCGCATCGCGCGTTGACATCATAACCAGCTGGAAGCTCTCCAGGAGGTGGTGGTGCCAAAGTCCTCAATTGAATAAGGTTCAAATCCAGTAGTCTCGGCAACAAGGCAGCATATGTCATCGGAATAGCTTCAATCACCCTGCTAGCAGGACGAGCCTGCCTTGGCTGATAAGGCCTTTGCTGGTAGTTGGCTCTGGGTTGTTGTTGTTGTTGCTGTTGTTGTGGTGGAGGTAACATTTGTTGTACGGGAGCTGCGGGAATGGTGGCAGCAGCCACATGCCCATAAGGTCTTCTGTAACTACGACCCTGGCTCCGACCGAATACAGCATTGGTCTCACCTTCTCGCCTTCTCGGAGGTCCGCTGAAAGCTTTCCTCGCTCCACTTGAGCTACTAGCACCTGGGTCTTGTATCTTCCCCATTTTCAACAGCGTTTCGACCCTTTCTCCCGCAATGACAATATCGTTGAACTTTGTAGCAGAACTTGACGCCAATCTTTCAAGAAATACTCCCTGGAGGGTACCCATAAATATATCGGCCATCTCATTCTCTAACAAGGGTGGCTGCACCCTGGCAGCTAGCTGACGCCACCTCTGGGCGTATTCTTTGAAGCCTTCTTTTGCTGTTTGAGCCATATGTTGCAACTGGGTGCGATTTGGAGCCATGTCCATGTTATACTGGTACTGCTTCACGAAGGCCTCAGCGAGATCTTTCCAGCTCTTGACATTGACCCTGCTGAGCTTCATGTACCACTCAAGGGAAGCTCCCACCAAGCTATCCTGAAAGTAATACATCCATAGTTTTTCATCGTCTGTATGCGCAGCAATTCTCCCAACATACGATTGCAGATGGGTCTTTGGGCAAGCAGTGCCGTTGTACTTCTCGAAAGTAGGAACTTTGAACTTATACGGAATTCTGACTCCCGGAACCAAGCCCAAGTCTGTTATATCGAATCCCAAAGAACTCTGGGATTGAATAGCCTTGATTTGCTCGGCCATCTCTTCAAATCTCTTGTTCATCTCGACCCCTTGACCCTCGGTCTCATCAAGCAAAGTGAACTGGTCATCCTGGTGATCCACATGAATGTTATGCATCCCGTCATTGACTACGGTCGCCCCTGGTTGTATAACCTGAGGTCCAGCCTGTCGTGCGCCCGCACCGGCATGATTATCAGCATTAGCAGCAGCAGCAGCGTTCCGATTCTGATTCTCCACCATCTCTCGCAAACGTTCTTGATTCTGCCCCATTCCGGCCATTAACGTCATGAAGTTGTCCATTCTCTGCCTCAGATCTGCCAAATCTGCCTGCATTTGATCCATGGCTCTCTCTCTGTTAACCTTGGTTGGGTATCTGTGCACTGCTGGTCGTTCTCGAACCTTACGAGGAGCTATTGCGCCTGAAACACAAAACCCGTTAGTAATTGATGCGACACCTGCAAAACAGACAAACAGGTTATATGCAATGCAATGCAACTGTTCATGTTCCCAACTTTAAACATTTGGCATGCCCCAGTTCTGGCATCTATCTCGGCAATCACTTTTTATCTTTCAAACTTTCTCTTTGATAAGTGTTCAGATATTAGCAGTATCTAGACAAACGAGTCTTGCACATTCAAAACGATAACTTGCACATTAATACTGAATATGGACAAACCACTATAGGCTAAAAGTCAGAGTACATCCAAGAATATTCCCCGAAGGGTTACAAATCAGTACATAAAGACAAAAGAAATAAAAGCAAAACTCCTACAACAAGCCTGTAGGTAGTCCGAAAAATAAACTAAACTAAAGACCCCGGCTCTGCCACCTCTGCCCTGCTTTTCTTGACACCTGCCCTCAGCTTGAGCTCTTCAATCTCTTTCCTGGCTTCCTCCAGAGCTAATTGACTTTGGACTAGCTGCTGGGTCCTCTCCCTCCGGATGGCGTGGGCTTGTTCCACTTCCTCTTTCTTGAAAGCCATCTGAATCTCAAAGAACTCTTCCTTCTCTTTGAATTTCTTTTGGTCTTCATCCCTTTGGCCTTTCAGCCAAACAATGGACTGTCGAGCGCTCTTGAGAGTCTTTAAAGTCTCCTTGTGCTTGGCTTCTCTTTGCGCTTCCATCATACCCAATCGATGGAAATGGGCTTCTTTTCCGGCAAAATCTTTCTCTTTGTTTTCCAAGGAAGCTTGGAGCTTCTGCAGCTTGTCTTCGACTTCCTTCTTAGCTCTATTAGCCTGGTGGTATAAGCTTACCATCTCAACATTCTCTACTCTGACCGCATGCAGCTGAGCTTCCAGCTTCTTGTACTCCTCCAAGGAAACCGTACTGCTTGGACCTGGTACCTCTCGAGGATAAAGTGGAGTTTCGACTGAAAAAGGCATGAGAACTGCCTCGATATGCCTTTGCAACCATTCAGCATATGGTGGATATGCCTTGGGATCAACTCGGCCGAAGTCTTTCTTCCCTTTCCTTTTCCTGTGATCCCAGGATTGAACGGTTTGTTGGACTAGCTCTCCGTTTCCATCAACAGGAAAATACAAAGATTCAGCAAACATTTCCATCTGAGGAGGATCCTTCAAAGGGTAGCCAAACTGCCTTCTGGCTAATGTCGGGTAGTAACTGATGACACCTTTCCTTCCTAGCAAAGGTACTCCAGCAAACCTTCCGCAACTAACCATCAACTCCTTTCCTAGCAAATCCCTGTCATAACCCCAAGCAATGTCTTCTTCAGTCAATCCCATCAGTCTTCTGGACCATCTCCATTCGTCTCGTATATCTTTGAAGGCACCTGATTTAGGCAACTGTCTAGCGAACCATTCAGCAAACAAAGGAGTACAGCAGACCACCGGACCACCTCTACCCTTCTCGTTTCTGTAATGGACACTAAAATAAAAGTCACCCAATAAAGTAGGCACTGGATTGCCTTTTGCGAAGATTGAGATCACTTCTAAGCTGACAAACTCTTTCTCTCCGGGAAACAAGCTAGACCCATATACCATCAATGCAAGCAAAGCTCCAAAGTCGTTCCACTAAGCTTCTGTAGCATATTTCTCAGCCTCTGGGATAAGCACGCTCCAGGGTAGACCTCTGCCTTTACTCTCTTGCAAAGCCTTTCTGACCGAAACAACTGGCAACCTACAAACCTTGGCTATGTCTTCATCCTTGAGCACAACCTCTGACCCGTAGAACGGCAATGTCTCTCTGATCAGAATACTCAGCATGCTGGAGATCTCTTCCAATGTCGGAGCTAAGATGTAACCTGAAAGAACAAAGCAACGCAGCAAGGGATCATAAAATTGCAACAAGGTATGCAAGCTGTCCTTTTGGTCTGTAGTAGGCTTGTCCACAAACTTCAGTATCTGGCCATATCTTTTCTTGAAGTTTCCTAAGACTTGATCGTTCATCAAACCTGCTAACCTCTGAACACTTTTAACTTCCGGCTGAAGAAAGGTATAATGCACATTCTTTTTTCTTGGATCTCTTTTGATTTCTGCCATGGAGATAAGAATACCAGAACTGGGAACAAATGCGAGCAATGCCCTGAAAAATGGGAAACATAAACAGTTAATGCAAAGAATGATGCAGATGCAATGCAATGCAAACATATGACCAACTGGGACCATCTGAACTGGCACACTGACAAAGCCCTCCGAATAACTGGCAATCTCAACAGTTCACTGAGTCACACCCTCTGATAATCACAACCCTCTGATCAGAATCACAGTATCAAGAAATCTAGAATTCCAGGACCATAACTTCGGAACCACAAATCTTATTCACCGGACCAAAGATCATAACTGAACAAATGAGTGTATGTTGAGGTCATGGGTTCCTGCACACCTGTAAACACCCCCCAATCTCACAGGTAAAAGGCTCCGGGTCAGACATCACGGACTCTCAAAGCCACATAGCAATAATACTGTCACCATCTCCGAGAAATGGCTCATGACCAAATCAGGGAATCGGTTAGGCATTATGTACTATGCAGGGAGGCCTCAGCTGAGTCCGGGAAAAACAAGCATCCCTTATAAGTCCCCAGCTTCAAGTGCTGAAATCGAGAAACAATAGTACATTCAGCCCGTAGGATACAGTACTAATGTCATACGACCAGATGCTTTAACTGAGTTCTTATAAGAGAACCAGGCCATCCTATGCGAGTTCCCAGTGGACCCTCGGGTGCGAATGGGTTTGCCACAAAATGTGGTCTGCCACTGTCACCACTGGAGAGGGTTGTTTCCACAAAGGTTCTCAATGATCGGTCCCCAGCTGCACATAACTGTCAGGGTTATGTAATGAGAGAGGAAGATCCCCAAATCAAGACATTTCCAAGACAATCACAACCTGGGTGTGGAACTCACTACTACCCCCATGACAAGATCTCATGAGGCCAAAGTGGAACCACTCTAAGTCCTATGGTGCACTCGAGCCGGGTACTTGGCTCACATCTCTCAAGAATCAGTAACTCCCATCCCACCAAAGAAAACCAGTCCAGACAGTCCAGTATGATATATATGATGCGGAAAATAAATACTGAAAACTGTAAATAAAGCTGTAAATAAAGCTGTAAATAAAGCAATAAACAAACAGCAATATAATACAACAAGCCACATCAAACAAACATCACCCAACGAAACAACAACACACAAGCGCTAGGAGAGACTCACAGGGGAACCAGAGAATCTGGGTTCTTTCCCCAGCAGAGTCGCCAGCTGTCGCTCCCGGGATTTCCATCCTGGTACAAACGCGAAAGTGGCGCGGAAAAAAGAATAGAGTCGCCAGCCAGGCATTTTTATCCCGAAGAAAGGGAATGGTAATGCTGCACAAACCAGAAGAAAGAAAAGGAAGGACACGGGTCCTGCGAACCAAAGAGACTGGGCTCGGGAGTCGGTTACGACCTGGGAAGGTATTAGCACCCAGATCGTCCGCCGTACCCGACGGGATCCACGCTTGCAAAAGAAACTGTTTCAAAGGGTGAGGGTATGAAAACTGCAGCAAAAGAAAAGAAAATGAAAAGAAACTGGAACTGGAAAAGAACTGAAATAAGAAAAGAAAAGGAAAAATGTAGGGAAAATAAAGATTGTGCTCGAACGGGCCCTACCCCGCTGCCTACGTACCTCATCGGGATAATGAGGATCAGAGACGCCGTAGTTCCCCTAACTAGGGGTACTAAAAGGAAATTGCTTGAATTAAGGCTTGAACTGCCTATGCCATTGCTCAGGTGTTGCAGACTCGGACGACGAGTGCGTAACCGTCTTGCAAAGTGACAAGTAGGAGCAAGTTCGCGGACGGAGCGAAGGAGATGAGAAAAGAATTCCCGAAGGAAAGACGTTTATTGTTTGTTTTGTGTTTTTTAGAAGCTTTTATGAGTGTGTCACAAGGAAGTGAACTCAAGCTCTCATCAATGGAACGTGCACTTGTCACTACATTCCAAGATGGAATAATAGAACAAGCACACTCAAGTAAGGAGAAGATCCCCAAAACTTGAACCCAAAGATTAGGGCATAAGCTCACTAACTTGCTTAATTATTAAGTGTTTTTGGTTATTTACATGAAGAAGTGTTTTTTAGGCTTTTCTTTTATGAAGAAGATACCTTGATCAGACTTGTGCATCACTAGGCAAACTTGTACTATCCCAAGATGGGAAGACTACAAGCATACCTCATGGAATAAGGCTATGGATCAATGCATCGCTTCACATTTATTAAAGGTGTTTTTTAGAGTTATGAGATGAGAAGAGAAAAGAACCAAAAGGATCATAAAGGTAAAAATGCTAAAGGGGGACTAAAATAATCCTAAGTGTTAACATGCATGGATGATCCTAAGTTTGTGAGGTTTCTATCCTAATGAAGAAGAGAAGAAGAAGATAGAAGAAGGGATGAGAAAGGCCTAAGCCCAACAACAAAGGGTTAGTTCAAATAACAAAAGAGGAAAGATGAAAAAAAGTTGAAATGTGGATAAACATCCACACTTCTCTTACCATGAGCCCCTGAAAAGTTAGCAAAAATCCAGCAAATTGACCAAGAAACAATCATGGGATCAATCATGCTCAAAGGTACTTGAACAAAAAATCAAACAATCATGCCAACATTGCAAATACACGACTTACGCGTCGAGAACATGAAAGCAAACATCAACCAGCAAGCAAATACCCTAAAATATCATGCTTAATGATCACACAATGATTCATGGCAATTAGAACAAGCAAAGGGACCAAACAAACTCAAAACAGCCCCAAAAAACCATTCTGCATCAGTGTTAACCGGTTAACCATATGCGTTAACCGGTTAACCAGTCAAAACCTGCACAAAACACACACAGAAACAGGGCGTTAACCGGTTAACCATATGCGTTAACCGGTTAACACTGTAAAAACAGCAGCAAATTCCTACAAAGCGGAGGTATGCTTTGGTAATTGTTGATTATGCTGAAAATGATAGATCTCGCGCAAAACCTTGAAGATCCGATGCTAAGCTCCACACTCCATGCAAAATAAATGCAAGATCAAGCTCTTGATGCAGAATTTTGGATCCAAAAGCACTTCTAGATCCCAAACCAGATCTGAATCACCAATAAAACCAGCAAAAAGATGTAATGAAACTATGGATGGAGGTCTAGTTCCAAGATCTACACACCTCAAGGCAAGGTTGTGTGATCTTCAAAGAGGAACTTTGAGTGATTTGGAAAATTGGGAGAGAAAAGTGAGAGAATTGTGAGTGAGAGCAATAAAAATTCAGAATGAGAGTGAAAAATGAGTGAGAGCTCCTTTGGTTTGGAGAGAAATGGAATATATATGGTTTAGGGTTGGGGCCCAAAATCTTGGTTTGGGATCCAAAAAATATGGCTTGGTAATGTGATTTGGATCTAGGGTTGGAATGAGGCTTGGATAAATGCTCTAGATCCTTCTCTCAAATTCAAATTTAATTCAAAAGAATAAAAATCAGAAAATTGGAAAATGGGGTCAAAACACACATGCTGAAAATGCTGCTGGAAATTCAAATTTCGCAGCTGTTAACCGGTTAACCATATGCGTTAACCGGTTAACGCATGCAAAATTTGAATTTCCCCCCTTTTGGTGGGAAACTTCAAAAATGATGCCGGCGCCCGCCGCTTCAAGCTGATTTTGATCCTTTCATTCTTTTTTAAGTTTTGAACATGGTACAGAGCTTGTGCAGAGTGATCCTGTGAAATTTTTGCCTGGTCACCATGCTCTCGATTTTTATCTGCGGTGCTTCAAACCTTCCCGATGGTTGGTCATATGCCTTATGCTAGAACATGTGAGTGTTATGCCTCATTTTTCTATGCAAAAATGCTAAGAATATGGTATGCTCATGATGATTATGATATGATATGATGCTTAAAATGAAGAGGGCAAATTTGGGGTGTTACAACAAGGAACACAATATTTACGAAAACGAAACGTCCACTGATTTTTATTGAATGAAGTATGCAAATGAAATGACATCCCGTAACAAGCACACCATTGTGCCCCGGGTAAGGCGCAAGGCTTAAAGAGTTCAATTGTTCAAAAAATTACAAACTTAAAAGCAACAACATAGTAATAGTATTTACTCCTGACTAAAGGAGATAGGGATAACATCTTCAGCTTTCCAATTATTGAGTCCAGCACCCACAGTAGGAAAGATCCAAGCATCCAAATTGTAGTCTTCATCATAGTCTCCCACAGCATTGATCTGATCTTTCATAACCCCTTGATTGGTGATACGAACAGCACGAGCACGACGAACAACCTTCTGGGACTCTGCAGTGAAACCCAAACCAAATTTGTCAGACTTGTATGGGATATCAGGAAGCTGACCCCAAATAGTACAACCACCTTCATCCACTACAGCTCTAGCATCTTTGAGGGAGGCCATTGTTGGAGGTATTCTGGTGACCACAGGAACTTTCTTGACAACCGGAGGAGCTACATAATCATTAACAATCCAAGGAACCACTTCAAATGTTTGACACGGAGTTTCAACGTATTCACCTTCCACTTCCAGATACTTGAAGGTATTCACATGGCTGACAAAATATTCTTCCTCTCCATAGACAGTAATAACCTTTCCTTCTACCGGATATCTCAGCTTCTGATGTAATGTAGAGGTTACAGCACCTGCCCCATGGATCCAGGGACGACCAAGCAAACAAGAGTACGAAGGACGAATATCCATCACATAAAATGTAGCATTAAAAATCTGAGAACCAACTTTGATTGGGAGATCAATTTCTCCATGCACCACTCTTCTAGAACCATCAAAAGCCTTCACCACTATACTACTGGGCTTCAGCACAGCATCTTCAGGACTCAGCTTATTCAGGACTTCTTTGGGCAACACATTCAGAGAGGAACCATTGTCTATCAATACATGCGACAGGGTAGTGCCCCTGCATTCAATTGAGATATGCAGAGCCCTGTTATGATCCCTCTTGGCAGGGGTCAAATCAGCATCAGAAAATCCTAACCCATTATCATAAGTCAGGTGGGCAACACAATTCTCAAACTTGTCAACAGAAATTGCATTGGGTACATGAGCAGTCTTTAGAAACTTAATCAAAGCTTTGGCATGAGCTTCAGAACATAACAACAAGGACAACATAGAAATCTTGGAGGGAGTATGCCCCAATTTATCAACAATGTCATAATCACTCTTGCGAATGATTTTCAATACTTCTTCCATCTGCTTAGAGAGATCATCAGCAGCTGTCACATCAGTAGGTATAGGTTCAATAACAGGACCTTTGCCCCGAGCATCAGTGGTGGAGGTAGCAGCAGGAGTAACTGCATTCTTGGAAGTAACTGGAGGAGAGAAGACTCTTCCACTTCGTGTGATCTTACTAGACCCAGTAATATTATCAATATCAACAGGAACATCAGCTAAGGGTTCTTGCTTAACACCATGGATATAAACATCAGATCCATAATGCCAAGGCACAGCTTTATCAGACGTATACGGGATAGGACCAGGAGTGGTAATGACCATAGGAGCCACTCTGGCTTCAGCAACAACCTTCACAGGGCCTTCAGCAGTAATCTTAATTGGTCCCTTATGAGTGATTTTAACAGGTCCCTTTGAAGTGATCCTTACCGGTACTTTATCAACCATATCAACCTCTTCAATCTTCCTACCTTGAGTAATATGATCCACCATACTTTCTACAGACGATGGAGTCCTCTCAAACACTATAGTATACTTATCCATGAGACGCTGAATTCCATCTCTCAATCTCCAACAACTATCCGGCTTATAGGTACAATACAGACAATCTTCACGACAACCTGGAAAGAACCCAGCTTGTACTAACTTCTTCTTGATAACAGATAATGGTGTGGTCAACTCTGCAACTGAATAGATATGTAAATCTTCATCAATGGCATTGACAGTCTTCTCGTGATTTGGCATGGGAGCAGTAATCACATTTGGGGTACCCGGAGGGTCAAACTCAATTTCTCCAGCTTCAATCATATCTTGAATTTTGTTCTTCAAGACCCAGCAGCTATTAGTATCATGTCCCTGACAGTTTGAATGATATGCACATCGTGCATTGGGATTATACCTGGGAGAGGTAACATTAGGATTCTGAGGAGCCTCCTTCAGAGTAATAAGTTCAGCCTTCAACAAGTGTTGCAATGCCTGAGCCATTGACATGTTGATCTTAGTGAACTGCCTTCTAGCCCTCTGTTGGTTGCCCTGTGGCTGCTCTGTTGTTGCAGGAGTTGGATTTGAAATATGAACTGCACTCACAGACTGATGCCTTCTATTACGATCAGGTTGACCATAAACAACATTGGATTCTTTCTTCCCAGTGGGAGGCTTCTTTGCAGTACCTGATGAAGAAATACCCACTTGGATCTTGCCATTCTTTATACCATTTTCCACGCGCTCTCCTGTCATTATCAACTCAGTGAAGCCAGATGATGAGCTTCCAATGAGATGACTGTAAAAAGGACCACTCAGCGTACACATGAACATATCAACCAATTCCCTGTCAGTTAAAGGGGGTTGTACTCTTCCAGCTAAATCTCTCCACTTCTGAGCATACTCCTTGAAACTTTCTTTGGCACCCATAGACATGCTTTGCAGCTGCATGCGAGTGGGAGCTAAGTCATCATTGTATTGATACTGCTTATAGAAAGCTTCAGCAAGATCATTCCAATCCCTTATGTTGACACTCTCCAATTGATAATACCACTCCAATTGAGCTCCAGATAAGCTCTCTTGGAAAAAGTGGATCCACAATTTCTTATCAGCAGTGTGAGGTTGGATTCTTCTGACAAAAGACCTCAGATGCAGCTTGGGACAAGAGACCCCATCATAAACAACAAAGGTAGGAACCTTGAAACCAATGGGTATGACTACCCCAGATATCAGACTCAAATCTTCAAAATCCAACCCAGAAGACTTCTGCAATTCCATAGCATCCATTCTATCCACCAGCATCTTGAATTTGTCTTCATTAGGCTCATGGTAGTAATTAGCCTCAGAATCAGAGTCCCCCATAGTGTTGTGGAGACTGCCTCCCTCTTTTTCAGATTCTTCAGATTCATAGTCTTCAACTGGTTCTTTGGTCTTGGCAAGACCTTTGAACCTTCTTCCCATGTTGATCAGGCCACCTGACCTTCTAGTCTTCTTAGTCTTCTTGGCCAGCAGTGTCTTCAATTCATCCTGCCCCTTGGACAGGTTCAGGATCAGCTCTTGGAACTGTGCATTTTGTGCCTGGAGATCCTTAACTGTTTGTTCAAGAGCCATTGCTGAAATAAACAGCGAGAAGATGAGAAACCTGTGCACAAATAAACCTGTGATGCAATGATATGATGTATTAATGCGTATGCAATGTTTTCAAGGACCGTAGGATTTAAATTTGCTTAAACAACCAAGAAGGTAAACTTTTATTAGTAATAAATTTGTTTTGCCTCTTGGGCTTACAAAAAATGAAATGAAATAAATACAAAAGATGGGGTTTTAAGTCTCCCATGGACGTTTCCTCTTTGTGTTGAGGTATGAGTTGAGATTCCGTTCCTCGTGAAGTTGCTTTGTTAGTTCTAGGATCCTTTCTTGGCTTGCTTTGTAATGAGCCTCGAAAGTATCCCTTTGCTCCTTCAACTGGATCCAGGATCTCTGTAAGTCTTCCATGTCAGTAGGCATGTCTGGGTGAAGGATGGTATAAGCAGTATCTCCTTCAGCAACGGGTTCCATGGTAACTGGCAGGATAGCAGGATATGGCATCATGAGAGTCTGAGCACGAGATCGCACCCATCTGAGATAAGCCTCCATAGGAATAGTGTACTTAGGCTCCAGTGTCTTGCTGTCAACCCTGTTTACTTTTCCCCAGGCTCGTATGAATCTCTGACGGTAACCTTGAAGATCGTTGTCGTAGTCAAACACAATGCCTTGAATCAACATGTCATGTGGACCATCACTCCGAGCATAACCAAACTGTCGTAAAGCTAGAGAGGGGTTGTAGGTGATGCCTCCTCTTATGCCTAGAAGTGGCACATTAGGAAACTTCCCACAGCGGTCAATGATGGTGACATTCTCCATAGATCTGGAGCACCAATGGATATCTGAGTGAGAAAGTGACATGATTCTCTTGGACCACCTGAACCCTTGCTCATTCTTCATTACTGAGCGAGGAAGGTGAGAAATAAACCACCTGGAGAGCAAAGGTATGCAGCACATCAAAGTTCCTCTTGCCCTTGTAGTGCGAGTATGAAGAGAATGTAGGATGTCTCCAAGCAATGTAGGCACTGGATTGTGACTCAGGAATATGTTGATGGCATGAACGTCTATGAACTGATCTGGATTGGGGAACAATACTAAGCCATAAATCAGCAAGGCTAAGATCTCCTCAAAAGCATCATAGCTCATGGCCTTCAAGAACACCTGAGCTTTCTCTATCAACACCTTGGCAAGAATACCCTTAACTCCGCTTCTCGTTTCTAGAACAATGTCAGACTTCTTCAGATGTAGGGCTGCAGCAATAACCTCTGGTTTAAGCTCCTTCTCCAAACCTGTGAAGGGTCTTTGATCAAGAACGGGTATACCCAGAAGTTTAGAGAACTCTTCCACTGTAGGGACCAGCTGATAGTCAGGGAATGTAAAGCAATGGTGCTTAGGGTCAAAGAACTGAAACATCACACTCATCATGTCTTCATTGAACCCTGAAATGACTAGATCCAATAGGTGACCATGTCTCTTGATGAACTGGGAATGATCAGACACTTGAGAAACCAACTCTTTAAGCTTAGCAGGTATGCCCACAAAGTTGATCCTGATGGTGTTTCTACGAGCAGAAGCCATGACCTGCAGCAAAGAACAAAGATAAATCCTTTGGTCCTTGAAATGATTAGTGAGAATGATATGCTTATGATGCATGATGATGTCATGATGTTATGTTCAATCACAAACATGTGGCACACACAAACAAGTCACACAATAGCCCTAGGTTTAAAGGCTTGCATGAGGTTCAAAGGTAAGTACCCTCCCCTGAAGTTAGATGGTTCATCCTGTCCTACAAAAGTAACCAGGTTCTAAGGGATCTCAATATCATTGATCCTTCACAAGGGTGGTTGTTCAGTAGGCAACTTACTTGCCAACCAAAACCCTCCAAGTTTAGAATCTCAATGAGCGTAGTATCGAGTATCAACCAACTTTAGTCTGCACCAAAGCCGGTTATCTCACTACTTTTCTAAAGGCCAAGATGGGATAACTAGGGTTCTAAAAGTTAGTTAGTGCATTGACAACATATGGCAGCCTCATATTATCCTCAACTTGACTTAAGGAACATAAGCACCAACCAAGAAGTCACACTAACTATGGCCACCAGATCAACCATATCGGTATACGCCGTACAGTTTCCTTGGTCTATTGCCATTTACCTAAGGTACACTAGATCCGGGTTAGGATCTTTCACACATAAGAGCCCAACAAGTATAGTAAAGCAAACAAAGCAAACAAATTTAAAGTGATCTAATTCCTAAGGGTACCCCTCTTTAATTTAATCCCCAGCAGAGTCGCCAGTTCTGTAACACGGTGGGAGAACTGACTTTAGTTATGTTGCGGATAGCAAGAGTCGCCACCGACTTTTATTTTATCCAAAGGAAAGGCATAAAAGAACAGGAAAGACCTTTTAAAAGATTTTTGGGTCCGGGGGGTAGGTTATGTAAAGGGAAGGTGTTAGCACCCTTTACATCCATGGTTATCCATGGGCTCTTAGTTACTTAGCTCACTTTAAAATGTTTTTGAAAATGTGAAGTGTGTGAATAGAAATTTTCATAAGAGTTTGATAATGATCCATGTACGGATGCGTAAAAAACTTGTGTTTGAAAATTTGTTTGAAAGTGTGAAGTGTTTGAAATTGTTTTGAAGAGTTTTTAAATAGTGAGCAAGTAACTATGAGGAACCTACCCTAAAGTTTACGTATTTCTGTTCTTGAATCCTTTAAATGGTAAGACTATCCCTATTATTAAGGAATAGGTAGTCATTACCTTGGATGTGAGGGACAAGTAAGGGACATCTGCTTATGTAGGCAACTGTGGGGTGTATTAAGCAATTTTGGAGGGACTGTCATCTTTATTCGAAAGGGACAAGATCATTACGAAGGCAACATTCGAAAGGGACTTGATCTTTTATTTGTTAAGGGACTAGATGACTTTATTTTGAGGGACTTTTGCTTTATACACCCTACTTGACCTTTTTTTGTTTAGGCAACATGAGAGGTATCCCTAAGGAAGTGAGATGGCGATCAAAGATCGACTTACGTGTGTGAGTGTTCAATTTTAATATTTATCTTTTTTAAATTAAATGATCTAAATTAATTTTAAATATACATACATGTTACACTCCCTATTTTTACTAACCATGGCATAAAATAAATAATTTAAACATCATAAAATATTACATCCAGGAGCAATTACAATAATAATAATAATAAAAGCAATTTAAATAAATAAGCAAAATAAATAAATAAGCAAAATAAATAAATAAACAAAATAAATAAGTAAGCAAAATAAATAAGTAATTATAATAGGGTTAGTAAAAAATAAATGGGGTTAGTAATAAACATGATTAATAATAATAATAATAAGCAAAAATATAAACAAAAATTTTAAATGGTTAATAAGAAAATATAAACAATCATATTAATTATTATAAAAAATTTTAAATTATAAAAAAAAATTAATTATGCACATGATATAAGAATAGAATTATACTTCTAAAAATTAAATTAGCAATTTTAAACATATAATAAGAATTATTTTCATGCAAAATTAAATTATAAACAATTAGAGAATATTTTCATATTATAAAAATAAACTAAGCATTTTAATCTTTAAACATATTTATGTACAAAATTTTAAATTATAAACAATTTGTGCATTTAATAAAAATTAGATTAAATATAAATAATAATATTAAACAAATAGAAGAAGAAAAATTAGGGTTTTGAAAAATTATTAAGATTAATTAGGGTTTAAAAAATAATTAGGGTTTTATATATAAAAGTATTAGTTTTTTTTTAATTTAATATACAATATTAATTTAATTATATACATATTTTAATTTAAGTACATAATAAAAAAAACTAATTTTAGAATTTAGAAAATAATTTTGGAATTTAGAAAATATAAGATATATATGTGTTATTTTAGAATTATTTAAATATATGTATATACATGATTATATTAATAAGAAAATAATTAAACAAATCAATTAAATAAAATAAAACAAAAAGAAAAAACTGAAACTTACCTAGGGCAGGGATCGAACCCACGCCCTAGGCCTCATTCTCCTTGTACCAACAAGCTAACCACTGGACCAGCTGCGCGCTGGTGATAGTAAAATATGTTGTATTCTTTTTATTTTTAACCTGCAAACATTAATGAAAATAAAAAAACAAAATGGCCTGGGGGAGGTTTGAACCCAGGACCATCCATCTTTCACACATGCGTATTACCAACTGAACCAACCTGCGTTTCTGAAATACATACAGCAATAATAAAATAAAATATATGTTAGAGTTCCAAATTGGATTTTGGCGCCAGACTTCATCTTCCTCATTCAAATTTCCTGCGAATTCTTCTTCGAATATTCCTGCGAATTTTCCTGCAAGTTCTTAAACCAGAAACCTACGTTTTTCAATCATCAAGCAAATCATAATATCAATACAAATTCGAAGCCCAGATCAATTATATGAAGCTTATAGGTCACAGCCATATTCTTAGAATTCATTTAGATGCCCTAAATGCTAAGTTCCCGAATTTGAACTTCAAACCCTAATAATGGTGGATTTTGATACAGTCCATAAGAGTCAAATTAAACCATCCAGAAAGCTTCTAAACATCATAACAAACACAAATCCATAGTTAGTTTTCATTATCAATGCATAAATTATTCAAATCAAAAAAAATTAAAACATGAACTATATGCTTTCGGGTTGATCATATGTGCATGAATTGGATGTGTTTGAGGGTTGGTTTCGACTCAATGATGTCCAAAGATCATTGCTATGTCCTCAAATTACCTTCTAATGCCTTGTATGTGAAAATCCGAATTTGAATTTGGAGAGGTTTTTGAAATTGTGAAACTTACACTTTTGAGCTGGAAATTCGTGGCTTGTGATTAGGGTTCCATTATGTACTTATAGAACAATGCATTAGGTCAGAAAAGTTGGATACTTGTGTGAGAAATTTGATCCAAAAAGATTCAAAAAGATAGGCTTTAAAAAATCAAATATTTTTGCATAAACACTTGCTATTTTAGGCCAATCATCATGATCTTCTTTCCACTTTAATTTCAATCATATTTATGAATTTCTAGAAGCTTGATCTTTTTTAAATCTTAGACTTTTATATTTTATTTTAATTTAAAATGATTTTTAATGAATTAAATCAAAATAAATCAAAATAAAATGATAAAAAATCTGATTTTTGTTGACTTGGGTCGTGCATGAAGTCATAGTATGGATTGGGTCATCATATAGCAAGCCCATTTAGAAGAAATTGGTTTTAGACCTCCCTTTTCTTCATAAATCAACCAAAAATTTCCCAACTTTGCAAGGGCACATATCCTTCAATTTTAATGCTATGATGATGTTCTTGGACATTTTGGAAAGCTTGAAGAGTGCTCTAACCAACCCCACTGGTTTCATGTCCATATCGTTTACCATTCTCAAGTTATACTCTTTTGAAGTTATTGACTTTTTTGTTGACTTTCAAAAGGACCTATAATGTCTTAGCTCATACCTTCCAAATGAAGCATTTTTGGGCTTGGCTTGTGAGACACAAAGTTGTAGAGAATTCAATTTCCTTAAAAATGATCTTTGGATGGAGACTTGGTGATGAAGCATGTGAAATTTATGGCTGGTCAAAGTTCAGTTGACTTTTACTAAGGAAACCCTAATTTAGAAACTCCTGATTCTTGATGACCTGAAATCTCCTTGATGAATCATGATCAACCCTTGATCAAATGATGAATTTTACTTCATATACTTGATGTTGGCAAAAAATCATGAAGTTTGACTTTGGTTTGACCACAGTTGACCTCAGTTTGACTTTTTAACTGCTTTGACTGATTTTGACTTATCTGATCATCTGACTGAGCAAACCTTTGAGAAAAGTCTTGAAACTTGTCATGAGGGTTATTACACACATATAAGATGTTATTAAGCTCACTTGAAGTCTTGGAAATCCATTTAGCCTGATTAAAGTCAAAACCCTAGTTTTGGATGCACTGCTTAGGAGGTGCATTGTATGAGGGAATTGTCAACTCTTCTGACTATTTGTGAACTTTGTGAACCTTGTGAACCATCATAAAATGTCTTGTGAACCTCATGGGAGGTCTTGTGAACCTTGTGAACCTCATAAAGTGACTTGTAGACTTCATGAACCTCATGAAAGGTCTTGTAAGCATTGTGAATCTTGTGAACCTTGTGAACCTTCTTAGCACACAAAGTCTTGTATTGTGAGGGAAAATTTTGGGGTGCAACAGCTGCCCCTGTTCAATTTTCTGAAACCTGAGGGGTTAGATTGGTATATGTGCCAGTCGTGACCTGGAAGTTTGAAGGGGATTGAACACAAAAGCCCAAAAATTTGCACTCACCGGTGCATAGAGTGATACTGATGACTAGTTGACTATGCTTGAGTGGGCTTAAAGATGCCACTTGGAGAAAAATTCTTCAGATACATTTCTTGGAGGATAAAGCAGTCCAAAATATGAAGATATAATGATAGCTTTCAGGAGGATAAATCAGTCCTGAGGTAGTGATATGCTTTCAGGAGGATACAGCAGTCCTGAGGTAATAATATGCTTTCAGAAAGGTAAACAACGTTCTGAGGAAGTGGTAACCTTTGGGAATATAACAACGGCCCAAAGTAATAATATGCTTTCAGGAGTATAAACAACATCCTGAGGAAGTGATGATAGCTTTCAGGAAGATAAACAACGTCCTGAGGTAGGGGTGATAGCTTTCAGGAAGATAAACAACGTCCCGAGGAAATAATATGCTTTCAGGAGGATAACAACGTCCTGAGGGGGTACTATGCTTTCAGAAAGATGAACAACGTTCTGAGGTATAAGAAGCTTTCAGGAGGATAAAGCAGTCCTGAGGGAATGATATGCTTTCAGGAGGATAACGACGTCCTGAGGTATAGGAAGCTTTCAGGAGGATAAAGCGGTCCTGAGGGAATGATAACTTTCAGGAGGATAAAGCAGTCCTGATAGTCACAAGTTGTTGATGAAGTCTGTCTGTTGGAGTATTAACCTGAAAACAAGGTAGCATTCTATATGGTAGTATTAGTTTATGTATTATGTATGCATGTATAATATGATGCGCTTAAGTAATGTATTATGAATCCATGGATATGTATGTTATGGTATGATGTAAATGATGTATGTATGATATGATACTGCCGGAAGCGTCTGGATATCTTCGTATGACAACTGCTGGCCAGGGAAAATAAATCCCGGTTTGTTGCTGAAGAATAGAATATGAGGAACTTATTCCCGTCTTGTTTGATAATATATTATACATAACCTCCCGTATGCTGGGGATAGCAAGGTATACATAACCTCCCGTCTGCTGGGGATAGCAAGGCATAACCTCCTGTCTGCATAACCTTCGTCTTCGTTTGATAGTATGGTAGATATAACCTCCCGTCTTCATTCGTCGTATTCTTATTGGAAAGTAAATTCCCGAATATCCGTATGAGGATAAAAGAGATGGATATAAATTCCAGGGGAGATGTGACCTTATGAAGATGGACTTGCCCTACTGAGGGTTTGTAGCTGTTTTGTTAGAGATGAACCGGCAAAGCTTGGTTGCAATCCTTCCCTCGTCCGTCCTTAGTAAATACTATTACTGCATTTTCATGCATTTCTGGTAAACATCAATCATATTAAGCATACATGCATTTCTGGTAAACATCAATCATATTCAAAAAGCATACATTCATTCAAACACAACCAATGGACGTTTCGCTTATGTAAATAGGGTAAAAGTAAATCTGGATTCAAAAATGGAATTTTATTTATATCAAAGAGTGACCCATACATGGGTAAGTTTGTACAAGGAGACATGAACCCTAGTAAGAGGATTTTGTCATAAAAATTTTACAAAACAAGGAGAATCAGCTATGTGGGAAATAATCCTATTGAGTTTCAATTCTACTATTGCCATTATCTTCAAGTATCCCATCTTCTGCTGTTGAGACGGAAACATCGCCTGAGGCCGGTATACCAGTGCGTCTCCATTCGAGGATGGTTTCGTGTTATATCCGAGGATCTTTTGAGAATTGTCATTCGAGGATGGCATTCTTTTCTTCAAGTCCTTCCAAGGTTGGTCTTGTTGATGTTTGTTGTGGCTATCATTCGAGGATGATAGACCATTTTTGAGCTTATTGATTGAGTCCAGTTTGTCTCTTTTGCAAAGTCTGTCTGAGATCAGTCTTTGTGTTTCTGGTTACCGCCTGAGGCCGGTATACCATTGCGTTTCCATTCGAGGATGGTTTCGTGTTAGATCCGAGGATCTTTTGAGAATTGTCATTCGAGGATGCCATTCTTTTCTTCAAGTCCTTCTGAGGTTGGTCTTATTTGTGTTTGTTGTGGTTATCATTCGAGGATGATAGAATATTTCTTGAGCTTATTGATTGAGGTCAGTTTGTCTCTTTTGAAAAGTCTGTCTGAGGTCAGTCTTTGTGTTCCTGGTTATCGTCTGAGGCCGGTATACCATTGTGTTTCCATTCGAGGATGGTTTTAGTGCTTGATCTGAGGATCTTTTGTGAGTTGTCATTCGAGGATGGCATTCTTCCCAACATATTTTATTACCCACAGTGTGCAAATTTCCAGGTTTTATTCGAGTATTCAATCACTGCATGCCTTGAACGTCCAAAAGTTGTTGCAATTATTCGTTCAGGCTTGCAGATGATTGAATAGGGGCAGCTGTAATACCTCAAAATTTGCCCTCATATTTATTACCTTAACTGGCCTCCGCTTAGCATTCATCTGCATTCTCCCACTAGGTCATAACATCATAATCATGCATTTCATTGTTTCCTAAGGCATGTGATTAAGGCCATATAGGATTAGGGTTTCATACCTTATCCATATCTGTCAGGGATGGAAATGATGGAGAATATTCACTGGACAATGATTCCACTTCAAATGCGGTTGTTCAGTTATGTTTCGATTCAGATGGGAGTTTGACCTAATTTTGGTCAAACTATCAAAAGATTATTACAACTGCAAGATTATTTGGGCCCTTGGTCTATTTCTTAGACAATGCATATTCAAAGTTCAGGTTGTCGTGTGTTGAGATTCATCAGTTTATCAAGCAGTGTTTCGTGTGAAGTTTGGTTTGAATCTTCAGTTTATCAGTGATTCATCTGTTGATTTATTTTCCTCAACATGGATTCGAATGGTCATGGCATGTTTCAGACGATTCAAAGGGGTGTGGCTTATCTGGAAAATTATTCAGTGGTTCAGAAGAGGTCGTGTTCATGGGCTTGTGGAAAGAATTCAAAATAGGCTTTGGGCTAAAATCGAGATTTCATATCCATTCATTGCTTTGTTCTCATTTTCATAAACCATTCCCGATTATTTCATTTCACTTTTATTTTATATTTCAATTTCCATTATTCTCTATGTTTTCATTAATCCATTTTCAATTTCTTTTTATTCATCTTTGCATTTATTTTTATCCATATCCAATCACCCATATAATTCTCCTTTAATAAATTCCATTTTTATCAATATTCATAAGTATCACATTTACCACAAATCCATTCCATTTGTTTTTAAACTCATCTATTTTCTCATTTACAACTATAGGCCCATTGTTATTATAAGCCATTACAAAAAAT
Source organism: Lathyrus aphaca (assembly GCA_963966055.1). NCBI lineage: Eukaryota > Viridiplantae > Streptophyta > Magnoliopsida > Fabales > Fabaceae > Lathyrus > Lathyrus aphaca. Next base: position 122,727,222 of record OZ014524.1, read on the forward strand.
GTCCAAAAAATATATCAGCCACTTTGCCCATCCCATGGGATTTTCGGCCCATTTCCTTCAGCCTTTTCCAGCTACACAACTTCCTTATTCTTGATTCCAAGAATCTTCTGCAATTGCCACATTCTTGATTCCAAGCAAGATTCTTCTGCAATGGCTGATTTGGAAGATGTGATGAAATCCCACTCACCACCTCGCAAATATCTTGCAGTTTATTATGACCCCAAAGCCATGGAACAATTTCGCACACTGTGTCTTCAATATGGGCATCTTTATACGCCATGCGATGATCTTCGTGAAGCTAAGAAAATATTAAAGGATAGGCGGCATAAGATTGATACGATAACTATTGATATTTGTTTGGCAGAACGGAATGGATTGGAGTTTTTTCGATTTCTTGATACCAAGTCTATTCATATTCAAGTTTATGTGACATATGATGAAAATGAGATTGATTCTCATTATATCACTAAAGCGAGATTGGAGAGTGTTGAAAAACATATTCAAGATGGTAAAAGTAAAACTATTACGATTACGTGATGGGGGTATCAATACCAATGCTGTTTCAACTGAACTTGCACTTGCATTACCAGAAAGTGTTTCAACTGAACTTGCACTTGCATTACCAGAAAGTGTTTCAACAGAGTTCACACATGGTTTATCATCTGAAACTGTTTCAACAGAACTCACACTTGGGTTACCTGGGAATGGAAGTGAATCTATTACTGAAAAAGATTCCAATAAGAGAAAGAGAATTCAGTTATAACAAAAATTGAAAAAATAGTTACAAAAAGAAATTATAACAGAAACGAAAAGAGCATCATCTTGAAGTTTCCAACATAATTGGAAGAAGATATTCTACTATCAAAAAAGTTACAACAGAAAAAATTAAATTCAGTTACAGGGGAGGAAATCAGTTACAATCAGTTATAAGAATTAACAGAAAAACTCAGTGGAAGCTTCTTCAACAAAAAAAAGACTCTTCAATCATCTCCACCACAACCTCTCTTTGATGCTGCAACTTCAATATTCTTTAGAAGTTCAGCATTCGACCTTCATCACTCTCTTCAACTCAATCTTCAGCATATGCAATCACAAAACTTCCATAATCATCTTCAATCCGCAACATCAATAACCTCCATTCAGCATATCTCTAAATCTTCATTCATCAAGAGATTCACCTGTAAAATATCACAAAATCACAAAAACAAAATTGGAGAAAATAACAAACTAACCAAAAGCTAACTAACTTCTAACTGATTTTTTCTAGAAGCTCACCTGAGTTTTTTTCACCAAGCCTTGATCTTCATTTTCTATAAAGGATAATCATTCACCATAACTTCTCTTTTTCCACAATTTCCCAAACCCTTCATTTCATATCTCTCAACCTCTTCCAATCTTCATCATCATCATCATCATCTTCTTCTTCTTCTTCTTCTTCTTCTTCTCCCTTCTCATATGGATTGGATAACCATAACCTCCTCCTTCACCATTTTCGGATTAGGTCTCCATCTATAACCTGTATCTTCTTCCCAATCCTTCTTGATTCATCTTCTTCAAGATCCCCCATAAATCACCTTCATCACTCTTCATCAGACCTCCATCGAATTCAACATACCAGCATCAAGTCTTGATTCTTCATCTTCAATGAGGTGTCTTCATCAACATCACAATATCGCAGATTCCTTGTCTTCAACAACCGCATCAACAACCTAAAACGAATTCGAGAGTTTACATTACAAATTCAAAAGTAACAATTACTCGAAACTGCGAGTAAGAACAGGAGAAGAATCATACCAGATTGCAACTTTGCATCGTTCAAGAGTAGTCTCGCGACATTCATCGGCGTTCAACCTGTGTTTGTTAAAAGCCTCATCTTCAACGAGACCAAGCTCTCCGCACGCGGTTTCGTTGACAAAATTATAAGGTACGAAGCGGTTGCATTTTGTTATCGTGTAGTTCGCCGTTTCTGTATGATGTTGGTTGGTTTGTGGATGTCTCGATTTTTTGATGGATTGGTGTATGAAATTAGGATTGTTTTTCCGGGATGAAGCAAATTAGGTTTTGAAAGAGGGGTTTAGAAGTGGTTAGAGTAGATAGGTTGAAAAAGAAAGCGGAGAAAGAGATGGAGATGTAGATGGTGGTGGCGTTAGAATGAAGAAGAAGGCGGAGAGGTTTGGAGTGGTGATGGTTGAAGCAGGAGGCCGCGGAGGCGAAGGACAGGAGGAAAAAGATTCGTTTTCTTAGGGTTTCTTTCATAACCCTGATAGTTTTATTTGTAATTAAGAGGATTTAAGGTTTTAGTTGTTGTTATGATATTAATATTGGTTAATGGTAATCAATCCGTATTAATTCCAATTAATCAACCATAAAACTCAATAAAAATCATTAATCACGCTTAATTCCTTTTAATCCATATTAAATCCTTTTTTGAATTCCAAAGATTTCTGCAGAGATAAGGATGGGGTTGCTTTTGGGATTCCTGACCACTTCGGCGGTGACATGTGTCACCGTCCGGTTGGCGTTTTAGACGGCTGATCATGTGTGTAGCATCCACCATAATTCCCATGTTCCTTGGCATTTTGATTCGCTTGATTTGAATACTAATGCAAAACCCTAAGTCTAATGGTCCTAATCAAGTCAATGAAGTTGACTGATAATCCATACAATACACCCCCAGGGGCCTGCGTATTGGGCTTGTCACTCTTTGCTAAATGCACCCCGTTTTAAGGCCCAATACAGAAAACAACTAAAAATAATTACTTCCTGAACCCCCCATTTCATTTCTTTTAGATTTTAATTTTTAGTTAAATAGAGTTTAGAAATAAATCATCAAAAAATAGAAAAAAAAATTAGAAAATTTCACAAAAAAATTAAGTAGCTTAATAATTCCAATTAGAAATTTTTGACAATTTTATTTTCTGGATTTTGCTTATTTTCGATATAATTCTGATTTTTCTTTTAATTAGCGTATATTGAATTTCTTTTAACTGTACATGATTTTGTTCATTTTATTTTTTCACCTTCCAGTAGGATTTTTGACCCATTCTTTTTGCCATGTTTAGAGGACTCATAATAGGACGTAGAATAATTTTGGTAGAATGTTTAGGCCATTTTATCCACTATTTTAGTAGCTTAATCCATAGAAAATCATAGTTAATTCTTAAGTGGATTTAAGTGATTTTTAGGCATAGTTAACTTCTGAATTTTTATGATATTTTTTAGCACAATATTACAGGTAGTTTTATGACCCTATAAAATTAATCACATAATTTTTCCAGGACCTTTACTATTTTCTAGTGCATTAATCTTTAGGCCTTTATACATATAAAATTCAATTAGTTTAGGTTAGAATATTAAGATCCATTAAAAAACTAGTTTACTTAGGTTTAATCTTAGGATATTAAATTGACTTAGAATAGTTTAGGTGCTGATTTTTAGAATGACAATATTAAATGATTCCCCTAGTTTTAGGACTTAGACTTAATATTTCTAATAAATGAACTTAGAATAAGTTTAGGCTTACTTTTTGGTTTATGCCTTAACATTTGTTTAGAATTTTATTCCTTATTTCCAATTTTAATGCCTTGCTATATTGATTGATATTTCACTTGTATAGGTTTCCCTCTTGCTTTAGAATCAACTTAACTTCCTTAGGAAGTAAGTTGCGTTCTAGTAGTTTCTAGTTCCTTTCTTCATTAGGTTTAGAAACCTCACAAACCATTAGGATCACTTGTAAATAAATAAACAAAATTAGGGTTGTGTCTTAGTCCCTTAGATTTTGTCCTTTTGCAACTTGAGTCATTCTTTCTCATCTTCAAACAAAATCCAAAAACACTTAACAAATAAATGAAAGGGTCCCTTGTGTATAGCCTTATTCCATGAGGCACTTGCACTCATTCCATCTTGGAGTGGTGTAAGCTTGTCTAACATGATGTACAAGTCTCATCAAGGGGTTGTTTCACAAATAAAACATAAAAGATACTTCTTCACAAAAGCAACAAAAACATTTAATAAAGTTCAACAAGCTAGTGAACTTAAACCCTAATCCTAGGAAACCAGTCTTGGATAAATTCTCCTTGCTGGGTGTGCTTGTTCTATTATTCCATCTTGGAATGTAGTAGCAAGTACACATTCCATGGAAAAGAGTTTGAATTCACTTCCTTGTGCCAAATTCATACAAAAACTCTTAAAATGCAAAAATAAATAATAAGCGACTATCCTGCGGGAACTTCTCTTTCTCATCTCATTCGTTCTGAACGTAAGCTTGCGACGACTTGTCTCGCATGTAAGACGGTAAACACACCCGTATTAGACGAGCCTGCAACACTTGAGCATAGACATACGCAATTCCAACTGTAAAAAACACAAACAAATAGTTCCCGCCTTAGTTAGGCGAACTACGTCGACTCTGATTCTCATTATCCCGATGAGGTACGTAGGCAGCTGGGTAGGGCCCGTTCGAGCATATTCTTTATTTTCCCTACATTTTCCCATTGTTTCTTTCCATTCTCTTTTCTTATTCTTTTCTCACTTCAGTTCCTATTCCAGTCAGCAATTTTTTTCAGCAGCATCTTATTTCTCACCCTTTGAAACAAAACAATAAGCGTGGATCCCGTCGGGTACGACGGACGGATTGGGGTGCTAATACCTTCCTAATTCGTAACCGAATTCCGGACCCAGATCTTTGGTTCGCAAGGTCTCATCCTTTTCCTTCTTCCTTAGGTTTGTGCAACATTACCTTTCCCATTCCTTCGGGATAAAAATGTCTGGCTGACGACACTAACTTTTCCGCGCCACTTTCGCGTTTGTACTAGGATGAAAATCCCAAGAGCGACAGAAGCCAACACCGACAAGTGTCGAGCATTTTCGGAATTCTCGATGTCAAATTCGAAGAAATCCATCCAGTCCCTCAACAGGATGCTTGCCTCTCTATCTCGTTTCTTCGCCAAATCCGCACAACAAACACTTCCTTTCTTCAAGTTACTACGGAAAGAAGCCACCTTCGAATGGACCAAGGAATGTGAACAAGCATTGCTCCACCTTAAGAAGGCGCTCTCCAAATCTCCAGTCTGTCATGAACTCAGGAAAAGGAAACATTATACCTATACCTGTCTGTGGCCACCGAGGCGGTCATCACATCTCTCATCCGCGAAACAACCGACGGGCAAAAACCTATCTACTTCACGAGCAAAGCCCTATAGGGCCCCGAGCTCAGATACCGGTAGATCAAAAAGGTTGCTTTGGCCCTGATAAACGCAGCAAGGAGATTGTGGCATTACTTCCTCGCCCATACAATTAAAGTACAAACAGATCAACCAATAAAACAGTTGCTCGGACGACCCGATATGGCCGACAGGATGTTGAAATTGTCCTTGGAACTGTCAAAGTTCAACATCCAATACGAAAGCAGGAAAGCCTTAAAGGCACAGGTCCTGGCCGACTTCCTCACTGAGATGACATATCACCCAACCCCGACTAGCGATGCCCACAAATGGACAATCTTTGTGGACGGCGCCTCCAGCTCAATAGGGAGTGATGCAGTTATCATCCTCGAAAACGAAGATGGAATCTTGATTGAGGTATCTCTAGCTTTGGCCTTCCCAACATCGACTAACCATGATGAATACGAAGTAAAAATCTTAGGGGCAGAAGAAGTAAAAATCTCCACCGACTCTCAGGTCGTAGCATCCTAGGTGCGAGGAGAGTATCGGACCAAGAACGAAAATCTCATCAAGTACTTATCCCTCATCAAAGAAAAATTAGAAAAGTTCGACTCTTGGGAAGTCTAACACGTATCGCGCGAACACAACACGCGAGTTGGCGTTTTGTCTAAACTGGCGAGCACACGGAAGAAAGGCGAAAACAAATCCATGATCCAAGAAATCCTCCCGCGACCAAGCATCGAGAAATTGTCCTCTCCAATTGACGTGAACGCCATCGACGACGTCCACTATTGGATGACCCCTATTTACAATTACCTCATGAAGGACGAACTGCCTGTCGATCCAAAAGAGGCGTCCACGACCAAGAGAAAGGCATGCTCATATGTTCTCGTAGAAGGCAAACACTATCGACGAGGATTCTCCATCCCACTACTCAAATTCATCGTCGAAGAAAAGGTCCCTGGCATCCTGGGACAGATCCACAGAGGAATTAACGCTCAATATCTCGGAGGGAAATCCCTAGCATGGAAAGCACTCCGAGCAGGTTACTAATGGCCGACGATGCAACATGACGCAAAAGAACACATCAAGAGATGCAACATGTACCAGAGACATAGGGATATGAACCTAGCTCCCCATAACAATCGTAAGACCTTTTCTTCCCCGTGGCCTTTGACTTGGTGGGACATGGACATCCTCGGGCCCTTCGTGATCGAATCCTACCAAAATAAATACCTCATCGTTGGCGTCGACTACTTCACAAAGTGGATCGAGGCCGAAGCCCTCGCCAAAATCACAGTGCAAAATATACTTTGTTTCTTCAAAAGAAATATCCTTGCCCGGTTCGACATACCCCAGGTCCTCGTCACCGACAACGAAACACAGTTCACAGATAAGAGGTTCTAAGATTTCATCGCTAACCTAGGCACAAAACAACACTTCACATTCGTCGAGCATCCTTAAACTAACATCCAAGTATAGGCGGCTAATAGGGTAATCTTAAGGGGCTTGAAGCACAAACTAGGCGAAGCAAATAAAGCTTGGGTCGAAGAGTTTCATAGTGTACTTTGGGCCTATCGCACGACCCCACACTTAACAACCGGGGAGACCCCATTCCTGCTAACCTACGGAACTGAGGCAATTAACCCTGTGGAAAATCGTGAACCCTCAAGGAAAACAGAAGTGCCCCTCGACGAGAAGCTAAACGATGAAGCCCTACGAGAAAGCCTCGTCCTCCGGCGGAATCAGAAGAATCCACGGGAAAGAAAGCTGGCCACGAACTGGGAAGGCCCATATCGAGTCCAAGCCAAAACAAATAACAGAGCATATTACCTCAAAAACCTATAGGGAGAAGAATTTGCTCACCCGTGGAACGCCGAAAAACTTACGCAATATAACAGCTAGACAACAACACGACCATGAGAGCATGGAAGGTACAACCATGACTTCCCCTTTCAATCAAAATGAGGATCAATTCCCCGCAGAGTTGTCTTCTCCTCACAAGGATCAATTCGATCAATGCAGTGATCATCAGTTCCTCCCCAGTCAAGCCATCTGAGATATCTGTTATCTCCTCATCGGGAGCCCCCTTTTGCATTTGCATTTGCGTCTAGTAATCATCATTACATTTGCATCCTCCAAAGCGTAGCATTTCCATCCCTCATGGAGCATTACGCCATAAATCCAAACATATGCATACCAGCATGGGCCAGTTTTGAGGTATATTACATAAGACCCGCACATCTCCAATTAGATTGAAGTATTCCCCGTAGAATGCAACTTCATTTTCCAGTGTGGTTACTTCTACCAAGTCTTGTTGTTATCCCCAGTTGAGTCTTGTTTCAGTACAACAGTCTCATTTTTTCGTGTCTCCGTTTCAGTACAACGGTCGCGTCTTGGGCTCTCGTTTAAGTACAACGATCCCGTTTCTTTCGAGTCTCCATTTAAGTACAATGGTCTCGTCTTTGAGTCTTGTTTCAGTACAACAGTCTCATTTTTTTTCGCGTCTCCGTTTCAGTACAACGGTCGCATCTTGGGCTCTCGTTTAAGTACAACGATCCCGTTACTTTCGAGTCTCCATTTAAGTACAATGGTCTCGTCTTTGAGTCTTGTTTCAGTACAACAGTCTCATTTTTTTGCGTCTCCGTTTCAGTACAACGGTCGCATCTTGGGCTCTCGTTTAAGTACAACGATCCCGTTCCTTTCGAGTCCCCATTTAAGTACAATGGTCTCGTCTTTGAGTCTTGTTTTAGTACAACAGTCTCATTTTTTGCGTCTCCGTTTAAGTACAACGGTCGCGTCTCGGGTTATCATTTAAGTACAATGATCCTGTTCCTTTTGGTCTCGTCTCAGTGCGATGATAATGGATCGGTTGATATCATTTCCATGTTAGATCGGTTGATCTTATTTGAGTTATGAATCGGTTGATATCATTTCTCTTCGAGTTGTAAATCAGACGATATTACATTCTCGCTTTCCGGGGTGGATCGGTTGATATCATTTCCATGTTAGATTGGTTGATCTTATTTGAGTTATGAATCGGTTGATATCATTTCTCTTCGAGTTGTAAATCGGATGATATTACATTCTCGCTTTCCGGGGTGGATCGGTTGATACCATTTCCATGTTAGATCGGTTGATCATATTTGAGTTATGAATCGGTTGATATCATTTCTCTTCGAGTTGTAAATCGGATGATATTACATTCTCGCTTTCCGGGGTGGATCGGTTGATACCATTTCCGTGTTAGATCGGTTGATCATATTTGAGTTATGAATCGGTTGATATCATTTCTCTTCGAGCTGTAAATCGGATGATATTACATTCTCGCTTTCTAGGGTGGATCGGTTGATACCATCTCCGTGTTAGATCGATTGATCTTATTTGAGTCGCAAATCGGTTGATGTTGCGTTAAGTCCTGTTTCGCCAACAGGCACCCTCGGTGTGGCTTCGGTTCGTTTAGCAGTCGCAGTGATTGCATTGATTCTATTCCACCTGGTTCTTTCCCCGTTACCTATTCAGAGGTCAAAACAAAAATTATAAATAAATAAAAGGGCAGATGGCATTTCCATTACCCTCAGTGTGCAAATTTTTAGGTTTATTCGAGTATTCAATCACTCCATACCTTGAACGTCTAAAAGTCGTTGCAATTATTCGTCCAGGTCTGCAGTTGATTGAATAGGGGCAGCTGTAATACCTCAAAATTTGCCATCATATTTGTTTCCTTAACTGGCCTATGCTTCACATTTCATTTGCACATTCTGTCAGGTCATGCATTTCATGGGGTTCCCTAAGGCATGGGGTCGGCCGCTTTCTGGTGATTTGGGCTTTTCATACTCAGAGAGAATCTGTATGGCTATCCATCTTCAAGGTTTCCCTTAAATCACTTGTTTTATGATCATTGGCTATCAGGTTAGTGAATTGCAAGGTACAAATCATGACAAGAGATATGGAGGTGTAGATATCCTTTCAAAGCATGATGTTATACCTACAGGCTTTATTTTTATCAATATTTTGATCAAGGGTTGCTTTGGATTTTTGTTTAATTAATTGATAGAGGAGCCAAGGTCATTTGGCGTTAAAATCGGATTGAGTTTGTTCCTTTGGAAATTAATTGGAATCCATGACCTCGAAAGAGGTTAGAGGTTGTTTGAAATGTGAAGTCAAGATTCATTCAAGGTTTCAAGTTATAATTATACAAGTTCATACAAAGTTCATTCCAAAGTTCTAAGGTTCACAAAAGGCCATACACCAAAAATTTCATACAAGGTTGCAAAAGTTCATACAAAGTTCATTCTAAAGTTCTAAAGTTCACAAAAAGTCATACACCAAAAATTTCATACAAGGCTCAGGTTATGCAAGAGTTCATACAAAGTTCTTCCTAAAGTTCTAAAATTCATCAAATGGTGTACACAAAGGAGAGTATTGATGCATTTCTTTGTTGTCAAAACTTGGAATTTCCTTGGCATGGCGAGTGTTTCGAAACCACCAGCTCCCACTTCCACTAGTGCTTCAAAGCAAAACAGTTTCTGCAGGTAAGCCGCAAGCTCTTGACATCCTTTGTGCCTCACGAGAACTCCAACGGCAGCATGTACATGAAGTCATAAAAGAGAAAAAAAAAGAGTTAGAGGACTCTCTATCCGCGACAAGTGATGAAGACTAAAACAGGAATCAAGTCAGTTACCAATGGATGTTAAGGAAAAATTATAGCAGGACAATATTTATTCAACAAAAAAAAATTCATTAAAAAAATCTTCCAATCAACAGTTTTCATGGAGTAAAGCTTTCAATTTCACAGCATAACCAAAAGGAGTAAATCCTAGCCATCACGACAAGAACGCAAAACAAAATTCAGAATCAACTCAATGAAGAAAACTTCATGAGCAGGAAGGAGTCATCAGTTGGGTTGTTTAAAAAAAAGAAGAAGAGGAGAAAGAAAGAAAGGCTCTTGAAACTTTAAGTGTCAAAGAGAACAAACCTGTAGCCGTAGCTGCTGATGACGAAGATATGGATCCAACGTAACATTTGGAGAATAGGCTAAAGCATCTCGCAACTGAAAAAGCAAAAGGGAGAAATCCATATCCACCCAAGTTTGTTGTCACTATGTTTACTGATCAATACATCAAGGAATATGAATGTTTAAACGATGGGCAATACCTTAAGGATATTTATGTGCCTTTGGCCGGACGAATCATGCACAAACGTGCCTCTGGTGCAAAGCTTGTCTTTTATGACCTGCATCGTGTTGGTTATAAGGCTCGGGTCATGGCAGATGCGAGAAAAACGGGTTTGAATGAGGCTGTGTTTTCCAAATACCATTCTAATGTTAAGCGTGGTGAGATTGTTGGCATCACAGAGTTTCCAGGAAAAAGCAAGAAGGGAGAGCTCAGTATTCTCCCCAAGACCTCTGCGGCACTGTCTCATTGTTGGCATACGATGCTTAAACCAAAAGATACAAAGACCATTGTTAAAGCAATCAGAAAAAGGAAGAATCAATAACAGAATAAAAATTCAGAATTCTAACTTCTTCTTTTCTAACCTCTAATCAACTTCCAACAGAAAAGAGAATTCCAAACAGTCCATAACTGAATTCATAACTGAATTCTTCTGGAAGGTTCATCTGAAAATCCTCAAACCATCTTCTATAAAGCATAACATTCTCACTCCATTTCTTTCTCCTTCCACAATTTCCAAAACCATTCTTCTTCAACAATCCATTCACCTCACCATAATCTTTTTCTCTTCTCCTTTAATCTCCATTCTTTTTCTACAATTCTTCTCCAACCTCTCCCACACGTCTTCTTCAACCATTCACCTACTTCTTCCACGTCTGTCACCTTGCTTTAACCTCCACCGAGCCCTGCATCACACAAGCAACATCTTCGAACCATCAAAATCGAATCAACCATAAGAATCACAATTAGAAAATAGGAGAAAGGGATCGAAGAAATGGAGTAAGAAGCTGACTTTCGCACACCTCAATTCTCTAGTGATTCAACGGATTCTTCCCGCAGACTCCAAATCCTTGAATTTTGTATCACTTCACTCGTTCTCCGCAAACGCCAACATCAATTCGGCTTCAGGTTTTAATTAAAGCTCGATAGCAACCGCAACATTCAAGAACACACCAGTGTGAGCCAAGCAATCGAGCCACTACTGCAATTGTGCAAGTACCATTCGCCTTCACAACCAAGGTCGCACCGGTTCGACGTCCATCCTGTATCGACCTTATCAGTACTCAAACAATAACAAGAAAGGAAATAAAACGCAGAAGAAGGATAAGAGGTGACAGTAATACGTATACCTGAACGGGGCTTCGTGATCTTCTTCTTCGCGCTATCGACGATTTTATTGTCGCATCACCGTTCAACAACCAAGATCGTCCTTTGCCATCAAGATTGTTGACTCAATTTCAATTCATAAGGTACGAGTATACATCCCTCTTGAGTGTTGCCAACTGCTTTCGTTTACGTTCATAGTCTTAAGGCTTCGCGTCTGTTTAGAGTGGAAGATGGTTAGGTTGTTATGGCATTTAGTTGTTCGGAGTTTTCTTGTTGTTAGGGATGTTGAGTAGGTTATAGATTAGGGATGGATTCCGCGGCGGCATTTGGTGGTGGCAGAGAGGAAAAGGTGACGGCGTTAGCTTAAATAGAAGAAGAAGGGAGTGTTTGAGGCGAAGATGGATAAAGAGAGATGAAGGAGATGACGACTGAAGGTGATGGGGAAGGAGAAGAAGGGTGATGCCGAGGAAGAAGGTGAGAGGAGGGAAGAGAGAGGTGACGGCATGGGAGAAGAAGATAAGGTTGTGGAAAAGAAAGGGGGGGGCGGCGGATACACGAAGGAATTAGGGTTTCCATCTGTTTGTTTTTTCTTTTTTTTGTGAAGAATTAGTAATTGTTTTGTTGATTGATAAGATGTGAAATAATTAATGGAAATAAAGAGAGTTAATCATAATTAATTCCATTAATCCATAATAAATCGCATTAATCCTCATTAATCTCCCCCCAATCCTGTACACAATTAGGCCCTCTCTCATTTTTGCTATACACACCCCTCTCATAAGCCCAACAAATAAACAACATAAAAAATCCTCTTTTCGCACCCCCTGGTTTCCAGCGAAAATGGGCTCTCCCCCTCGTTATTCACACCCCATTTCTGAGCCCAGTTCATAAAAATAACCTGAAAAAATAACTAAATCCACCCCCATTTTAGTTTCTTTAGAATTTTATTTTTGTTTTACCATGTGTTTAGAATTAATTCACAAAAAATAGGAAAATGAGTAGAAAATTCCCAAAAAAAATTAAGTATTTTTTTTAATTCAATTTAGAATTGGTTAGCATTTTATTTTTTTGTTTTTGCTTTATTTTTGCTTTTATATTGATTTTTTCATGTAGATGTTTCTTAATGAATTTTCTTCAACTGTCCATGATCTTGTAGATTTTATATTTTGATCTTCCAATAACTTTTTTTGCCCATTCTTTTTACTGTAATTAGATGACTCATAGTAGTACTTAGTGTAATTTTGTGGATTTTTTTAGATCATTTTATCTTAGGTTTAGAGGCTTATTTCCTTAGAAATTAGTGGTTAATTCTTAGCTGAAAATAAGCAATTTCTAGGCATAGTAAAAATTTGATTTTTTTTAGAATCCCCTTTAGCACAATGTTATAGGTAGTCATAGGACCCCATAGATTAATTTTCACAATTTTTCCAGAAGTTTAGATATTTTTTAGAATATTAGTTCTTAGGCTTTGTTACATGTATTTTCCATTAGTTTAGGCCATGGAAATGAAGTTCAATAAAAAATAGCTTAGATTAGATTTAATCCTAGAATTTAATATGGACTTAGGTTAGTTTAAATTTTGATGTTTAGAAGGAAATTATTAGGTTTGACTTTAGTTTAGAATTTAGGCTTAAGCTTCATTTTAATTAGGATTAGAATAAATAAATAGGACTATTTTAATTCATGCCTTTACATGTTTTGTTTAGAATTTTATTCTTATGTTCAATTTTAATGCTTTGTATATTGGTTGATATTTCATTTAAATAGGTTTCCCTCTTGCTTTAGAATCAACTTATCTTCTTTAGGAAGTAAGTTGCATTCTATTAGTTTTAGGTGTTTTTCCCATTAGGCTTAGAAACCTCATTAACCATAGGACCTCTCTTGTGAATAAATCAATTAACTTAGGATTGAGTCTTAGTCCCTTAGATTTTGTCATTTTATCAATTTGAGTCATTCTTTCTCATCTCATAAAGAAAAGCAATAAAATACTTAACAAAAAAACCGAACAATCTTGTACGACACGAGACTTTGTTGCGGAGTATTTATACGCGTCCTGTTTCGGGGCGAGGTGTAAATACTTACCGCGATGGATAGGTCTTGATACAAGACCGTTCATAAACAAATTCAAAATACTTCTTTTAAAAGACAAAAACAAATAACAAGCGACTATCCTGCGGGAACTTCTCTTAACATCTCATTCATTCGCAACGCGAACTTGCGACGGTTTGTCACACATACAAGACGGTAAATGCACTCGTACCAGACGAGCCTGCAACACCTGGGCATAGACATATGCAGTTCCAGCATAAAAAACACAAACAAATAGTTCCCGCCTTAGTTAGGCGAACTACGTCGACTCTGATCCTCATTATCCTGATGAGGTACGTAGGCAGCGGGGTAGGGCCCGTTCGAGCACATTCTTTATTTTCCCTACATTTCCCCCTTTCTTTCCATTTTCTTATTTCAGTTCCTTTTTCATTTTCATTTCAGTTCCAGTTAGCGGTTTTATTCAGCAGCATTCTTATTTCTCACCCTTTGAAACAAACAAACAAGCGTGGATCCCGTCGGGTACGACGGACGATCTGGGGTGCTAATACCTTCCCAGGTCGTAACCGACTCCCGAACTCAGATCTTTGGTTCGTAAGGCCTTGTCCTTTCCTTCTTCCTCAGGTTTGTGCAACATTACCTTTCCCATTCATTCGGGATAAAAATGTTTGGCTGGCGACTCTACCTTTCCGCGCCACTTTCGCGTTTGTACTAGGATGAAAATCCCGGGAGCGACAACTGGCGACTCTGCTGGGGATCGAACCCAGAATCTCTGGTTTCCCTTGTAGAGTCAATCCTAGCGCCTGTTTGTTTTTGTTTCTTTGGGTGTTTATTTGTTTGTTGTTGTGTGCTTTAGTTTAGTTTTACTGTTTTTATTTACAGTTCTTTACAGCTTTACTTTACCGCATTTATTTACTGCTTTCAGTATTTTATTTTCCATGCATCATATTATACTGGACTGTCTGGCTGTGCTGGTTTTCATTTTTTCTATGGGATGGGAGTTACTGTGAGATAAGCCAACTACCCGGCTTGAGTGCATTATAGGATTAGCATGGACACGTTGTGCTCGCATGGTTACATGATGAGTGGTGATGTGTTCCACACCCAGATTGCGACTGTCTCGGGACTATTCTGTGTGGGGGTTCTTCTCCACTTCAGGGTACAACCTTGATAGTTATGTGCATCTGGTGACCGATCTTCGAGGACCTTAATGGAAACACCCTTCTCCAGTGATGACAGTGGCAGACCACATTTGTTGGCAAACCCACTCACATCCGAGGGTCCATTGGGAACTCACATAGGATGGCCTGGTTCTCTCATAGGAATTCAGTTAAAGCAAACTGATCGTATGACGATAGTATTGTACCCTTCGGGATGAATGTGCTATTGTTTCTCGACTCAGTGCTTGAAGCTGGAAACTTGTGAGGGATGCTTGTTTTTCCGGACTCAACTGAGACCTCCCTGAGTAGTACATAATGCTAAACTGATTCCCTGATTTGGTCATGAGCCATTTCTCGGAAGTGGTGAACGTATTATTGCTATTCGGCTTTGAGAGTCCGTGATGTTGACCCGAGTAGCACACCCGTGAGATTGGGAGGGGTTTACAGGTTTTGCAGGAACCCTAATACCTTCATCATACCCACTTTGCCTTTGGTTCAGTTTTGTGATCTGGATTTCTGGTTTTAAGATATGGATCCCGGATCAGAGGGATGGTTATTGTGATATCTGGATTTTGAGACCTTGCACCGACGCCTGATTATATGATTGGCACATCACAGACACTTCACTGATCACATGCCTGTTGCATACATAACATCATAGCATTCTATCATACATGTTCGGCTATTTCCAAGGATCCTATGTTTGAACCATATCATTATATGTTCCTATATCCAAATTGGAATCAAAGCAGATGGATCCCTTGGAAATAATCGAACATGGCATTTGCATGCATCCTTACTCTCATTACAGGTGTCCGGGGACAGATTCTCATCCTGATTCGTTTACTCTTCAGAATGGCCAATTTGAATCACAGTCATCAAGAGGTGGATATGGAACAATGCCGAGCAGAAATAGTTGAAATGAAAGTCCGAATGGATCAACTTTCGGAGGACATGCAGACTTTGTGCCATTACCACACGCTATTGATGGAGAAATTCTACCAACTGAAGAGACAAGAGAACCAGACCAGGGAAGCCCCAAAGCTCCAAGAAGGGCACCATCTTCCCTTTATTGCTGCTGAAGTTAGTGGTCATCCCAGTTCAGTGATTTTGTTCCAAGATCAGGAAGCGTTTCGCGGAAATTCTCCTCAACTTTGGGATCCTAAGCCTCTCAATTTGCAGACTTTTCCAGTTCATCAAAGGGAAGGTAAAGGCAAAAGCCGCATACAAATTCCAAAGACGTCTGAAGCCAAGTTTGATTTGATCCCGGTGTCATATGCACAGTTGCTTGTTTGTTTGCTCGAGCTTAATCTAGTTGAACTTGTCACCGTACCAGCCACACCCAAAAAGCTTCCCCCAGATTTTGACGCCAATGCCAGGTGTGTTTTCCATTCTGGGGCACCTGGTCATCATGTGGAAAACTGCAAAAGGCTTAAGCATCAAGTTCAAGAGCTCATTGATGCAAAAGTAATCGAGTTCGCACCGATCAACGGGGATGTGTCAAAGGATTTCATATCACTAGGAGGAACTTCTCCTTTCCTTACCATGAGAATTATCCCCAATCAGGGGTGTGTGCCTCCGTTCTGGGTTATAAAGACATCGTGCCAGTCACCTTTACCCATTCACCGATCCGACATAAAGAAGAAAGTACAGAAGAACTCTATGTGTTCGAATTCATCTCAGCATCAGAATTATCAACAACAGGGGAGACTCAAGCTCAAGCAGGCTGAAGAAGTGTTTACTCCTAGTCAAGTGTTTGCCCGTTTGCTCAAGAATTCTTTGATTCAGCCAGGGAATGCCTTGCAAATGCCCTACCCCATTCCCCCAGATTACAATATGGATGTCAGGTGTGAATTCCACTCCGGAACATTTGGACATACCATCGACGAGTGCAAAGCCTTCAAGCACAATGTCCAATACCTAATTGATTCAGGGATCATTACACCAGAAGGGTACCTCAGAAGCTGAAGCCTTTGATCCAGCCGGCCATGCAGACTGCACGAAGCTCAAATCAAGAGATGTAGATTTCTTTGATACATGTCTTTTGCTTTATTGTGTTTCTAGATTACCTTCAGAGCTGTTGAAGGAATCTTTTGTTTTTCTGTTGTGGATTGTGACATTTTCCTGTATTTCAGTATTATTGGCAAATAATTGTATAAGGTTTCGCATGTTGGTGTATTCTTTGCTTTATGGAAGTTTGCCGGTACCATTGCTTCAACTCTTTTATCCTGGAAATTTTATTTTGAATTCCCGATACTCAGCACTTTCTCCATGCACACTCACAGAGTTTATCTTATGATGTGGCACTCCGTGGGTATCTGTCCCCTGATCTGAATGAAGTGGGATCAGTGACATGGCATTTTCACGCATATCATTTTTGCATACTAACGAGTTATCTGGATTTCCTAATTTATTTGACCGTTTCAGGAGAAGTATCGGCCGTACCAGTACGCTACCCGAGTCAAATCATGAATACAGTACAAGCCGAGTTGAACGAGTTTCGCACTCGGATGGGGGAGTTCATGGTAACAATGCAGAGTATAGTGCAGGGGCAACAAGAAATGAGAACCTCCATGCTGAGGCTTAATCGTCCACAGGTTGATCCTCCAATGATTACCTTGGACGCCGAAGGCAATCCGATCAACAACACAGTCATCCCATCTACTGATAATAGGCCTCATATCCCTGAAGGCGTTGGTCCAATTCATGTTCGTGTAGCAGACCGACAGGAAGATCAGTTTACTTTTCTCAATGAAGATGTGGGATTTGGTTCTGGGGCCAATAACCAGGACTTTCAGATGCTAACCGAGAAGGTAAAGGCTTTAGAATGCAAAGACACCCTTGGCATTGATGTTGCTGATATGGGGCTGGTTTCAGGGTTGGTGATCCCTCCAAAGTTCAGACCTCCCGTTTTCGACAAGTACAATGGTAGATCTTTCCCGCAAACTCACTTACAGGCCTTCTATCGCAAAATCGCTGCGCATACGAAAGATGAGAAGCTTTAGATGTACCACTTCCAAGACAACCTTTCTGGGGGTTCGTTAGAGGGTACATAAAGCTGGAAAAGAACTCTGTCCGTAATTGGAAGGAACTTGGGGAAGCCTTTCTCAAGCAGTACCAGTATAATATTGACATGGCTCCAAGCCGGACCCAGCTTCAGAACATGTCACAAAAGAACTCCGAGAGCTTTAAGGAGTACGCGTAGAGGTGGCGCGAGGTCGCAGCCAGAGTACAACCATCGTTGCAGGAGAGAGAAATGATGGACCTATTCATGGATACCCTCTCGGGGCACTTCATAGAACGTTTGGCAGGCTGTTCAGCTAACGGTTTTTCTGATATCGTCTTGACTGGTGAAAGAATTGAAAATTGGATGAAGCGAGGAAAGATTCAGGTCAACGGTGCCTCCACTTCTGGAACTAAGAAGTTTTTGTCCAATGAGCAAAAGAAGCAGTACGGAGAAGCAGGGGCAGTTTGTGTCCAGCGAAAGAAGAGAAATCAAGATTCACGTTACCAGACGGCATCTATGATCATCCCAAGTGCCACACGTTCACGACAGCAAAATTATCGTCAGCGTAATCCTCAACAGGGTCGGCAACAAAGGAGAGAAAGATTTTTTGACCCTTTGCCAATGTCTCACACTGATCTTCTCCAGCATTTGCTTCAGTTGAACTTGGTTGGGCTTCGCAAGCTGTCTCCACCCCCTTTTCCACTACCGGAGGGATGGGATGCCAATGTCAACTGTGATTTTCATTCTGGGGCGCCAGGGCATCATATTGATAGGTGTAAAGCTTTTCACCACACAGTGCAGGACTTAATCGACTCGAAAGCTGTCAACTTTGCACCAAACATATAAGAGAGAGGACACTTTCTTTGATTGTGAGTCTTGAAGCCATAAGCATTCCGGATACTCTTGTTTTTGGTAATGGAACGTCTTTGCAGTACAGTTTCATCCCTATTGAGGGGAACTACGTCGCTCTGATTCTTCATTGGTCTTGGGTCAATGGAGATACGTAGGCAGAAGATCGCCAGGTCTTTCCGAGCAACCTTATAGGGCAGCTTTACTCCCCGACTTCATTTCTCCCTTCAGATGTCTCGTGTCAGAGTCAGAATAATCAGAAGGAGAGGTATGATTGTCGTAGTTAGTTATAGCACTGCAAATTGAAGACTACAAGTCCGTGAAAGAGTTGTTGATAACTGAAAGTATCCAAGACTGACAGGTCCAGACGGAGCCAAGCCTCCTCAACTACGGCAATATTCAGTTTCTTTATTGTATTTCCATTTGTAGTTTCTTTTAAATGCTAAACATTTGTCTACTTGTATGAAATTTGTTTGCTTTTGAATGTAGCAATAATAAAACTCACATGTTTTTCTTGAAGTAATTCATTCGCATTCACTTATATTTTTGCATATGTACATCGCAATACCAATTGTCATGCTTAAACCCTATGAGGGAGAATGACGAAACAAAAACGCAAAATTGTACGCTCTCGAGTAAGGCCTTGTTGACGATGTACAGGCTTTGCTTCAAATCCCTAAACACCGGAGGTATAAGGAAGATAGACCCTCGCTAACCCCTTTTGAGCCTTGAAGTAGGAGTTTATTTTCGCATGAAAAAAAAACCTTGCATTTAACCCAGGGGCAGGGTAGGTGTCAGCTAGCTGGACCGATCGTTCAAATCTCGAAAAGGAGTACAAATCTGAGGATCCACTACCTTTCGTTGTACCAAATCAAAAGGTCCAAAGACCCGAAACCACACTGGTTGTCCAAGTCAAAAGGTCCAAAGATTGAAAACCACAATGGTTAACCTTCGTCGACCAAAGAATGAGGCAGTCACAACTCTCGCAAAGCAATCAAGACAAACAGTGTCATGCGACTTGTTCCAAATGCAAAAAAAAAAAAGAAGAAGCCCGCTAAGTCGAAACTTGAAAACAAGCGACTTAGGCAAAAGTTAGGGCATCCCGCTGGACTTCACAATCAAAGATTCACAAGAATCAGTCCAGGAAAAAGTTAGGGATAAGAAAAATAATGCAAAATCAAAAGACGAAAAGGATTACACAAGAAAGATCCTTGAACAAGAACAAAGTCGTGTGATACAGACACAAACGACAAAGGGGTGACTGACTCCAAATGACAACTCGATTGGTGCTTAAACCGTTAGTGTAATTGGGTCCTCAACCATCACAAAACCCTTTTTGAGAAGTGAGCGCTTGTGAAAGCTAGCTGAAAATAGGAATGGAGAACATCACGGAGATGGGTGGGCACAAATAAACTTCGAGCCTATATCTTTTGTTCCTATAACCGTGAACCAGGCCACGATACAACCCTCAAAAGTCCTAACTGAAACGGGGTTATTTTTGAGAGCGTACTACCATGATATCGCGTTCCTGACTCCTATGAGTGGTGTTGAAAGACCTTTGTTGGTGTTGCATGTGCATGTTTTTTATTATTCAAAATTTTTATGTCGTATATTAACCAGTGATTTCGCTCACAAAGGTTTGCGACATCTTTTTCAGTAAAACTTCAAGATTAACATGTGTGTTGCATTAGAATTGTCATTCTTAGAATAAACATTTTCTGCTTGCATACGTTTGTTGGGCATCATAAAAATTCACATACGAAACTTCAGTCCAGAAGCTTAATCCTGCCGAGTTGAGAAGTCTGAAACTTCCGAAGGTCAATCTTTTGAGATGCACTTTTCCAAGAAGCTCCATTGAATAGGGACTCTTCCCAACGGTCGCGGTAAGAGCCGACCAATTTAGGGCAATAGCTTCGAGATCCAAATCTCTCAAAGAGCCATTAGTCGGAGGCATTCATTCAAATTTTAGCAAATCTGGGGCTATCACCTCGAGATTCAAATCTCTCCAGGAATATGTAGTATGGATATTTTCTTCAAAGCACAAGTCAGTCAGAGGTGATCACTTCAAGGCTCGTACTGGGGCAGGCCATCCCAAAAGCATGAGAAGTACTCTCTCCCGAAGATGGTTTATCAGAAGCACCTATCCAGAGTTCAAACACTGGGGCATAATATCACAGTAATATGAGGTTTTTCATGAATCCTTGCGAGGCAAATTCTGGCACATACCGTGCAGTCTAGGGCAGTTATTTCGAGATCCGACGAATCTCTCCAAGAGTTTGAAGACACTGAGGCATTTCATATGCCATGTTTTCTGTAAAATCCTCTTGAGACATTTACTTCTGAGGGACCTTAATCGGAGGCGAGTTGAAAATTGCAAAGAACCATTGTTCACTTGTGATTAGTCGGCAACCTATCAACCCAGGGCTATGGGAAAAGCCACTGTCAGCACAGTACTTAGAGAATCGGCGGGCTTCATTGATCAGAATTCCTTAGCAAGTCTCATTAGACAATTCCTTCTCCAGTAGTGCGGAAAATGGAAGGTTACTTCTTGAGCAGAAGGATATCATTGTCTCTCATCCCCAGCATGAGACGCCTTATATCTCTCATTCCCAACATGAGAGGATTTATCTCTTATCCCCAACAAGTGGTAACTTGAGCTTTTATCTTCAGCAGGAAGTTTTTATCATCGACATCACCCGTCATCCTCAGTAATGTGGAAGTTGAAATTTCTCCCAGCAAGGTAGCAGAAGGTGGGTGTCATCCACAAGCGGAAGTCTCCTTCATACAGGGGCAATTGTCAACAGTATAAGGAGTGTCTTTCCTCCCCAGCAAGTTGCTTCCTCAGCAATGCCATGCCTATGATTCCCAGCCAAATCAGGAGGTCTTCACTTCCCCACCAAAGTTCAAGAAGGGTCCATCTCCAGCAGGGTCTTGGCTCTCCAATCTCAAAGTACAATTTATTTTTGGCAATGGCGGTAGTTCAGAGCCGGTATATCATTGACAGCCTTCCCCGCAGAGTTGTCTTCTCCTCACAAGGATCAATTCGATCAATGCAGTGATCATCAGTTCCTCCCCAGTCAAGCCATCTGGGATATCTGTTATCTCCTCATCGGGAGACCCCTTTTGCATTTGCATTTGCGTCTAGTAATCATCATTACATTTGCATCCTCCAAAGCATAGCATTTCCATCCCTCATGGAGCATTACGCCATAAATCCAAACATATGCATACCAGCATGGGCCAGTTTTGAGGTATATTACATAAGACCCGTCACATCTCCAATCAGATTGAAGTATTCCCCGTAGAATGCAACTTCATTTTCTAGTGTGGTTACTTCTACCAAGTCTTGTTGTTATCCCTAGTTGAGTCTTGTTTCAGTACAACAGTCTCATTTTTTCGTGTCTCCGTTTCAGTACAACGGTCGCGTCTTGGGCTCTCGTTTAAGTACAACGATCCCGTTTCTTTCGAGTCTCCATTTAAGTACAATGGTCTCGTCTTTGAGTCTTGTTTCAGTACAACAGTCTCATTTTTTTTCGCGTCTCCGTTTCAGTACAACGGTCGCATCTTGGGCTCTCGTTTAAGTACAACGATCCCGTTCCTTTCGAGTCTCCATTTAAGTACAATGGTCTCGTCTTTGAGTCTTGTTTCAGTACAACAGTCTCATTTTTTCACGTCTCCGTTTCAGTACAACGGTCGCATCTTGGGCTCTCGTTTTTTAAGTACAACGATCCCGTTCCTTTCGATCCCCATTTAAGTACAATGGTCTCGTCTTTGAGTCTTGTTTCAGTAAAACAGTCTCATTTTTCGCGTCTCCGTTTAAGTACAACGGTCGCGTCTCGGGTTATCATTTAAGTACAATGATCCTGTTCCTTTTGGTCTCGTCTCAGTGCGATGATAATGGATCGGTTGATATCATTTCCATGTTAGATCGGTTGATCTTATTTGAGTTATGAATCGGTTGATATCATTTCTCTTCGAGTTGTAAATCGGACGATATTACATTCTCGCTTTCCGGGGTGGATCGGTTGATATCATTTCCATGTTAGATCGGTTGATCTTATTTGAGTTATGAATCGATTGATATCATTTCTCTTCGAGTTGTAAATCAGATGATATTACATTCTCGCTTTCCGGGGTGGATCGGTTGATACCATTTCCATGTTAGATCGGTTGATCATATTTGAGTTATGAATCGGTTGATATCATTTCTCTTCGAGTTGTAAATCAGATGATATTACATTCTCGCTTTCCGGGGTGGATCGGTTGATACCATTTCCGTGTTAGATCGGTTGATCATATTTGAGTTATGAATCGGTTGATATCATTTCTCTTCGAGCTGTAAATCGGATGATATTACATTCTCGCTTTCCAGGGTGGATCGGTTGATACCATCTCCGTGTTAGATCGATTGATCTTATTTGAGTCGCAAATCGGTTGATGTTGCGTTAAGTCCTGTTTCGCCAACAGGCACCCTCGGTGTGGCTTCGGTTCGTTCAGCAGTCGCAGTGATTGCATTGATTCTATTCCACCTGGTTCTTTCCCCGTTACCTATTCAGAGGTCAAAACAAAAATTATAAATAAATAAAAGGGCAGATGGCATTTCCATTACCCTCAATGTGCAAATTTTCAGGTTTATTCGAGTATTCAATAACTCCATACCTTGAACGTCTAAAAGCCGTTGCAATTATTCGTTCAGGTCTGCAGTTGATTGAATAGGGGCAGCTGTAATACCTCAAAATTTGCCATCATATTTGTTTCCTTAACTGGCCTATGCTTCACATTTCATTTGCACATTCTTTCAGGTCATGCATTTCATGGGGTTCCCTAAGGCATGGGGTCGGCCGCTTTCTGGTGATTTGGGCTTTTCATGCTCAGAGAGAATCTGTATGGCTATCCATCTTCAAGGTTTCCCTTAAATCACTTGTTTTAAGATCATTGGCTATCAGGTTAGTGAATTGCAAGGTACAAATCATGACAAGAGATATGGAGGTGTAGATATCCTTTCAAAGCATGATGTTATACCTACAGGCTTTATTTTTATCAATATTTTGATCAAGGGTTGCTTTGGATTTTTGTTTAATTAATTGATAGAGGAGCCAAGGTCATTTGGCGTTAAAATCGGATTGAGTTTGTTCCTTTGGAAATTAATTGGAATCCATGAGCTCGAAAGAGGTTAGAGGTTGTTTGAAATGTGACGTCAAGATTCATTCAAGGTTTCAAGTTATAATTATACAAGTTCATACAAAGTTCATTCCAAAGTTCTAAGGTTCACAAAAGGCCATACACCAAAAATTTCATACAAGGTTGCAAAAGTTCATACAAAGTTCATTCTAAAGTTCTAAAGTTCACAAAAAGTCATACACCAAAAATTTCAAACAAGGCTCAAGTTATGCAAGAGTTCATACAAAGTTCTTCCTAAAGTTCTAAAATTCATCAAATGGTGTACACAAAGGAGAGTATTGATGCATTTCTTCGTTGTCAAAACTTGGAATTTCCTTGGCATGGCGAGTGTTTCGAAACCACCAGCTCCCACTTCCACTAGTGCTTCAAAGCAAAACAGTTTCTGCAGGTAAGCCGCAAGCTCTTGACATCCTTTGTGCCTCACGAGAACTCCAACAGCAGCATGTACATGAAGTCATAAAAGAGAAAAAAATGAGTTAGAGGACTCTCTATCCGCGGCAAGTGATGAAGACTAAAACAGGAATCAAGTCAGTTACCAATGGATGTTAAGGAAAAATTATAGCAGGACCAATATTTATTCAACAAAAAAAAATTCAATAAAAAAATCTTCCAATCAACAGTTTTCATGGAGTAAAGCTTTCAATTTCACAGCATAACCAAAAGGAGTAAATCCTAGCCATCACGACAAGAACGCAAAACAAAATTCAGAATCAACTCAATGAAGAAAACTTCATGAGCAGGAAGGAGTCATCAGTCGAGTTGTTTAAAAAAAAGAAGAGGAGAAAGCAAGAAAGGCTCTTGAAACTTTAAGTGTCAAAGAGAACAAACCTGTAGCCGTAGCTGCTGATGACGAAGATATGGATCCAACGCAACATTTGGAGAATAGGCTAAAGCATCTCGCAACTGAAAAAGCAAAAGGGAGAAATCCATATCCACCCAATTTTGTTGTCACTATTTTACTGATCAATACATCAAGGAATATGAATGTTTAAACGATGGGCAATACCTTGAGGATATTTATGTGCCTTTGGCCGGACGAATCATGCACAAACGTGCCTCTGGTGCAAAGCTTGTCTTTTATGACCTGCATAGTGTTGGTTATAAGGCTCGGGTCATGGCAGATGCGAGAAAACCGGGTTTGAATGAGGCTGAGTTTTCCAAATACCATTCTAATGTTAAGCGTGGTGAGATTGTTGGCATCACAGAGTTTCCAGGAAAAAGCAAGAAGGGAGAGCTCAGTATTCTCCCCAAGACCTCTGCGGCACTGTCTCATTGTTGGCATACGATGCTTAAACCAAAAGATACAAAGACCATTGTTAAAGCAATCAGAAAAAGGAAGAATCAATAACAGAATAAAAATTCAGAATTCTAACCTCTTCTTTTCTAACCTCTAATCAACTTCCAACAGAAAAGAGAATTCCAAACAGTCCATAACTGAATTCATAACTGAATTCTTCTGGAAGGTTCATCTGAAAATCCTCAAACCATCTTCTATAAAGCATAACATTCTCACTCCATTTCTTTCTCCTTCCACAATTTCCAAAACCATTCTTCTTCAACAATCCATTCACCTCACCATAATCTTTTTCTCTTCTCCTTTAATCTCCATTCTTTTTCTACAATTCTTCTCCAACCTCTCCCACACGTCTTCTTCAACCATTCACCTACTTCTTCCACGTCTGTCACCTTGCTTTAACCTCCACCGAGCCCTGCATCACACAAGCAACATCTTCGAACCATCAAAATCGAATCAACCATAAGAATCACAATTAGAAAATAGGAGAAAGGGATCGAAGAAATGGAGTAAGAAGCTGACTTTCGCACACCTCAATTCTCTAGTGATTCAACGGATTCTTCCCGCAGACTCCAAATCCTTGAATTTTGTATCACTTCACTCGTTCTCCGCAAACGCCAACATCAATTCGGCTTCAGGTTTTAATTAAAGCTCGATAGCAACCGCAACATTCAAGAACACACCAGTGTGAGCCAAGCAATCGAGCCACTACTGCAATTGTGCAAGTACCATTCGCCTTCACAACCAAGGTCGCACCGGTTCGACGTCCATCCTGTATCGACCTTATCAATACTCAAACGATAACAAGAAAGGAAATAAAACGCAGAAGAAGGATAAGAGGTGACAGTAATACGTATACCTGAACGGGGCTTCGTGATCTTCTTCTTCGCGCTATCGACGATTTTATTGTCGCATCACCATTCAACAACCAAGATCGTCCTTTGCCATCAAGATTGTTGACTCAATTTCAATTCACAAGGTACGAGTATACATCCCTCTTGAGTGTTGCCAACTGCTTTCGTTTACGTTCATAGTCTTAAGGCTTCGCGTCTGTTTAGAGTGGAGGATGGTTAGGTTGTTATGGCATTTAGTTGTTCGGAGTTTACTTGTTGTTAGGGATGTTGAGTAGGTTATAGATTAGGGATGGATTCCGCGGCGGCATTTGGTGGTGGCGGAGAGGAAAAGGTGACGGCGTTAGCTTAAATAGAAGAAGAAGGGAGTGTTTGAGGCGAAGATGGATAAGGAGAGATGAAGGAGATGACGACTGAAGGTGATGGGGAAGGAGAAGAAGGGCGATGCCGAGGAAGAAGGTGAGAGGAGGGAAGAGAGAGGCGACGACATGGGAGAAGAAGATAAGGTTGTGGAAAAGAAAGGGGGGCGGGGCGGCGGATACACGAAGGAATTAGGGTTTCCATCTGTTTGTTTTTTCTTTTTTTTTGAAGAATTAGTAATTGTTTTGTTGATTGATAAGATGTGAAATAATTAATGGAAATAAAGAGAGTTAATCATAATTAATTCCATTAATCCATAATAAATCGCATTAATCCTCATTAATCTCCCCCCAATCCTGTACACAATTGGGCCCTCTCTCATTTTTGCTATACACACCCCTCTCATAAGCCCAACAAATAAACAACATAAAAAATCCTCTTTTCGCACCCCCTGGTTTCCAGCGAAAATGGGCTCTCCCCCTCGTTATTCACACCCCATTTCTGAGCCCAGTTCATAAAAATAACCTGAAAAAATAACTAAATCCACCCCCATTTTAGTTTCTTTAGAATTTTATTTTTGTTTTACCATGTGTTTAGAATTAATTCACAAAAAATAGGAAAATGAGTAGAAAATTCCCAAAAAAAATTAAGTAGTTTTTTTAATTCAATTTAGAATTGGTTAGCATTTTGTTTTTTTGTTTTTGCTTTATTTTTGATTTTATATTGATTTTTTCATGTAGATGTTTCTTAATGAATTGTCTTCAACTGTCCATGATCTTGTAGATTTTATATTTTGATCTTCCAATAACTTTTTTTGCCCATTCTTTTTACTGTAATTAGATGACTCATAGTAGTACTTAGGGTAATTTTTGTGGATTTTTTTAGATCATTTTATCTTAGGTTTAGAGGCTTATTTCCTTAGAAATTAGTGGTTAATTCTTAGCTGAAAATAAGCAATTTCTAGGCATAGTAAAAATTTGATTTTTTTTAGAATCCCCTTTAGCACAATGTTATAGGTAGTCATAGGACCCCATAGATTACTTTTCACAATTTTTCCAGAAGTTTAGATATTTTTTAGAATATTAGTTCTTAGGCTTTGTTACATGTATTTTCCATTAGTTTAGGCCATGGAAATGAAGTTCAATAAAAAAAATAGCTTAGATTAGATTTAATCCTAGAATTTAATATGGACTTAGGTTAGTTTAAATTTTGATGTTTAGAAGGAAAATATTAGGTTTGACTTTAGTTTAGAATTTAGGCTTAAGCTTCATTTTAATTAGGATTAGAATAAATAAATAGGACTATTTTAATTCATGCCTTTAAATGTTTTGTTTAGAATTTTATTCTTATGTTCAATTTTAATGCTTTATATATTGGTTGATATTTCATTTAAATAGGTTTCCCTCTTGCTTTAGAATCAACTTATCTTCTTTAGGAAGTAAGTTGCATTCTATTAGTTTTAGGTGTTTTTCCCATTAGGCTTAGAAACCTCATTAACCATAGGACCTCTCTTGTGAATAAATCAATTATCTTAGGATTGAGTCTTAGTCCCTTATATTTTGTCCTTTTATCAATTTGAGTCATTCTTTCTCATCTCATAAAAAAAAGCAATAAAATACTTATAAAAAAAACCGAACAATCTTGTACGACACGAGACTTTGTTGCGGAGTGTTTATACGCGTCCTGTTTCGGGGCGAGATGTAAATACTTACCGCGATGGATAGGTCTTAGTACAAGACCGTTCACAAACAAATTCAAAATACTTCTTTTAAAAGACAAAAACAAATAACAAGTGACTATCCTGCGGGAACTTCTCTTCTCATCTCATTCATTCGCAACGTGAACTTGCGACGGCTTGTCACACATGCAAGACGGTAAATGCACTCGTACCAGACGAGCCTGCAACACCTGGGCATAGACATACGCAGTTCCAGCATAAAAAACACAAACAAATAGTTCCCGCCTTAGTTAGGCGAACTACGTCGACTCTGATCCTCATTATCCCGATGAGGTACGTAGGCAGCGGGGTAGGGCCCGTTCGAGCACATTCTTTATTTTCCCTACATTTCCCCCTTTCTTTCCATTTTCTTATTTCAGTTCCTTTTTCATTTTCATTTCAGTTCCAGTTAGCGGTTTTATTCAGCAGCATTCTTATTTCTCACCCTTTGAAACAAACAAACAAACAAGCATGGATCCCGTCGGGTACGACGGACGATCTGGGGTGCTAATACCTTCCCAGGTCGTAACCGACTCCCGAACTCAGATCTTTGGTTCGCAAGGCCTTGTCCTTTCCTTCTTCCTCAAGTTTGTGCAACATTACCTTTCCCATTCATTCGGGATAAAAATGTCTGGTTGGCGACTCTACCTTTCCGCGCCACTTTCGCGTTTGTACTAGGATGAAAATCCCGGGAGCGACAACATATGCTACAAAAAGGGGGGTTACGCCTAAGTACAAACAAAATGGCACGTAGGCCAACAAAACAAACAACGACACGCACGCCAAAAATATAACCATGGCGCGTAGGCCAGACCTACTCATCATCCCCTCCCTCTTCCTCTTCATCCTCGGTTGAGTCGTCAACCGGGCAGACAATCTTCCCATCAACCACATTATAGTTGAAAGCGGTCCCCTCGGTCACCAAGTCTACCCAAGGGTTTACGATCCTCAGCTGCTCAACAGTGTTTTCAAAACCCACCTGAAGGGTTTCCACGTAGTCGCTTTCAAGCTGCCTGATCCGAGCAATCAAATCATCTCGAGTCCTCAAGGCCTTGTCTTCCTCACTTTCCTCCTCAACGGGGGTGACCAGGCTTTCTATCTCCTCCACCCTCAAATGGAGGCGTTTGCTTTCCTCGACAGCCTTGTCGAACTCAGCCTATTTATCCTTGAGCTTTTTATTCTCGTCTTCCAGGTCGTCCCGCTCAAGACTAACCTCTTCCAGCTCGATCATTAACTCCTCGTGAAGCCTATGTTTCTCCTTGTAGTCAAATAAGTCGTGCGAGAGTTGCTCCCTCTTTGTCTTCGATGAATTCAGTGTCTATATTACAACCTCCATCTCAGACAGCGGGCAGGTGTTGTCGAACAGGACCAAGGTCGTCTCCAAAACCCTGATCACGGCGGAGATGTCTTGAGACAAGTTCGCTCATCTGGTCGCCTTGTCCAGATCAAGGATTTCCTTGACTTCAGCATTTGATACCCCGACGGAACCTTCAGCGCTAAAAAGTTCCCATTGAATATGGCAAGAGGGTAGGAGGTAAGTCCATTTGCTCTCGAATAGACCTTCACCCGTAACAGTAGCATTGCTCGGTGAGCCTTCACCATGTTGACGTTTGGGAGGAGGAGTAGGAGTCCCCGAGCCACCGACCATATCGTCAGCGACCACCTGGCGGATATGGATCTTGCCAGCGTTCTTCGAAGCCTTGCTCGCGCCTTTGTTGGACATCTTCAGGACACGATCCTTAAGGTTGGGCATGGCAGCTGCAAAAAGAAAAGAATAAATCAGTTATTGAATAAAAACAACAAGGGTAAAAAGAGGCGAACACAAACTACCTAAAAGACAGAGGGACTCCCCATCCGATTTACACTCGAGCACCGCTTTGGTGTTCATCAATCGAATATCAAAGAGGGGCTCCCCGTTGTCATCCAAAACGAGATTGTCTAGCAGGTCCACGCACTGAGAGAGGGTAAAACTCTGGACATATACCACTAATCTATCATAGGCTTCCGCGTCCTCGGGCCCCAGGTTCTCGGGCTTTACAAAGAAGTGATCATTCGGTTAATTAAAATGAGCTCGTTGCCACTCAAATGGAATGGTCGAGACAAGACGCTCTTCGCCCCGAGCGTTTTGCTACGTAGCATATATACTGTTCAGAGCACGCGGGGTGAGGGGTTTTACCGTATACCAGTTGTCCTTAAAATTTCGAACATAATCATGGTAAGTCTTGAATAGCCTCATCGGCAGC
Source organism: Lathyrus aphaca (assembly GCA_963966055.1). NCBI lineage: Eukaryota > Viridiplantae > Streptophyta > Magnoliopsida > Fabales > Fabaceae > Lathyrus > Lathyrus aphaca. The sequence goes on from OZ014524.1 coordinate 122,757,373, forward strand.
TTGAAAGAGACCCAACTGTGTCACCCGTTCGCGCTCGACCATTGTAGGTGGAAGACTCAGAAAAATAGGGGCAGGGTGTAGCCGATTTCAAGGTGTTGGCATACTAGTTTGAACTCCCGAATGAATGTGATAGCATTAGGATGAAGTTTGGAATGGGCCAAGTTGAGCCTTCGGAAGACGCCTTCCTAAAAGTTGGTGAAAGGAAGTCGGATCCCCGCCTCTCTAAAAGCGAACTCATACATCAGGAACCGTGTTCCCCGAAAGGCCGAGAAAATCCATTGTTCAGGGAGAGGGGCATAACACTCCCAGTTTTGGGGTTCCCCGGGCCAAGTCCTCCACAACCGGATGAGAGGTGCGAGAATCTTGTATAACATTGGCCATCTTAAGGAGAAACCGATGACTTCAACTCCAACTGCCCCGTCTCCGAGTTTCGGTGCCAACAATGGGATACAGTCAGTTGCATCTAGACTGTTAGGAGGAAGTAATGGAAACCGGGAACTTATTTTTGTTGGTGGAAATGGTAGTAACCAAAGCAATGAAGTGACCGAAAGGATTGGTTCAATTGGTATCTCAAGTTCAAGTAGTTCTATGGCTAATCCAAATTTTGATGGAAATGGTCTTACTTGGTCTTAAGTGTCTGGGGTGCAATTTTGATAACTGATTTGAATTCTCAAGGCAAGGTATAGTTGTTGGGTTTTTATGCGTTTTAAGTATTTTGTGTTAGCTTCATAAGGTTTTGGGTTGTGTGTGGGGACCCCATAAAGTCTATCCACTTCAGTAATTCCAAAACATATCTTTGATAGATTAATTACTTATACTACACACTAATATTTATTTTATTGACTGACATTTTCTTTTCTTGTTCTTACTATATTTTGGAAGTGTTTACACATTTATGTTTCTATAGTGATTGACCATGATTGTGAATATTTGTACTATTGGAATTGAAACTAGTGATTTAGAGTTAAGAATGAGCCCTAGGAGTCAAGAGAGAATATAAGTATTGTATAGAGTTCATTGTCCAAACTTCCAGAAACAAATGTGTATGAATTAAGGATTGGGACATTTGTCCAAACTTTTTTGTTTTTTCCATTCTATTAATCTCTTTTTTTAATCTAAACTATTATATATTTTTGAATTTTACAGGTAATGGTACGTACCACAACAAGGTTGAAGCAATTGGAATTTACTATTGGGTATTTAAGCATGTGCAAAACAGAACAAATAGTTTTGATGATGTGGCGTGATTTAATTTGGAAGGTGAATTATGGTCAAATGGTCAAATTACGACAGTTAATTAGTGAATAGAATATTTTTGATTTGGGTTCATCAATAGAGACAATAGAAACAACTTCTTTTTCTCTTTAGATTTGTGGCAATAGACTATTTTTTTAAATATAATTTAAATTTATTTTTTATGTGATATTATGTTATTTCTTATACAATATATTGTTGATATGTGCATTTTTAGAAAATAATAGTTTTACCTTTTATAGGATATTTAACCACTCATAAATGTATGAATGTAAAAATATAGCACATATAATATCACTTTTTAAGAAAACAATATTAAAATATAAGAGTCTACAATAGCGTCTCTGAATAAAGTAATGTTAAACAGATAAGTCTAACGTAGCGTCTTCGCAAAAAGAGGTATTAAATACAGATATTAAATTGAAATTTTAAATATGTTATGATAGCACTTTTAGAAAAATGCTATTAAAAAGTATATTTAATAGTGCTTAAAAATGCTATTATAGGTGGCGAGTCTATAATAACGGCAAATTTAATAGCACTTAAAAGTGCTATTAAAGCTTTAAAAAAGTGTTGTTAAACATCCTTTTTGGCATAATGCACAACTTTGATGTCCAATATTGGTGAGTGGATCGATCAGTGATATAACTCTGACATCCAAAATTGATGAGTAGATTGGTACCACATGCATATTGAAATAGAGAAGAAGAGTAGAATGCATTCATTCTTACATATATGGATGATTGTTGTTGTGAGTCATTATTATTGTGTATGGTGCTTGTTGTGGATGGATATTATGAATGATTATTTAAGTTGATTGTACTTCCCTCGATGTTTTATGCACCATTAACTTATGTGAATGAATTCTCACCCCTATTTATTTTCATGTGTTCTTTTTACACTTGTGAGAGGGTGTTAGTGGCATTCTTTGCATTGTATTGTTTATGTCGGTGTTGTTTTGAATATCCAAGTGTCACTATGAATATTGTAACACTGGGATTGGATTGTCGTTGATGTTTATTTTGAGAATTGTTTAATTTGAAATCGTTATGCTTATTTGAAGTTGTTTTATGAATTTTCAAAGATTAATGAAGTATGTTGAACTTTTATAAATGAATTCCGCTGCTAGATTAAAATATTGAGAAAATATGTTTTATGGAGAGAATTGTGACACCTTTTCGAGTGTATTATTTTAATTATAATTTTCGCATATTTTATGAGTAAATTGTCGGGGTTCTTTAAGGTGTTACATAGTTGGTATCAGTGCCAGGTCAGTCTATTCAGCCTAGGTTATGTGAATTTATTTATTTCCCTGGCATATGACATATGTGTGAACATTGTCAATGCTTGTTTTTCTTTCCTAATTGCTTTTCAGCAGGAACGAGATTGAAACAAATGAGGGATGAGCTTCTTTTAAGAGATGTTTCAGGTGTTATGGGTGGTTTCAGTGTGTCATTAATTGTAAGAGTGAAGGCTTTTGGATGAGGTTGTGTTGTTTCTTGAACCTGAAGAGAGTACGAATTTGAGATTCATGTCCTCCAGTCAGGTAGAGATGTACTTAATGAAAGATGATTAGGTGCTCATATTGTCTGCTTCCTTGAGAATGAAGAGTTATATTTTGGCCAATGATATGCTTGCGGTGTGTGAGTTTCCTGAGGATATTTGTGACTTGTCGCCAGAGCGAGAAGTCTAGTTCGCCATAGATTTAGTATATGGTACTAAACTTGTGTCGATGGTACTGGATAAAATGTCTGCATTAGAGTTAAATGAGCTGAAGAAACAGTTAGAAGAGTTGTTGGAGAAACAATTTGTCAGACCTAGTTTGTCGTGCAATGCCCTATATTTTAAGTTAATTTATTTTATTGAATATTTTATCTTAAATGATTTATTGGAATATTATATGTATTTTTGGTGGGGTTGTATGAGGCCAGTGAGAATTTATATCATTTATCCCTATTTTTGGATTAATTAAAATAATAGAAAATTGGATAATATAATGAAATAGTGAGTTGTGGGGGAAAATATAATAATAAAGTAAGTGATGGGACAAAGAGAGATAGGCTAAAAACGGAGGGGGAATTAGAAATAATAGAAGATAATGTTAGGTTTTTATTTAAAAGAAAAATAAGGAGAAAAAATATGTTCATGCAATACGTGAAAGATGGGAAGACATAAGTTATAGAGGCAAGGGATCAAACCTATAGGGAAGAGCTACCATTACTGATAATTCAACATTTTGTTGTAAAATTCAGGTAGGGGATGAAATTATTCACTAATGAGTGTATATTACATAAATGATGGTGAGAGATTCTCTGTCATCTTCATTGTTTGTTGTGTTTTTCCCCCATTATTGATGTTATGGATGAGGAGAAGGTTTGTGCAAAACCTTCCTCCCAATTGTTGTAATTTTGATGATTTTTGTGTCCTGATTATTCATAAAATTTGTATATAGTTGATATGTAAAATTTGGATGTTGATTATTCATGTTGTCATGCCTAATATGATGAACATTATGAATTGAATTGGTGAAAATCTATGGAATAATTGGTGAATATATGTGAAAATGATGTATTAAACATAGAATAATTATATAAGATGTTTTTTGATCGATTTAAGTGGTTGCGTTCTGCATTCACTTTTCAAAAGAAGTTATGTAATCTAATCAATGTATTGTATACATATTTATTCAGTTTTCAAAAGAAACAGAATGTATATTTTTCTCTTGTATCTAATCAAACCTTGTCAAATAAAAAATTTATGTTATAATTTTATAATGATATCAAGATTGTATATGTTTATAAATAAAATATCCTGGTCATCTTTATTTTTCCAAATAAAATATTTTATGATGTTCAATGTTTTAAAAATACTTCACCGCTTCCTCGAGAGTGTTTGTATCCAACCCCTACAAAAGAAAAGAAAAACGTTTAATGGAGGATTTATTTATATAAATCTAAAATTTTCATTGCAACAACAAACCTTATAGTAACTTATTTCCCCAGTAGATGAATCATTGCACCCTTTTTCCCATGTTTCATATTGCTGATGGAAGTAAAATGATTGCTTTATCCCAGATTTAGAAATATGCATAAAAAGTATTGTATATTTTTTTGCATAAAGACAACAATTAACCAGAGCTACACAATGAGGCATTCAAATTACAATATTTATGCTAAAAAAACAATGATTCCTTTCGGTTCCTTTCTATTCTATTCCTTGCAAATTTTATTATCTTTTGTTGAAATATTCATAAAGTTTTATATTCAAATATTAACTCTGGCATAATTTAATAAAATTTAAATAATTACAATATGTACTAATATTTCATATCAGTGGTTCTATTTGAGTGTTGTATTTAAGATTAAAAAATTATATAATAAAATTATTAAAATTGATAATGAAAGTATGATAATAAAATTCATAAATTAAAACAAAAATAACAAAAGGATTTAATGGACAAGTTAATGTAAAATTAACCTTGATTATTGGTGTTAGAACATGAGACAAAAACTTTGGACATTTCAGTAGTGAAGGCCATAACATATATGTCAAATTTATGATAAGCCCCTTAAAGTGTGAGCTATCATAATCATGTACATAAATAAATATTAAAAACATGAACACTTTAATTGAGTAAGAAATCAAAAGTAACAAATACAATTGAGAAAGAAAGACTATTATTGGATCGCTCATTATCATCAAATGACCATATCTCAAAGAACCTGAGCCAAATTTATAAATATTCTCTTTTTTCTAAGTCGTAAAATGGTAATCAAACATTGAATTTCTTCATTCTTTATTATGTCATTCAACCTAAACCTGCACATGTTTGGAATTTTTCCTTTTAGTGGAAATACACCATACATGTCGTTATTGTTTATTATTGCAGACAATCTACTCATCTATATATAATAAAAAAACACAAGAGTAAAAATCATAATATTCATAGCATATGTTAAAATAAGGATAAATAATACCATGGTGCACTTCTGAGATTTATTTATTCCCGCAAATTTGGCATCTTTGAGTTTCTTTATAGAACTCAGGGGTTTGTATTCATTATTGAAAAATAATATATATTAATTCTTGTTGACATGTTAGAGTTAGCCCTTCAACAACTTTATTCTTCATCTTATTAATAGCAACATTACTTTCTACCTCCAATTTGATAATAAACCTTTTACATAATGTTTTAACAAAAATATCCTCCATTTCTATGTCACGGGTTTGTCTATGTTATTATTCTTGTTTTTTATTTTTATTTTTATATATATTAGGTAATCTCTATTTATAGACTAAAGAAAAATTCAGACATCAATACACACATCATAACATCACTCTTCTCCCTCACTCTGCACCACAACACCTACAACATACCTTCCAATAAGCTTCATCATCGCTACAGCTTCAAACATATAACAATACAAATAATTCATCAACACTTACATTGTCACTAAAATGGAGAGATTGAAATCGGACCAAAAGGATGACGCAAACACGAGAAAGCAAAGAGAAGTTGAGGGAAGAACGCGAAATTGGTCGCAACGAAAGAGAGAGGAGCAGAGTCGCGCGAGATTCCTGAGCAGAGAGAGAGAGAGAGAGAGAGAGAGAGAGAGAGAGTTGTACAAGGACTTTGAAGCAAAAGAAGGGAACTTGTTTTTTCCCATCTTGTTATTAAAGGAACAAAGGTACAATGGATACGATGGATATCACATCATGGGTATTATTTTCTTTCCTTTTCTACCACTATTTACTTTATTTATTTATTTTTAACTAATTTATTATTTATTTAATTTAGGGTTTAGGAAATATCATTTGGGCTTTATGCTTGGGTTTTAATTTCATTTTGCAATCCCTATCATCACTGTTGTACCCCCATTTTCTTTGTCTTTTATTTTATTTTAAATGTTGTTGATCATTTTGATTAATTGGCTGATAATTTGAATTAGTTTTTTTGACAAATTTTAATGAGAAGGTTTTGTTCCAATCAGATTTTTTTATGTAAATCTTGATTTTTGTTTTTTTATTAGATTTTAACATAAATTTAGTTTAGAGTTTGAATAATAATTTTTTAGACTTTCGTATATGATTTTGTTGAAATTTTGTTTAAGTGTTATTTCTTCATGAATAATGTTGATTTAATGATTGGGTTTGGATAGTATTTCGTGATTATCCTCGAATTATTTTTCATGGGTTCTTGAATATTTTCTACTTGTTTGGATTCAATTCTTGATACAAATTGAGATTTGATTCTTGGTGTCCTTGGTTAATCATTGATTTTTTTATATTTTGATTGATCTTGATTCTTAATACATATATGGTTTAACACTTAATATTTTGATTATTTATGGATGTATTTGCTTTGGTTGATTCCTGGGGCAATTTGTGACTAATTCTTTCTGTGCTGATTGTTTATCTTGATAACTATCTTGTGTTTGAGCCTTACTTAGTCTTAAACCTTGTTTTGTCTTTTTCCTTTTTGTGATTGAATTGTATAATTTTTACTCGTGCTTTGTTCACGTGATCCCTTAGGATTTATATCCCGACTTAATTTCTGATTAAGTTAGAGGTAGTGAGAGACATTAGACTTCCGATCCAAGCATGTTATCTTTTGGTAGTTCCCTTCCATCTCAACTATAGGGCCACCATTGTACATGACAACATTTAGGATTTAGTTTCCCTTACTCTTTTTCTTCTCAACCTTTGAGTCCTTCTATTCTTTCTCTTAAACAAAAACAACAAAAATACTTAATAAATAATAGTGTGTATAATGCACCATGAGCCTTAAGTATACAAAAAATAATAAGCAATGGTCTCCCTTGTCTTTTCTAGAGTGTTTTACAAATGTTTTATTGGGGGTGACATTGTAAAGTATTCGCTCTTATGTCATAGTCTTTAGTGTTATACATACAACAAACAAAATCAAATCAATTCACTTCTTTAAAATACTTGAACCAAGCTTCAATCGTATTATTTTCTCATCTCTTTTCACTTTCCAACGTAAGGACATGTTAAGTTCGTTCCACCGCAAACAAGTATATGCATAAGTCTCGACACAACGAGCAGTAACACCTAACTGCTAGAATACGCAAATTAGTATCATTCACCTAAAAACCCCAACAGTCACTCGTGCCCCGAACTATTTCTGCTTTGATTCTCATTCTCAGTGAGATACATAGGCATAAGACGTGATGTCTTAGCAAGCACAATACCCCTTTCAGTCATTGCCCAAACTACGTCAGCTCTGATTCTCATTCCCAATGAGATACTTAGGCACAAGACGTGATGTCTTGGCGAGCATAACCCCCCCCCCCTTCCAGCCATAGTCTGAACTTCAATGACTCTGATTCTCATTCCCGATGAGATACGTAGAGCTAGGATGTGAGATCCTATCGAGTCCTCTTTCATTTCTCCCCCATTTGTTTTTTTTTCTCTTAGCATTTAGACTTAGATTTTAATCACCATTTGATTAGAACAACAAGCGTGGATCTCATCCAATACGATGGATGCGGAGGGGTGCTAATACCTTCTTTTTGCATAACCGACTCCTGAACTCAAATCTTGGTTATGATACTATCCTTTTGCCTATGTTTTCTTGATGTTTTCATTCCCCCATATTAGGATAAATTAAGTTCGATAACGACTTCTCTGATCGATTTTTCGTGTAGCGACACCCTCTCGTCTATAATTTTTTAAAATAAAATTATAAACTCTCTTATAACTCTTCTATGACACACAACTACATAAATCTTATTACACCCACAAATCTAAAGTTGATATCATGGAGAAAATTCAAACTAACTCTTTTTATTTATATTAAAATTTTAATTTTTTTTCTTCCTACTATCGAATATGTAAATTTAACGAATTTTCATTTTTTTCTCACTACTCAATGTATGACTTATGAATGCATTGTTTGAACCAACACAAATAAAAATGTGATATATCCTAACCTAATTGAGTATTCAGTATTGGCTCTTGCACTCTCTAACATAATAAACAAGACTCAAAATTTACTGATACAAAGTTATCCTGAATTTTGTTTTCGTAGAAGTGAAAACAAATTTTTTTCATTTTAAATAAATCAAATGCATATTAATATAAATAACACATCTTACGTCGGCCACGATATGTATTTAACCTCGGCTACACAGGCGAGGTAACGAAGGGCGACATGAAAAGCAATCACTTGTCACCTCAGTGATTTTAAAACCGAGGTTAGAAATTAAAAGGGGTCATGGGTTTGACCCCCAACATCAACATTTTTGTTATTTTTATAACTGAATGGCGTGCCCAAAATTAACCCTCAGTGGTTTGTAGAACCGAGGTAATATATCAATGTTAAGGGATAAGTTTTTTTTGTATTGTCGTTTGCGCCTGTATTATAAAACAATTTACAAAACCATATTCCTGAATATAGAACCATATTTTGCAGGTTCCTGAAACAAAAACATTGTACATTTTGCCAATTTCTCAATCTGAAATATTGTACCACAAATATTCATTGATTAAACCAAATTCAAACCCAAAATGGCACACAATTTATAGTTTTATATCAAAACTAAAACAAAGGATTATGAAACAAAATTAATAACCAAAATGGAAATTTTTGTAGGTTGTTCAATAGGATTTATCACTGGTCTTTAAGCACTTATAGTTTGAACAACATTTGAAACTAATTATGTCAATCAACAACAACTTTAAATATATAGTACAATGATTAAAAATGAGTAAAATGATTAAATATAAATTTTAAAGGGATATAAAACATTTACTTACTATTTTTTCCATATCCCCTCTTCATGATCACGACGAATAACATGCGCATCACCTTAATCATTTTCTTTAGATGTTTGACGTACATGTGTTACTAAACAATGTGTCTCATGGTTAAAATCTTGATTTTCATAGGTACTACTGAGAATATGCTTACCTTGAAAAATAATTTACCATCTAGTGTTAGAATGATCAGTGACATAAAAAACTTGTTTTACTTGGGTTGCCATGATGAAAGGTTCGTTCTTGTAAGTTGCCTTATAGCATGCAACTTAAAGTTATCACCTATATACACATCATCAACATCAACACCTTCCTCCCGCAAAAGTCTTAATTCTTCAATCAATGGCGTTAAATAAACATCAATGTCGTTCCCATGTTGTTTTGGACCCGAAATCATCATCGATAACATCATATATTTGTGTTTCATGCACATCCATAAAGATAGGTTGTAAAGTATGATAATAATAAGCCATTATGTATGGTTAGTACTTAAATTACCAAAAGGGTTCATTCCGTTGGTGGAAAGTCCAAGCCTAAGGTTCCTCGGTTTAGGGGAAAAAATTGGATACAAGGAATAAATTTTCTTCCATTGCAATGAATCAACTACATGGCGAATTTTTCCATCGCACACTCTTTCATTTGCTTGTCATCTAATACTCTTCATGTCATTAACATTAGCAAACAATCTCTTAAACCTTGGAATTATCGGTAGGTACCACATCACTTTGGCAAGAACACCCTTGTCTGTTACACCATCATCGTCATCAACATCATTGTCCTTCTACTTGTAGTGTGACTCCCCGCACCTCAGGCACCCCTTCAAGTTTTCAAAATCTTTCCTATATAATATGAAATCATTATGACATACATGTATTTTTACATAGTCCAATCCTATTAGATGCAATAACTTCTTGGCCTCATAAGTACGGTTCGACAGTGTGCTACCTTTGGGAAGAATTTATTTCAATAATTCAAGCAATTCAGTGAAACTTATATATGTCCACCCACTTTTTACCTTAAGATTAAATAGTCTTAACACACTTGACAATCTTGTAAAAAAAATTTACATCCCGAATACAAATAATCTTTCTTTTCTCTTCGCAAAGTATCTACTGCATTAATATTCTTGAAAGCATCAACTCTAATATCACGAATAATGTCTTCTAGATTATTACTCATAACTTCATCATCTTCAAATATATGTGATAATTGTCTCTTTTTTATCGTTGTATTATGCCATACCCATTTCGTGTAATTTTGAATAATTACATCACAACCACAATGATTGAATATAACATCCCTATGATGTTTTTCGTATTAAAGCATTTTTTACAAGGACACCAAAAAATCCTATTATTGTCCGAAAGGTTTTTTTTTCCGCGAAGTCAAGAAATTGTTTCAATC